>JAZHRO010000067.1:10335000-10810000 GCA_037157565.1 Thalassia testudinum
AATTCTCACCATAAACGCTTGATTTTATTTAAAAGTCTCTCTGTCCATTATGGTTGGTGTTAGTTGTTGAAGACATAACGTCAAAAGTATAAAGGTACAAATTTAGAAGTGGTTTTACGTTGGATGCTTTCTAACAGTATCATAACTATGCAAGATAAATGACTTGAGATTAAACTCCATGTCCCTGATCAACTTAGTCTATGTGTAGGGCCCGAAAAGGCCATATGAAGGGACATTTTGCCAAAATACTAAAGATGTAGAAGTGAGATGTGCAAATACTAAAGATTGGGCCATCCATCTTAAGTCGAAATGCTTTCACAGTGACACTTGTACGTATGCAATGCCCCTTTACACATACTAACTACATCAGACCAAGAAGCATGCAGATAAAAATATAGAATCATTCATGCACTACATAATTTAGATTTCTAAATCTTACATTCTTTTAATCATTTTTAGAATTGAAATTAATAGTCATTCAATTCTTTGGCATGGTCTTAGTAAGGAAATTTAATTGGTTCGAGTTCATACATAAGTTTCAAATGAGCAGAAAAGGGCAGACCAATGCATGAAGGTCCCACCATGCAAAGGGTTAGAAGAAGTGTCCAATCACTCTGAGCCTATCGTATGCAGCCCTACCCTGTTTTCTTTCCAGACTATTATTAAGACTGGAACCCATGACCTCTGGGTTAGACAGCTACAACTTTTACCATAGCACCAAGTTTGAAATGAACAAGTGAAGGCATAATTGGCATCAAGGGAATTTAAGTAGCGATTATCAAGCGCGCGCACACACAGACATATATGGTGTATTTGTACGTAAATTTGCCTCCTGAGAAGATTTGTTTAGGGAAAATTATCATTAGGCCCCTTACCATATTGCTAGATGGAATATATTCCCTGCAATATCATATATAATTCAAGATTTACCCGGGGTAGTTAAATCCATCCCCTTAATCATGAAATATTGGTAACAACTGATGCCTCCTCCAGCCTCCAGAAAGGACACTCCTCACTTCCCTACAAACCTCAAACTAGATACATGATTGAATAATAGTTCATCTCCACGTACATGGTCTGCCTTTCTTATTTCTGCAAGCTGGGAACAGGTGGACAAGCAACAGAATGAGCGCAAAATAAGATTACAACGGATAAATATACAAAGTTGAGTTTCCATCTGAATATTACAATGGATAATGACTAATCAGGCTCAAATAGTAGGCTGTCATAAATTCCCTCCCACATCTCATGCTTGCGATGCTATTCCTTCTAGGAGTAATCTTAGGTGGTACGCCGCCGTTTCCTCTTATAAGTAATGATAGGCTTGACAGTTTGACTACCTGCAAGCCGTGGTACCTGTATGATGTTAGCCTCATCTATGAGTGAAGTTATTATTCTCAACTTGCGTGGTTTTCCATCCACTGGTTTGCGAGAATGGTCCCCTTTAGAAGATGATTTCTCTCGTTCCGGCTTTGGCTGGTTCTTGTTGGATCTGAAAGGTGTCTCTAGCAGCATGCCAATGGGGCGGGAATCATCCAGATTCAATGGTTGGAGGATGTTATCTCGCGCTGCCTTATGGGGCAACATTTGTGGCAGGGTTTCAGAATGTGATGCAAAATCAGATGCTGTCTTTTGAGTTGTCTCATTTGCCTGCTTATGTGTATTCTTGTTCTTCGATTCACGTGATGCTCCAGGCACTCCAAATTATTTGCAGTGGGGGCAAGAAATTCCCATTGATTGGATTTATTTGAGCTTTCTTTTTCCAATCTTGGGAATCGTACATGCTTTGACTCCAATGGCTTCTCATTAGGCACCTTGGATAATTTGTCATCTGTAGGAACCTGTTTCTCCGAAGTAATCTGCTGTTTTACTGCTTCCTGGAATGTGGGCTTATATGGATGCTGGTTGGATGGTGCCTTTGCTTTTGACAACTCTGGTCATAGGAACTTGGGAATGGGTAGGAATGGTTATGAGAGTGGGTGGGAATGGGTGGGTCAGAGGTGAAGGGGAAGCATCTGTTAGTCTAATTCGTGTTACTAGAACAAACAATTTGATGCAAACCTAATATTGTTTACATTGTTGATCAGAATCCAACCATGATATTGATACTTCAAACCAACTTATATAAAGATGCTCTATCAAAAGAGTACTTTATAACTTATATTTACATAACATTTCAAAGTAAAGCTATGCAATACTTCAAGTACATTCTCATCGACTGCTCAAATAGTTATTGTATGGCCGAAGTCTTTGTCCTCTACCCTCCTTCTGGATTCCATTTCAACTGTTGGCATAACACGAAGTCTTGGGCACATTAAGACAACATTTCTCTCTGAAAAAATTTTCGTAAGAAATAATGACTCATAGTTTGACCCAGTAGGATTCTATCATTTAAAGTTGATTTAAAAGTTATGCATGTAGTTGGATAAGCTTTTGTTCAATATTTAAACACATAAGAAAGAAATCTACAAATTATTTAAGCAACATTCTTAGATGAACTTTAAATACACATATCCAACTATGGTTTTCTAAAGAAAAAATGTCCAAAAGTACTTTTAATTTTACAAAATCACCCTTTGACCAAACTAGGATAGAAACTTGTTTAACATCCATAGAAAAGTTTTATTGAGAAAGTCTACTGCTATCTAAGAGATGATATGTCGACCTAAGTTTCCCATTGAAGTTGCTAAATACAAATTCTCATTCAACCTCAAGATGCACAATCACCTAACACATAATCATAAAAGTATAATAGCCAAATAAAAAGAAAATGAAGCTTTAATCAGTTGTGATACTGTTTTTGGGTAGTTTAGACCTATTAAAGTTAGTTGCACTGATTTGAGGTTTAAACCATGACCTAATGAGATTCTTAGCATTGCATTGGATACCTGAACTCCAATCAATGGTGTGCAAGTATCCTAGAGGACCAAATCATCTTGGCAAGTGACGTCGAACAACGCATTTGTGTTAAGTTGCTCGTTGTAGCATGTTTTATGATGTCAATTTTAAATAAAAGTTATTGGATGTGAGTTCGAGTGTCGAACACAGGGAGACAAAATTCCAAATCATTTACTTGCTTCAATGTCACAAAAATATGTTGATTTGTTCACTTGCAAAATGAATAGAGAAAGAGAGAGAGATAGGGAGAGAGAGAGAGAGAGAAAGAAAGAGGGGGGGGAGATAGGGTTAGAGAATCATAATAACTCGTTGCAAAGACAAGATATCAGAAACATATTCAATTGATTATCAAATGTCATATTCAACCAAATATAGATGAATGCTTGAATATAAGGAATAACTACAACTATCAAAGAATTAAAACTAAATGTAAGGCAATGGATGGCATTGAGACAGCCGCGGTGGTGGAGGGACTTTCGTCGACGGCTCGATGTCTTCACAACCTTGCTTGGGAGCTCTATGGAGTGGTGAAATTACTTAGGTAGAAGATAGCCACAAATGGGAGTGTAGGTCTCTTTTTATAGTTGAAGAGAGGGCTAAAATTCATCCTCGGATCAAAAGTGACATTCAAAACATCACTATAGACCCACCGCAAGCATTGCCCTAGCCCCCGCCCTCGTGACTTCAACACATGCACAGCTGCCATCCATGCGATCCGCACGTGCGTCGCTTAAGCCATTCAATCCTTGATCGGACAGCTAGGATCACATCTCTCCTGTTGCCTCATATCACGCCCCATGCACGTTGTATTGGGCGTGCTCAAGCTTGTGATCGTGTGCGTTTCGCGCGGAGGGCTGGATGGCACTCAACACGCCCATTTCTTGACCGTTCGATCGTAATCAAATGGTCTAATTTCAATTGATGCGTCGTGGAAGGCGAGGCAGGATTCGATCCCTCGCCACTTGCTTGCAAGTGGCTTGCTCGCCAGCTGTGCTGCGAAATCGATTGGTCGCGAAGATGACGAGGTGCTAGAGCGATGGCGACCGTCGAGTGATGATCGTGCGGTGGTGAACGTGCAATGAAGGATCAGCTGAAGCATGATGGAGAAAGGAAGCGAGTGCCATGTGTCGCATTTTGGGCCGTTGATCAGTAGATCAATCGTTAGAACATCTCGAGCTTGTTGTGGGAGCTACGGAGGTCGGATCGAGGTGATTTTGAGTTTGTTGGACTCCGTTCGTCGATCTGGATCTATCTGTACAGTCCGATTGCTCATTTGAGACCTGTTTCAATATGGACTTGTACACAAGGTCGTTACACATTGATTTTAAGCAACTTAAATATAAAGATCACGCAATATGCATACAATACTCCCAAGCCCATTATAATATGTCATTATTGCACAAGTACCCTCGAAATTGACTCTAATTGATAATATTAACACTGATAATTGTAGAGTCATCACACCTCCATGCCCACCTGATGGGAACACCATCATGAGCCCTACATACCCCAATTTGGTCTGATAAAGTTGATAAAAGCTCCTAGATAATCATCAAAGAGTCATATATGCATAATGTTCTGTTTTGAGAAGATAAGAAACTAGGGCTATTTATACAATTTTAACTGCATTTCATAAGTACAGAATAACCACGAGGAATTCCAGGGGTTAATTCAAATGGTCATTAATGTCTAATAAGAGGATTCATGCAGACAGAAATAGGTTTTCACATATTTCAAGAATTAATGGACATCTAAAACCCTAATTTTAGACTCGCTTAATTAACTGAGGTTCTGGTCAGAATAAAATTCACCTAAACCTTCTAAAAATTATATAAAAATATTCTATAAGGTTTGGTATCTTTGATTTGACCATTTGAACCCATTTTAGCCTAAAATAGTCTCAGATAGGAAGTTGCCCTAATTTGGGTTTCTTCATAAATTACACATCAAACTTGGTCAAAACCAAAATCCAACTTCATCATCAAATTCCTTGAGTCCAAATTAGGTTTGAACAAAAATTTAGGCTCAATCAGAGATCATTTCAACCTAGTTTGCATTTTGGTCCATTTAGACTCACATACACCCTTAACTTTCGAAAATCCTTACAAAAACCCCCCTAAATTCATTGTATTCTTCACGTTTGGGTCCCTACCGCCATGGCAAGTGTGAACGCAAAGGCGCGGAGCTTCAATCAGAGATTCCTCCCTGATTACTTGGCTAATCTCTTCCAAAATTGGAAGGGAGAACCTTGAGTTTCCTGATCGATTAAACCTAATCCTAAACTCCAAATCTCCTCGTGGAGCTCATGCGAAATCCTTGAAAGCAAGAATTCCTACTCCCTGATTTCCGAGCTTTCAAGCTTGGTTTCCAAGCTTGGAAGCTCGTCCAATGGCCTATATAAGACCCTCCTCACCTGCCTTACCTCCTTAGCGAGTTTTTGAGCCACAATTCATCTTATTTTCCCTATATTCGGCTCGCTTGAACTCATCTTCGGCGACCTTCTCTATTCGACCTCTTCGCCGGTCGCCACGTGCAATAGGCGGTTGGTCCTCCTTCCTCGTTTCAAACCGCACCTCACCATACCTGCGCGGTGCCTTCCAACCCCATCCTCGTCACCGTCTACTTCATCAGAGCATTCACCTTCTCCGGTGTCGGCCATACCGCAGCTGGCCCCAACTCTGTCCTCCTTCGTCCGATAGCTAGTCCCCTCGACTCATCATCATCTACTCATCCTCACCGCTCCTTCAAAACTCGACTTTGACTACTCACGCACCTGCTCCACCGCTATTTTCCACCTCTCCGGCATACCTTCGACGAGACCTTCCCATTGCCTCACGCCACCAAATCTCTTGCCATCAACTCCCACACCTCTACCAAGTCCACATGAGTAAAACCCCTCAAAAAATTGAGGGGATTTCTCGCCCTATCCTTCCACCGAACACAACTGTAACGAGCGCGTGCCCCAGACGCCTTTTAAGACGTCTGGGAGGTGGCCCAGACGTCGGACCAGACGTCTGGGATCACATCCAGACGTCTGACCAGATGTCCGGGATAGTTTACAGACGTCTGGAGAACAGTTATGTTCGCACGGGAGATTCATCTGCGCGCCTGTGCGCGTAGACCTGCGATTCTTCCCTCTTTTCTCTGCGGCTGCAGGCGGCCTGCCGCCTTCTCTCTCCTCCTCGCGCGGCCTTAAAAGGGCGCACCTCCCCTCCCGTCTCCACCGTCTCCTCCTTCTCCTTCCTGTGCGCGAGAGCGAGCGGACGCGAGGGCGGCAGCGGCAGCGGCAGCGGCAGCCGCAGTTAGCGCGGAGGAGGTGCGGCGTGCGAGGGCGGGGCTCTGCCGTTAGGGCGAGCTCGCCGGAGCGGCTTGGCCGGCCGGCGGAGGGCGCAGGGAGCGCGGAGCGACGCGGAGAGGGACCTGCTGCGGGCTGAGCAGCAGACGCGCGAGGTGCGACGCGGGCGGCGTCGCGAGCGGAGGCCGAGCAGGGTTCTGATTCTGGAAAAATTTCCAGAATCAGACGTCTGGGTTGATAGCCAGACGGCAGGGTCGACGTCTGTAAGATCATACAGACGTCTGAAAGGTGAGTTTCCGCTTTCTCCTTCCTTCTTGTCGACTGACCGTACTGAGGGAGGGGGGTTGGCTGTGCGCAGGTTCGCTGATTCGCCATCCTTTGCGAATCAGACGTCTGGAAGTTGTACCAGATGGCGGGAGTGATCTACAGACGTCCGTGTGGATCATCGGACGTCTGGGGTATAGGAAAGACGTCCCTACAGACTTCTGGACGTCCGGGGAACCAAGCTTAACAGGTAATTCTCTGATCCACCGTTTAAGACGTCTGGAAGGAGTTCCAGACGTCTGATTTTGCACAGTATTGTCTTTCTCGACCCGTTTAGGGCCCGTTTGGGCTCTATTTTCCGCGATTCGAGTTGCGTTCGTTTCAGAATTAATTCCTCTACCCGCCTACAGTAGCTATACACTGTTCTGAGACACTCCTTGTGTTTGATCCTTGTGATAGGACCTCGTTCGGTTGCAGTCTTAAGAGTCGCGGAGGCACGCGGGATTCCCGATCACGCCCCCACTACTCCCGTTGTACCTGGTAGAGTGGCTTTAAGTATTAATAAAATCTGTTAAAGTATGGAATCATAACTAGAACCTAGGGCATTGCATGAATCCTAGGAATGAGAAATATATGGAATGATAGCTCCTAGGTGTTGCATGAATCCTAGGGCCGGAAAACTAGATTGTATGATAGATCCTAGGATATGGCATGAATCCTAGGGTGGGAAAAACTAGTGGAATGTATATTACTGCAGTCTTGGAAAATTGGAAAGGAATATATAAAGCTGCCTGTAAATTTAATTAACAGCTGCCTGTTATGAATAAAGAAACATGTTTGAGATCATGGATTTTGAGAATGTGAATCTGGAAAGTGAAACATATGATGTTCTGAGATAAAGAGCTGGAACCCTACGGGGAATTAGGAGTGGAACTCCTGGAAAGAAAAAGGAATGGAATTGAGATGTAGTTTGTACTGTCTCTTGGGTACGCAGTACCAAGGGAAGTACCTGTACCTGTTTAGTGCAGAGTGGGGCCAGCCGCCCCAGGGACCCGGGGTTAGGATTGGCCGCTCTGTACCGACTTGTTGGCCCTCGTGTACGTAGTACCGAGGAGAGCTAGTAGTGTTAGGAGAGTACTAGCTACCCCACGGGCCCCGGGGTTCTGCTAGCCTCCTTCACCGACTTGTTAGGCCCACTAGGGCAAACCAGGGTAGTCAGGCGAGGGTGCGCGGACTGTGGAGGGGCAAGGCCCCGGTTTAGTTACTGTGGAGGGGTTGGACCCCTGTTACTGAGAGGGCTCTGCCCTGGTTCCGTGATGTGCTTTGGGCGCACCCGTTAACGGAAACGACTGACCGCGTGCCAGTGCGGGCTAGCTACCTGTGCGTTTATCGCGCGTGCCGTAGTCACCGTTACGTCTGTCAGTGACCTTGGGGTGGTTGACTGAGGGTAGGATCACCACGGGGGACTCTCTCGGCCAGGAGAGCACCACGTGCTACTTCTACTTTTGGAAAAGACTGCAATCAAGATCGTTCCCACGAGGACATTCGAGATCAAGTAAAGGATCTGAGAAATAAATGAAATAGTGAGAAAAATTGAAAGATGTGAATAAAGGAAGTAACAGAACATAACAGCTACTGTACACTCTACTGTTGCCTTTAGTTAGTTTGCCACTCTACTCAGCGTTTTGCTGACGTGTTACACTCGTTACCTTTTTCAGGACCAGGTGTTGAGCAGCCAGGGTCGGCGGCTGCAGAGGACGCTGGGCCGAGTAGGGTCCAGTAGAGTTACCACAGCTTTTGTACCCCTTTTTGTTTCTGTTCTAGTGAGTAGTTTTTGTTTCCGCTGTACCTTCTTTACCTGCAGTTCTTGTTATATGATAAATGCTGTTTTACTGTTGTGGTGGTACCTACTGTAGTAGTTTCTTTCCTTACTGCTGTACTTTCTTACTGTTAGTTATATTCATGCTGAATGTGGTTTATTTTACTGTCTTTTGGTTACTTCCTCATTGGACGACTAGGTCTTGGGATTAGTCGAGTCGGTCCGGTTCTCGTGTCTCGTAGGGACTCGGGAACCGGGTCGTTACAACAACCACCCTCGCACTCATTCTCTGCCTTCGCCACGCTCACACACACACTTTCATCGCACACCACCACCACCACCACAGTACGAAACTCCTGAGCACTTTTGACGTAGTTGTAAGGTCATTTTCATCTTTACAAGTGTTCGTGGTCCACCTCCATTAACGCAGCTTCTTCCTTGACCTCAGGAGACATGTTCTTGTCGAGTTCTTCAGCTATTCGACTCCCAGGTCACGCAGTCTCATTCCAGGTGCATGCCCAGGATAACAATCGAAGTGGCCAGCCTCATTTCCACTCACAATTGAGCAACTCCTGCTATTGCCTCACAAAGAATAGGGGGACTTTTAGTCCCACATCAGCGCTTGATGAGCCTTCTACACCACATAAGTTGATTTTCTGCCTACAACCCCTCGCCCAGTACACGAGGGGTTGGGTCCTGCCACACGCACACCCACTCACGACCCGTTTACCCGCCCATTCACTCCTCGTCTACTACCCACGCCGGTAGCCCTGGTCAATTAGATCCCCGAATACCTGATTATATGCCCGATTGTCTAAAAAGAGAAGAGAAAGAGGAGAAAGAGGAGAAAGAGAGGAGGTGGGGGGTTGGGGGGGTTTGCTCTTCAAGGAAACCCCTTGATACTTAATCGTTGAAGAGATTGAGAGACCCTTATACGTGAAAGAAGAACTAATGGAGAAAAGAGGAAAGGTACTGTAGTGGAGCCTTTGTTAAGGCATCTGAGCACCTTGCCCGATGTCTGATCCTGCTGATTTGTGTTCCTATGGTTCTTTGGTTAGTTATCTACGTGGATTATTTGATTGAGCCTTACTATTCACTTATTTGGGATTATTGTACTGGATAATTGGTGGTTTAAATCACCATTTTACCTTGTTCTTTTTGCACTCTGATATTGACTCTCATATATATATATCATTCTTGAATGTAATTTTAGTTATAACTGCTCAAATTTGTGCTTATATTGTGATCTTTGAGATTAAATTGCAATACTTGCTCTTTGTGTTCGACCTCGGATTTTCTGACGATTCTTTGAGATATAAATTGTATCCCTTTTCGAGCTATTTCGGTTATATTACAACGAAGAGATTTCAAAACCCTATTTTAGCCTTGTTAACATTTTAGTGTCGTTGTCGGGGAGCAGCGCGCAATTTGATTTCATTGATTACAATTTTTGATCTTGGTCTAACTTGCTTTATTTGATTTGTTGTGGCTGTGCAAGGTACACAGGAGAAGATCAGCTACACAACAACCACTCCAAGGGTAGGTAATCTCATTTCCATCTCCATAAGCCCCTATTTATAGAAAATGCTAAAAAAGGAAATCAATTAAGCCAAGTTGCATTCCTTATTTAGAATTAATCACTTCTAAGTTGCCAAACTTGATCTATTTAGAAACCCTTCTCCAAGATTCCTACACGTACTAGGCATTTAAGGTACCTAGGGCTACTCACCTTCTTGTTTGAGCCCTAGGTGCCAAAATTGGAAGAAACTGATTGGACCAAATAAGAGCCACATTAGGGTTTCCATCTTAGGGTTGAGAAAACACACTTGCTTGAAATAAGAAGAATCTACCTTCCTCCATTGTGTGTTGCCTAAACCCTTGATTGAACTTACACAATCAAGCAAATCCTAAAATCAAGCTCTAATTATCCACTTGAATCCTAAAATTGGGAATAAATAATCTCAGGACAAATCAGGTGAAGTTGATCCACCTTGTAGGGTCAACTAATCTTCAAATTAGGTCACCAAGCACAAATCAAATCTAAAGCTCAAGTGGAATTCTAAGCGCCTCAATTATTCAGATTTAAAATTTGGTAGACTTAAGAGGTCAAGTCGCTCATTCTGGTCTATTTGGATCCGCGGTGACAAGGAAGGTCGGGTAGGTGAAACCCTGTAACCCGTGGGAACGCTCTACCATGTAGGGGTCTTTGTTGGACTCTCCCTTCCTAGCTACCCAATTTCTTCTCAGGTGAGTGATTTTCTGATCAAGAGGTATCATCTGCCTCGAACCTCCATAGTCATCCAAAAATATTTGGGTGTCTTGATTGGGGCCATCACATTTTCTGTCCTTTACCTCATCCTTTAGTGTATGTTCAGAAGGAGGTCCTTGAGACCCCCCTTGAGGCCTCCATTAGCTTTTCACTCCTGTCGAGGCCAAGCCTCAACCCCCTTGCATGTGCAACTTCTCAATCAAATTGACATCTCCTCTGACTCTTCCATTTCTGAGCCCATATCTCTAGGCACAACCATGGAGCATCAAGAAGAACCTGACCTTCAACATCAATTCAATGCCTACATCAATCCACTGTAGCATCCTCAAATGCGAGATCACTACAATCTTGTTGCAGTGGAAATCGAGCCTCGAGTGCAAATCCCTGAGGGAGGACCTGAGGTGGAGCTCAAGCTAAGTATGCTTCATACAATCCCGAAATTCCATGGCTTGAACTCCGAGGATCCCTTCCAGCACATTAAGCATCTAAAGCTTTTGGCCCAGACCTTCAAGCCAAACATGCAGAATCAAAATAGCTTACTCATGAGAATGTTCTCCTTCTCTCTTTTGGATAAAGCCGCTTATTGGTTTCAGACTTTCACTTATGCGATAACCACTTGGGAAGAACTTCAGACCACTTTCCTACAAAAATTCTTTCCCATTGGTCAGACGAATGCTATGTAGCAGTAGATCATGCACTTCTCGCAAGGAGCGAGAGAACCTCTCCATGAGGCATGTGATCGTTTTCTGGATCTCATGAGCAAGTGCCCCCATCATGGAGTTCTAAAATGCGAACAAGTCTAGTCTTTTTACCATGGGCTTCGTGACGACATCAAACTCTTTGTCAATGCAACCTGTGGTGGCAGCATCATGAGTTAACATGAAGACACGATTTAGGGAATTCTCGAGAACATGTGCGAGAACTCCCTGAACAATGAGTCATTGAGTGTGTACGATCGGACGACCACCCGCGCATTGACAAATAATCAGGGGTACATGAGACTTGAGGCCTTTCCACATACGTTGATCTGGAGTTGGTAGCCAGTCAATTGGATAAGGTCTCAATCATTGAGAAGAAGGTGGATGACATAACTCGATATCTACACTGACCCACCGCTACACCTTAAAGCCCATACATGCACCCACCCTAAGGAAGGGAGGGTGTACACAACATCTACTCTTCTCAGAGAATGGATGCCTATCCACCCCATCTGATTATAGTCTTGGAGGAAACTCAAGACCAGCCTACTCTAGTTAGGGGAACTCTGAACCCTCTTACTCTGATTTTTCTGGAGTTCCTCAGACCTGCGAGGTTCTCTACGCCATCCAAAATAATCCATTCTCAAATACTTATAACCATTGATGGTGCAATCACCCCAACTTTGCGTGGTCGGGAAATAACCCAAACCCGAGATCTCAATTTCAACCCCGACCACAAAACCCATGCCCTTATCAACCTTCTCAACCAAGGCCCAATCAAACTTTTGCAATCCAGGCCACCTAGGGAGGACCAAATGTCTCTGATTCTCCAACCTTGGTTGACATGCAAAAACAACACAAAAAAGAAATCACAGAGGTTCACAATCAACTTGCCCAGCTAACAAGTGCTCGCCAGCCTGGTGCACTTCCTTCCCAACCTCTACCTAATCCGAATAACGTGCCAAACCAGAGGCACGTTATGAACCCAAATCAGAGTGTTACGAACGTGGGCGTCAGACGTAGTTTAAGATGTCTGGGAAGTGGCCCAGACGTCTAGAGCCGTTTCCAGACGTCTGGTATTAAATTTTTTCGACGTACGGGTTCGCGTCTACGCGCGTGCGCGCGCAGACTAAATCTACCGGCTTCATCCTGCTCTTTCTCTCCCTCCCTGCAGACGACGCCGCTTCTCTTCTCCCTCTCCCCACGCTGCCTTTAGATAGCATCGCCCTCTCCCTCACCCTCACTCCACCGCCTTCCTCTTCTCCTTCTCCCTGCCAGCGAGAGTGCGAGCGAGCGAGTGAGCGAGTGCGGCAGTAGCCACCGCAGCGAGCGTGCGGGAAGGAAGAGTGTTTTGAGAGGAAGAAGGAAGCTCGACCGCGAAGGTGCAAGCTTTCCGGGGCAGCTAGAGCCGGCCAACGGGCGAGCGGCGAGCGAGGGTTGTCGCGGAGGAGCTACTGCAGCTCGGGCAGCAGGCGGACGAGGCCGTGCGTCGTGGGCGGAGAGCGAAGAGGGTCCTGATTTTGGGAAAATTTCCCAGAATCAGACGTCTGGACTTACGTCCAGACGATGCAGAAGACGTCTGGAGGAAGGTCCAGACGTCTGACAGGTACAATATTTTCCTATCTTCTTTTTACGCGTGTACGGCCTTGCAGCCATCCGCCACGTTCTTCTGTACCTCTTCGTGATGAGAGTGGGTGTGTGTGTGCGCAGGTTCTGTTCGGGAGGGCGCGAGGGCTCGCCATCCCACATGGATCAAACGTCTGGCCACAGTACCAGATGACGGAGAGGACCTCCAGACGTCTGAGGTGACAATCGGACGTCTAAAAACTAAGGGCAGACGATCCAGCGGGCTTCTGGACGTCTGAAGGACTGCGCAGACTGAGGTACGACATGATCGACCTTTTAAGATGTCTGGAAGAGGTTCCAGACGTCTAATTTTGGACAGATTCGTCGTTTTTGACTCGTTTAGGGCCCGTTCGGAGTCCGTTTTCTGCGTTTCGAGTTGCGTTCTTTCCAGATTTATTTCCTCTACCTGTTTACAGTAATTGTATACTGTTCTGAGAAACTACTTGTGTTGATCCTTGTGTTAGGACCCTATTCCGTTGCGACTGAGGGGGTTGCGGAGGCGTGCGGGATTGCTGATTACGCCCCCAGTACTCCCGATTTTGCGGGTAGAATGGCCATTTAATTTATTTAACAAAATTTGTACAATTATGAAACAATTAATAGAGTCTAGGGCATTGCATGAACCCTAGGACTGAGGAATAGATTGAATGATAGATCCTAGGGTATTGCATGAATCCTAGGACTGGAAAACTAGCTTGAATGATAGATCCTAGGGTACAGCATGAATCCTAGGACTGGAAAACTAGTGAATATATAAACATTGCAGTTTTGGAAAAGTAGAAAGGAAATGATAACTGCGTGTAAATTGGTTAACAGCTGCCTGTTATGAATGAATAAATACGATTGAGAACATGGGTTATATGAATATAAAGCTAGAACGGTGAAACCTAAATTGGCTGAGTTAAAAGAGCATGAACCCTATGGGGAATTAGGAGTAGAACTCCTGGAAAGGGAATGGAATAGAATTGGGGAAGTGAGCTGGCCCTTGAGTACGGAGTACCAAGGAGAGCGACTGTCCCCCTGTTTAGTGTAGAGCGGAGCTATTCACCCCAGGGACCCGGGGTTAGGTCTGGCCACTTTGTACCGACTTTTGGCCCTCGTGTACACAGTATCGAGGAGAGCTACTAGTGTAGGGAGAGCACTAGGTACCCCATGGGCCCCGGGGTTCTGCTAGCTCACCTACACCGACTTGTTAGGCCCACTGGGCAAACCAGGATAGTCAGGCGAGGATGTGCGGACTGTGGAGGGGCTGGGCCCCTGTTACTGAGAGGGCTCTGCCCTATACTGGTTTCGTGCTGTACTTTGGGTGCACTCGTTAACGGAAACGACTGACCGCTGCCAGTGCAGGGTAGCTACCCGTGCGTTTATCGCGCATGTTGTAGTCACCGTTACGTCTGTCAGCAACCTTGGGGTGGTTGATTGAGAGTAGGACCACCACGGGGGACTCTCCTAGCCAGGAGAGCACCACGTGTTACTTCTACTTTTCGGGAAAGGCTGCAATCAAGATAGTTCCTACGAGAAACATTCGAGATCAAGAGAAGGATCTGAGAAATAACCAACAGTGAATAAATGAAAAATATAAGGAAAGAAAGTAAAAAAAAAAAAAATATAACAGCTACTGTACACTCTACTGCTTCTTTTAACTTTTAGTTGCCACTCTACTCAGCGTTTCACTGACGTGTCACCCTTGTTGTCTTTTTAGGACCAGGTGTTGAGCAGCCAGAGTCAGCGGCTGCAGAGGACGCTGGGCCTAGTAGGGTCCAGTAGTGTTACCTGTAGTACCTACTGTACTTTTCTTTCCGCTGTAATGGGTAGTTTTCTGTTACTCCTTGTACTCTCTTTAATGTAAGCTTCATGTTATGTACCTGTTTATTTCTCTACTGTTGTGGTGGTGTATACTGTAGTATTTCCTTTCCTTACTACTGTATTTTGTTACTGCTAGTTATATACATGGTGAATGTGGTTTATTTTACTGCTCTTTTGGTTACTTTCTCGTTGGACGACTAAGTCTTGGGATTAGTCGAGTCGGTCCGATTCTCGTGTCTCGTAGGGATTCGGGAATCGGGTCGTTACAAGATGGTATCAGAGCAAGGTCGTCTCGAGAAGTGAACCAACTGACTGGAAAATAACCAATTCACGTGTCTGTAACTAGAGTAACCACCACAACGTTTCTTTTGACATTAGCTCTTAAGCTTTTTCGTTAGATATCGTTCCATATTGACGTGTTTCCGTTCTGTTTTCGCGTCTCCTTGCAGGAGATGCCTCGTCGCAGGACTAGCGAGGCAGGCCGTGGGCGCAGTCGAGGACGAGGTCGGCGAGGTGGGTGTGTTCCGGTCGACGTCTCAGTGGACTAGCCACTGCTCCCAGGCATTCAGGCCCAAGACCTCTCTCAGCTGATACGAGATATAGTGCGAGAGGAGCTCCACCCACCGCCTCGAGCGCCTCTCCCTGGGGCTGCGGAGGGGGAGTCCTCTGTGGGACCACGCGACGGCCGTGACGCTGGACGCGGGGGAGGGGATGGGCCGCCACCGCCCCCACCTTCCTCCGACACTTCTGTGCACGAGGCTCCTTTACCCGGAGGTGCACCAGCCTCTCCACTGCAGCGTCACTTCGAGCTTTTCGGGCAGTTTCGGAAGCTAAAGTCCCCCTCCTTCAAGGGGAATGAGGACCCGACTAAGGCGGAGGACTGGCTCGAGCAGATCGAGAAGGTTTTCGACACCCTTTGCCCCTCGGTGGAGTGCCGCGTGGCCTTTGCCATGTACCAGCTGGAGAGTGCGGCACACAGGTGGTGGAGGGCGGTCAGGGGACAGGAGAGGGACGAGCCGACCTGGGACCGATTCGTCACCCTCTTCTGAGAGCAGTACTTTCTCCAGATGTGGTAGGAGCAGAGGAGGCGGGAGTTCCACACTCCGCCAGGGGACGATGACCGTGAGTGCATACCGCACGCGTTTTCTGGAGCTGTCCCGCTTCGCAGCGACAGTGGTAGCCACTGAGGAGGAGTGCCTTTTGAGGTTCATCGAGGGGCTTCAGGCTGCGATTCGGGGGTATGTCAAACCCCTGAAGCTGCCTACGTTCTCGAGGGTGGTGGAGGCAGCTATGACCTACGAGGAGACTAACCCATCCGCGCGAGATACTGACAGCGGGCGGAAGAGGCCCTACCAGCCAGACTTTTCACAGGGCCAACGAGAGAGGAGACACGTGGGATCCGCAGGAGAGCCGTCACGTTTTGCAGGGCCATCAGTGGCCTTTGGGGGCCCTCAACAGGGGCCAGTTGCCAGCACCGGACCCCCAACCAGCCAACAGCAGGGACCCACTGAGGGCGGGAGTCGGGTTCCCCTCTGCTACTAGTGTGGCCAGCCGGGCCACATCAAGAGGGACTGCCCGTCTAGGGTAGGAGGTCAGTAGATACTTCCCGCGCCGAGCACTGGAGGGCGAGCAGGAGGCCGCGGTTACCAGGCGCGAGGAGGAGGACAGCAGTCACGAGGAGGGTACCGGCCAGCAGCTACCCGTCCGACGTAGAGCGTGGCTGCTTCGTCCGCACCTAGGGCTGAGGGGCATATCAACGCCCTGACACACAGGGATGCCAGAGCTTCGGGATCGGTGGTGGCAGGTATGATTTTAGTTTCCGGCAGACTCGTTTACACACTTTTCGATTCTAGCACTACGCACTCGTTTGTCGCAGTTAGTTTCGTAGTTAGTTTAGGCCAGGATTATATGCTGTTAGAGGATCCGTTCGTGATCAGAGGTCCGAGTGGTCAGCTGTTTGTAGCTGAGGAGGTGTACACGGGTTGTGAGGTCAGTATTGGGGGACATAGCCTTCCCGCTGACCTGATTATGATATAGATGGAGGATTTTGGCGTAATTCTGGGGATGGATTGGCTGTCCGCTTACCACGCTTTAGTGGACTGCTTTGAGAGGAAGATCATCTTCTCCATACCTAAGTTGCCTTCTTTCGAGTTCCACGATCAGCCAGTAGACGAAGGCTTCAGGTGCATTTCTGCACTTCGAGCGACGAGACTTTTGAGCCAGGGGTGTGAGGGCTTCCTAGCTTGTGTGGTGGCAGAGCCCAGCCCTGTGGCAGACTTCCAGAGTATCCCGGCGGTCAAAGAGTACCCCGACGTGTTCCCAAACGAGTTGCCAGGACTATTGCCCGAGCGCGAGATCGAGTTTGAGATCTCACTAGTACCAGGGACCAGCCCCATATCCACCGCACCATACAGGATGGCACCACTTGAGCTGCGAAAGCTCAAGTCTCAGTTGCAGGATCTTTTGGAGAAGGGCTTCATGAGGCCCAGTGTGTCTCCCTGGGGAGCCCCGGTACTGTTTGTAAAGAAGAAGGATGGTACCCTACGCCGTTGTGTGGACTACCGACAGCTGAATAGGGTCACCATCAAGAACAGATATCAGCTGCCGAGGATCGACGACTTGTTTGACCAGTTGTGAGGTGCCACAGCATTCTCCAAGATCAACTTGAGGTCTGGATACCACCAGTTGAGGATCAGGGAGGTAGACGTCTCCAAGACAGCTTTCCGCACCCGGTACTGACACTACGAGTTTTTGGTCATGCCGTTTGGGTTGACCAATGCCCCCGCTGCTTTCATGGACCTGATGAACCAGGTATTTAGACCGTACTTGGACCAGTTCGTGGTGGTATTCATTGATGATGTACTCATCTATTCTCGAGATCAGATGCAGCACGGATAGCACTTGTGGATGGTTCTGGACACACTGAGATGACGTAGGCTGTACGCCAAATACAGCAAGTGCGAGTTCTGGTTGAGGGAGGTGACCTTCTTAGGTCATGTGATCTCTGGAGATGGCTTGGCGGTGGACCCAGCTAAGGTCGAGGTTGTGTTCAGGTGGGAGAGACCGCGTACGGTTACTGAGATTCGCAGTTTCCTGGGACTGGCAGGCTACTACAGACGGTTCATCAGGGGTTTTTCACAGATTGCATGTCCTATGACACAGTTGACTCGGAAGGACGTGCCCTTCACTTGGACAGACGCCTGTGAGGTGTGTTTTCAGGAGCTGAAGGAGAGGCTGACTTCGGCTCCCGTGCTCACCATCCCTGACAGTAGTGGCGGGTTCGTTGTGTACACGGATGCCTCCTTGCAGGGGTTAGGGGGTGTGCTCATGTAGCGAGGTCACGTTGTCGCTTACACTTCGCAGCAACTGAAGCCCCATGAGCATAGCTACCCTACCCATGACCTGGAGCTGGCAGCTGTTGTCTTCGCACTGAAGACCTGGAGGCACTACCTGTACGGTGATACCTTCGAGATTTTCACAGATCACAAGAGCCTCAGATACCTTTTTGATCAGAAGGAGCTCAACATGAGACAGAGACGTTGGTTGGAGCTCCTGAAGGACTATGACTGCAACATTTCCTACCACCCAGGAAAGGCCAACGTGGTGACTGACGCCTTGAGTCAGAAGGCGCCAGCACACTTTGCCAGTTTACAGGTGCAGAGTTGGAGCCTTTTGGAGGAGATGGGCAGTTGGCAACCCCTAGAGTTACGGGGGCACTGTGGGGCAGTGACTGTGACACGATAGACGAGGCCAGCGTTAATAGATCACATCATCACAGGACAGATGGCTGACCCGTACTTGCAGTCCTTGCGCGACAGAGTATTGTCAGGAGACCCGGGGGACTTCTCTTTCACAGACCAGGTGCTGCGCCTGAGGGGACGTTTATGCATTCCCAGAGACTTGGAGCTGTTTAGAGAGCTCCTGAATGAGGCACATGGTTCCAGATTCACCATACATCCCGGAAACACGAAGATGTACCATGACTTGAGACGTGAGTTTTGGTGGAGGGGGATGAAGCGGAATGTGGGTGAATTCGTGCAGCAGTGTTTAGTGTGTCAGCAGGTGAAAGCAGAGCATTAGAGGCCTGCAGGGCCGCTACAGCCACTTCCAGTGCCAGAGTGGAAGTGGGAGAGCATCACCATGGACTTGGTGGTGGGCTTACCTGTTACCTAGCGAGGACACGATGCAGTCTGGTTAATCGTTGATAGATTGACGAAGACGGCGCGATTCTTGCCGATCCGAGTCACTTTGGGACCAGCACAGTTGGCAGAGAGGTATATCCGCGACGTGGTAGTCTACACGGAGTTCCGCGAGAGATCGTATCCGACCGAGATACTCGCTTTACGTCTCAGTTTTGGGCTGAGTTTCAGCAGGCCCTGGGGACGCAGTTGAGATGTAGTACAGTTTACCATCCCCAGACATACGGACAGTCTGAGCGCACGATACAGACACTTGAGGACCTTTTGTGTGCCTGTGTACTGGACTGGAGGGGCTTTTGGGAGGAGCACTTGCCCCTAATGGAGTTTGCATACAACAACAATTATCACTCTAGCATCGGCATGGCACCCTACGAGGCTCTGTATGATCGGAGATGTACGGCACCCTTGAGTTGGGTTGAGGTGGGGACCAAGTGGGAGGTTGGCCCCAGGCTGATCCGGCAGAGTCAGGAGGTAGTCGAGCAGATCCACAGGAGACTCCGCATTGTCAGGAGCAGGCAAAAGAGCTACGCAGATCGGAGACGTAGAGAGGTGCAGTTTGAGGTTGGGGACCACGTCTTCCTTCGTGTTTCGCCCATGAAGGGCCTACAGCGGTTTAGGGTGAGAGGGAAGCTCGCGTCGAGATTCGTGGGGCCCTTTGAGGTCCTGGAGCGGGTTGGACCTGTTGCTTACAGACTTGCCCTCCCTCCTCAGCTTTCTGGTGTGCACGACGTGGTCCATGTGTCCAACCTCAAGAAGTATGTCGCCGATCCCAGTCACGTCCTGAGTCACGAGAGCGTCAAGGTGAGCGACGACCTGACCTACCCCGAGCGGCCAGTGCAGATTCTTGACAGGGCCGTCCGCAGTCTGAGACGAAAGCAAGTACCCCTGGTGAAGGTTTTGTGGAGGAGCCAGCGGTACGAGGAGGCTACCTGGGAGCCTGAGGCGGCGATGCGGGAGCGATACCCGGAGCTTTTCACGAGTACGTCTTTTCGGACCGGCTTCGGTCCTCTTTGAGTTTGTTATGTATATATATTGTTCTTTCCCGCACCCTAGTTAGCGCAAGTTTCGGGGATGATACTTCCTTTGAGTTTGTTATATTGTTACGAACGTGAGCGTCAGACGCAGTTTAAGACGTCTGGGAAGTGGCCCAGACATCTGGCCAGACGTCTGGAACCCTTTCCAGACGTTTGGTATTAAATTTTTTCGGCGCACGGGTTCGCATCTGCGCGCGTGCGTGCGCAAACTGAATCCGCCGCCTTCGTCCTGCTCTTTCTCTCCCTCCTTGCAGACGACACCGCTTCTCTTCTCTCTCTTCCCGTGCTGCCTTTAAATAGCATCGCCCTCTCCCTCACCCTCACTCCACCGCCTTCCTCCTCTCCTTCTCCCTACTAGCGAGAGCGCGAGCGAGCAAGTGAGCAAGTGCGGCAGCAGCCACCGCAGCAAGCGTACAGGAAGGAGGAGTGTTTCGAGAGGAAGAAGGAAGCTCGACCGCGAAGGTGCAAGCTTGCCGGGGTAGCTAGAGTCGGCCGGCGGGCGAGCGGCGAGCGAGGGGTGTCGCGGAGGAGCTGCTGCAGCTCGGGCAGCAGGCAGACGCGGCCATGCGTCGCGGGCGGAGAGTGAAGAGGGTCCTAATTCTAGGAAAATTTCTCAGAATCAGACGTCTGGACATACATCCAGACGACGCAGAAGACGTCTGACAAGTACAATATTTTCCTATCTTCTCCTTTTTACGCATGTATGGCCTTGTAGCCGTCCGCCGCATTCTTCTGCACCTCTTCGTGATGAGAGCGGGTGTGTGTGTGCGCAGGTTCTGTTCGGAAGGGTGCGAGGGCACGCCATCCCACACGGATCAGACGTCTGGCCACACTACCAGACAACGGAGAGGACCTCCAGACATCCGAGGTGACAATCGGACGTCTGGAAACTAAGGCCAGACAATCCAGCGGGTTTCTGGACGTCTGAAGGACTGCACAGACTGAGGTACGACATGATTGACCTTTTAAGATGTCTAGAAGAGGTTCCAGACGTCTGATTTTGGACAGATTCGTCATTTTTGACCCGTTTAGGACCCGTTCGGAGTCCGTTTTCCACGTTTCGAGTTGCGTTCTTTCCAGATTTATTTCCTCTACCTGTTTACAGTAATTGTATACTATTCTGAGAAACTAATTATGTTGATCCTTGTGTTAGGACCCCGTTCCGTTGTGACTTAGGGGGTTGCGGAGGCACGCGGGATTGCTGATTACGCCCCCAATACTCCCGATTTTGTGGGTAGAGTGGCCCTTTAATTTATTTAACAAAATTTGTACAATTATGAAATAATTAATAGAGTCTAGGGCATTACATGAACCCTAGGACTGAGGAATTAGATTGAATGATAGATCCTAGGGTATTGTATGAATCCTAGGACTGGAAAACTAGTTTGAATGATAGATCCTAGGGTACGGCATGAATCCTAGGATTGGAAAACTAGTGAATATATAAACATTGCAGTCTTGGAAAAGTAGAAAGGAAATGATAATTGCCTGTAAATTGGTTAACAGCTGCCTGTTATGAATGAATAAATACGATTGAGAACATGGGTTATATGAATATAAAGCTGGAACGGTGAAACCTAAATTGGCTGAGTTAAAAGAGCATGAACCCTATGGGGAATTAGGAGTAGAACCCCTGGAAAGGCAATGGAATAGAATTGGGGAAGTGAGCTGGCCCTTGAGTACGGAGTACCAAGGAGAGCGACTGTCCCCCTGTTTAGTGCAGAGCGGAGCTATTCACCCCAGGGACCCGGGGTTAGGTCTGGCCACTTTGTACCGACTTTTGGCCCTCGTGTACACAGTACCGAGGAGAGATACTAGTGTAGGGAGAGCACTAGCTACCCCACGGGCCCCGGGGTTCTGCTAGCTCACCTACACCGACTTGTTAGGCCCATTGGGCAAACCAAGGTAGTCAGGCAAGGGTGAGTGGACTGTGGAGGGGCAAGACCCCTGTTTGGTTACTGTTGAGGGGTTGGGCCCCTATTACTGAGAGGGCTCTGCCCTATACTGGTTCCGTGTTATGCTTTGGGCGCACCTGTTAACGGAAACGACTGACCGCGTGCCAGTGTGGGGTAGCTACCCGTGCGTTTATCGCACGTGCCGTAGTCACCGTTACGTCTGTCAACGACCTTGGGGTAGTTGACTGAGAGTAGGACCACCACGGGGGACTCTCCCGGCCAGGAGAGCACCATGTGTTACTTCTACTTTTCGGGAAAGACTGCAATCAAGATCGTTCCTACGAGGAACATTCGAGATCAAGAGAAGGATCTGAGAAATAACCAACAGTGAATAAATGGAAAATATAAGGAAAGAAAGTAAAAAAAAAAATAATAGAACAGCTACTGTACACTCTACTGCTTCTTTTAGCTTTTAGTTGCCACTCTACTCAGCGTTTCGCTGACGTGTCACCCTTGTTGTCTTTTCAGGACCAGGTGTTGAGCAGCCAGAGTCAGCGGCTTCAGAGGGCGCTGGGCCTAGTAGGGTCCAGTAGTGTTACCTGTAGTACCTATTGTACTTTTCTTTCCGCTGTAATGGGTAGTTTTCTGTTACTCCTTGTACTCTCTTTAATACACGCTTCATGTTATGTACCTGTTTATTTCTCTACTGTTGTGGTGGTGTATATTGTAGTATTTCCTTTTCTTACTGCTATATTTTGTTACTGCTAGTTATATACATGGTGAATGTGGTTTATTTTACTGCTCTTTTGGTTACTTTCTCGTTGGACGACTGGGTCTTGGGATTAGTCGAGTTGGTCTGATTCTCATGTCTCGTAGGGATTCGGGAATCGGGTTGTTACACAGAGCCAAGCACACCATGTTCACCAGGCCCCTTTTGCTCAATCACCTGACAGGATGGAAGCTTCAACATCATATTCAGGGTATCAGCAGCAGACACCTATTTTGCCTAACCCAAACCAAAATCAAGTAGGACTTAACTTCATCACCATCCGTAGTGGCAAAGCAACCCAGGATCCACCATTCCCTAGCCATGAACATCCAGATCTCGACCCTAGATTGGTGATGTAGGACACCCCTATCCTAAATAAAGAGCCTGAGCCAATTCTAGAGGAACCAACTGAGGTTCCATTCCCTGAGGCCTTGACCAAGGGAAAGAGGAAACCCAAGACCATCGCACTAGAGGAAGACCTGGTCAAGTTTTTTGAACAGGTCCAAATAAACATCCCCTTGATGGATGTAATTCGCCACATACCGGCTTACGCAAGATTTCTGAAAAATGTGTGTACACCAAAGCGAAAGCCACAAACTAAGGACGGGAGTCCGATCATCTTGTCGGAGCAAGCCAGCTCCATCATTTTGAGCAAACTCCCACCTAAGGCAAAAGATCCTGGTACCCCTCTGATCTCCTGCAAAATCGGTGATACAGAATTTGATCGAGCCTTATTGGATCTCGGAGCTTCCATAAACTTGATACCTACATCCCTACTAGACCACTTTGAGGAATTTGAGCTTAAACCAACAGATGACTTTGCAATTAGCAGATGGTTCAATCAAGTCACCTAAAGGAATTCTCAAGGATGTTGTAGTTCGGATTCATGATTTCTACTTTTCGGTGGACTTTATCATATTAGACATGGATACTCCTAAGAATTTGAAAAACACACCGATTATATTAGGAAGACCATTCCTAGCCACAGCTAGGGCGAATATAAATTGTGAAGAGGGCTAAATTGAGTTGAAATTTGGGAACAGGACATTAAAGATTGATATCTTTAAGGCCTAAAAAGGAATTAACTGTGGGGTTATTGAATGAGTTTGTGATATCGGTTCTGTGGTTGAGGACCCACTCATAGAGGAAAACCCGATTGTTGTTGATACTCGACCACAAGAAGATCACGACTCACAGCTAGAGGAGCTTGGACATGACCCAGATAGACCTACAAACCCTACCTTTGCTCCTAAACATCACCCTGAACCTCCTGCTGCTGCTGATAAACTTGTTATGGAATTGAAGCCTCTCCCAGATCATTTGAAATACGTCTTCTTGGGTTCAAATCACACGTTTCCTGTGATCATCAATTCCTGACTTACCTTGGATCAGGAAATGAAATTGATTTCTGTCCTCCAACAACATCGAAGAGCTATTGGGTGGACTCTCGATGATTTGACTAGTATCAGCCCCTCATACTGCACACATCACATCTACACCAAAGAGGGCTCACAACCATCCTGAGAGATGTAGAGACAACTTGCAGGATGTCGTGAAGAAAGAGATTCATCAAGTGGTTAGATACTGGGATTATCTAGCTGATCTCTGATAGCTGTTGGGTGAGCCCAATCCAAGTTGTGCCTAAGAAGGCAAGGCTCACCGTGATCACAATGGAATCCAGAGAGATCACCCTGACCCATATAGCAAACTCGTGGAGAGTCTGCATTGATTACAGAGGACTAAATGCCTCCACGAAGAAGGACCATTTCTCACTGCCATTTATTTATTAAAAACTCGAGAAACTAGCGGGAAATCAGTTCTTCTACTTCCTAGATGGGTACTCTGGATACAATCAGGTGGCAATTCATCCAAAGATTAGGAAATGACAACCTTCACCTGCCCCTTCAGTACATATGCGTTCTGTAGGATGCCATTTGGGCTATGTAATGCACCTACTACTTTTCAACGGTGCATGCTAGCCATATTTTCTGATATGGTAGGTGAGTACCTTGAAGTCTTCGTGGATGACTTCTTGGTCTTTGGTGAATCTTTTGATGATTGCCTCCTTCATTTGGTCCAAATCCTCAGGTGGTGCATTGATGTGAATCTGGTTCTTTCCTGGGAAAAGAACCACTTCATGGTTCTTGAGGGCATAGTCCTGGGACATCTCATATCTGAAAGAGGCATCCAAGTCGACTAGGCTAAGGTAAATCTGATTTCCAAACTACCTGTGCCTAGTTCGGTCAAGGATATCAGATCTTTCCTAGGGCATATTGATTTTTACCGTCGATTCATTCTTGATTTTTCCAAAATTGTGTGCCCCCTGACAAATCTTCTATCAAAGGACACTCCATTCGAGATAATCGATGAGTGTGTTCACGTATTTGAGATCTTACATGATCGAGTCACCCAAGCACCTATCCTACAATCCCTTGACTGGTCTCAACCCTTTGAGATCTTGTGCGATGCATCTGACTATGCAATAGGTGTAGTGCATGGGTAGAAAATCGTTGGGAAACCCATGGTCATCTACTACGCTAGCAAGACACTTGACGAGGCTTAGCATAACTACACAGTTACTAAGAAAGAGCCATTGGCTGTAATATTTGGCTTAGAAAAATTCAGATCGTACCTTCTGGGTTCCCGTGTCATCATCTACTCGGATCACACTGCAGTAAGGCACTTACTTATGAAGAAGGATGCGAAACCTCGACTAATCCACTGGATCTTACTGTTGCAAGAATTCGATCTTGAGATTCATGACAAGGCAGGAAAATAGAATGTGGTAGTTGACCACTTGTCTCGCCTTCCTTCTTCCATCATTGAACCTTCCGGACCTATCACAGAACATTTTCCTGATGAGCACCTCCAGACTATTGATACAGGACTTCCTTAGTATGCTGACATGGTGAATTGCTTGGCATCCCACTAAATTCCGTCTAATTGGCCAAAGGCCAAGAAAGACAAATTGCTCTCTGATGCCAAGTATTACATTTGGGAAGACCCGTACCTCTTCCGTATTGGTGTTGATCAAATTATTAGACATTGTGTTCCGAAAGCGGAAATACAGGACATCTTGTCCTTCTGCCATGACTAGGCCTACGACGGACACTTCTCCAGACATAAAACCGCAGCTAAAGTCCTCCAGTGTGCCTTCTATTGGCCCACGATCTTCAAAGACGCACATGATTACTGTAAGGCCTGTAGTCGTTTCCAGACCTTGGACAACATGAGCCACCATGATATGATGCCTCTACAGCCGATTCTTGTGCATGAAATCTTCAATATTTGGGGGATTGATTTCATGGGCCCCTTCCTTAAATCCGATGGCTTTGAGTACATTCACCTTGCTGTGGACTACGTGTCCAAATGGATCGAAGCTATCCTGACCCCAATCAATGATCATAAGGTGGTAATTAAGTTCATTCATCAGCACATCTTTTCTAGGTTCGACGTTCCACGTGCTATCATTTCTGATGGAGGAACCCATTTCACAAGTGCATAGTTTCGATCCCTGATGACAAAGTATGGGGTGTCACACCGAATCTCGACTCCTTATCACCCCTAGACTAATGGATTGGCAGAACTGTCAAATAGGGAGATCAAGAAAATCCTTTAGGTCACTATTCGGCCTAATAGGAAGGATTGGTGACCCACCTTCCAGAAGCTTTGTGGGCCTATAGAACTGCTCATAAAACCCAACTAGGCATGTCTCCTTTTAGACTCGTGTACGGAAAGGCATGTCACCTACCCTTCGAAATGGAGCACAAAGCCTATTGGGCAGTACAGAAGTGCAATCTACATCTTTTGAAGGCTGGAACCCACCAACAATTATAGATGAGTGAAATAGAGGAACTACGCAATGATGCGTATGAGAATTCGCAAATCTATAAAGAACGGGTTAAGGCCTTTCATGATAAACACATCTCGCAAGACTTTCCAGCCTGGTCAAAAAGTACTCCTCTTTGATGCTAAACTCAAACTCTTCCTAGGTAAACCCAGGTCAAAGTGGATTGGACCATTTCTAGTTCGACATGCATTTGGAAATGGAGCTATAGAAATTAGTGAACTCAGTCGTGATTCTAAACCTTTTGTCGTGAACGGTCAAAGACTCAAACCGTTCATTGAACTCACTAACACAAACTTGGTTACGTTATCTTTTGATATTTATTCTCCATGAGCTCATTGCACCCAACTGATGGTGTTGAACTTAGCGCTTAACGGGAGGCAACCTGTCATCTTTTGAAAAAACCCGAAACCCTTTTGACATATCTCTTTGCTGAATTCATATTGCACTTTAGGGTTCACCCATTAGAATAGCCGACTCCACCTTTGGTACTTTTATCAAAGCTTGAAATCATCCGCAACAGTCATCCCAACCCATCCACCCACCCTTTGACCCTATTCTAATGTATGATCTAAGCTGAACTCGAACCCACCTAATTTGTAATGAGGGCATTGCAAATCGTAGGCATGGGGAGGTGTTAAAGTGCAAAACCCTGTCAAAATCAAATCACAAAAGGGTTTCATAAAAAAAAAAGGGAGGTTGAGAGAAAGGAAGACCCATTTTAGCTAAATGAAGAAAAAGGAGGGAAGGAATAGAAAAAGAAAAAAAGGAGCAAAAAGAAAAACAAAAAGAAGGAAAGAGTCCCTTAAAAATAAATATGGAACTTACCTAACTTTTAGGTTGGATCGAATGATGAATTAAGACTTGGAATGCTAAAACTTAGGAAATTAGTGGTGGATACCAACTTGAGGCCTTTTGGATCTATTCTTTGGTTTAAACACTCAAGTATTTGTTAAGATCTGGATTAATCCTCAAGAGATTGAGGAAAATGTGAGGCTGATGTATTAGGTCTAAGGCTTAGGGATTATTCGGCCATGTTGCCTGCCCTTTGGTTTGCGAGACTTGGTAACCTGAGCACCCAAAATCACACACTTAGTCTGGTTCAGTGTGCTTAACAAAGAAAACTATGCCAAAAGTGTTCTGTTCTGAAAAAATATCTTAAAGATCTAGCTTAGGAGTGGCTCGACAACACAAGTTGATTGGATGAGTTCCTGGAGTAGAGAGGTAGGAAATTCTCCTCGAAGATGCATAATAACATATCGTATCCTCGGTACTTGTCTCCTAGGATATCTAAATATCCTACCGGGGGCATGTAAGCACCTTGTGGTGGTTCAGGTGCCATGGGCGAGATTATCCCAAAATGTTGATTGTCAAGGCTTGAATTTAGCTACAGAATGCCATTGGCGACACTATCCCAAAGTGTCGAAAGCTAGGATTCTGGGGGTTGCCATGGGCGATGCTATCCTGACGCATCGATTGCCAGGGACCCTTTAAGGATTGATGGTGGGGACAAGGAATTCGATACAGACCATGTTTAGAGCCAATTCGTGGTTGGATCTAGGGAAACCTAAAAAAAATGAGAGAGAAAACTCTCCAAATGAAAAATCTACTTCTATCCCTCTCTCTTACAAAAAAAATTACACTGGCAAACTGAACCTGGACTTGTTATGTTTATGCATGGGTGCTTTAACTACTAGGGTCAACGAACCTCTGGGCAGTTTTTGAGGGCCTTAGAAACCTTCGTGGTAGACTGAGATAGAGGCTGGTCAGGTCTGGATCTTAGCTGGTACTTGAGTACCTCTAGGCCTATTATTGATATTGTGATATGATTTTTAGAGTTGCAGCTTAGGAGGGCATCTTAACAGTTACATTTGACCTAGATAACTAGTTTGATCCATAGAAATTTTTTGCTAAAGGACTAGCAAAAGGTAGGCATGGGAGTATGATGGGAACACCATCATGAGCCCTAACTAGCCCAATTCGGTCTAATAAAGTTGATAAAAGCTGCTACATAACCATCAGAGGGTCATATATGCATAATGTTCTGTTTTGAGAAGATAATTTATTTTTGCAATTTTAACTGCATTTCATAAGTACAGAATAACCACGGGGAATTTTAGGGGTTAATTAAAGGTCAAATGGTCATTAATGTCTAATAAGAGGGTCCATGCAGATAGAAACAGGTTTTCACGCATTTCAAGAATTAATGGACATCTGAAACTCTAATTTCAGACTCGCTTAATTAATTGAGATTTTGGTAAGGATAAAATTCACCTAAACCTTCTAAACATCATAGAAAAATATTCTATAAGGTTTGATATCCTTGATTTGACCATCTGAATCCATTTTGACCTAAAACAAAGTCTCAGATAGGAAGTTGCCCTAATTTGGGTTTCTTCATAAATTACCAAGTCAAACTTGGTCAAAACCAAAATATGACTTTACCATCAGATTCCTTATTAGTATCTTCATGTGTAGATTATGGAGTGTATCCATCGTTTTAAATTGCGGTATGCATGCACAGGTCCTTATTGCAGGTATAGATTTTTGAGAAACATTGAATAATTAGAGGAAACTCTACCAGATTTTTGGTAGATTTTGACCCTACAATTAATTTGAAATCGTTAATCTCTATGGCGTACCTAATTGACTCGACTACGAATTATAACCTAAGCCTCATGGTACCTGGAACTTTAGCGCCCACATACCCGATAATCCACTCTCGATTTGTTGGGAGGATTATCGGAGCGTGACATTGGGCCCATTTATTATTAGAAAAGAATGATAAAATGTACAATTTAGTAAACCCGAGGTTGCAAGGGGAAGGGGATGGGGGGAGTCTGCCAGTGGGTGCATGGCATGCGTTACTCACGAGAATGGAAATGAGTGTGTTAAGATCTTAGGAGAATAGGTAGGAATGAGAACCGTTTAGGTATATAGATGAAACTTCGTGTGGGAATAACATACCCATTCTCATTTGCAAATAATAGACTTGGTCATGGGAACTTGGGGATGGGTAGGGATGGGAATGGGTGTGTTACGAGAGTGGGTGGGAATGGGTGGACGGGAGTGTTTTAAATCCTTTTGTTATTTTTTATTTGTAAGTTTGAATATATATATATAAAGGGGATTGGGAGTGTACTTGTGACCTTCACGTAAGTGATGGAAACAACATCATGAGCCATAACTAGCTCAATTTGATCAGATAAAGTCATTAAATGCTCCTACATAACCGCTAGAGTACTGTAATTCGCTGCAAATCCATTCTGAGAGAAAGATAATAAAATAGGGGTAAAATTGCAGTTTTAATAATATATCTCAATTGCAGTACAACCGTAGGATTTTCTCAAGAGTTAGCTAAGGGTTAAATGGCCTAAAATGTCCAACAAGTGGGTTAATATAGACAGAAAAAGATTTTCACACGTTTCAAGAATTAAATGACATCTGAAATCCTAAAAACAAACCCACTTAAATAACTGAGGTTCTGGTTAGGATAAAATTCAGCTAAACCCTCTACAATTCATAGAAAAATATTCTCTAGGATATGGTATGCTTGATTTGACCATTAGAACCCAGTTTGACCCAAAATAGAGTCCTAGACAGACATTTGCCCTAATTTGGATTTTTACATAAGTTACCCCATCAAAAGAGGTCAAAACCTAAATCCAACTTCACCATTGGATTCCTTGGGTTCAAATTAGGTTTATACCAAAATTTGGGCCCAATATGAGATCATCTTGACCAAGTTTGCATTTTGGTCCAATCAGACTCTGTTTATCACATTCAGATCCTTAGCTTTTTGAATTCCTAACAAATGGCCTCCCAGCTTTGTTGTCTTCTTCACAAAAAGGTCTTTGCCACCATGAATCCTATTCCTACAACTCTGACGACCTTTGATTAAAGAGAACTCCTTCTCTGATCAATCAATCCCTTCCAAAATTGGAAGGGAGATTCCTTGAGGAGTCCTCTTTCCATTGAATCCATCCATAAGCCCTAAAACTTTCCCAATCTCTCATGCAAACACATGAGTGATTTGGGTATCAAAGAATTCCTATCTCCGGCGGGCTTTCCAAGCTTGGGAAGCTTGCTTTCCAAGCCCAAAACACCATCCAGAGGTCTATAAAAGAGTCCCCAGATCAGACTGAAGATCCGAGACTCGAATTTGACCGGAAAATCCCCAACTTCCTCTTTCCTCATCTGGCCGAATAGCCCCTCGAGCTTCGACGACTCCCTCCGACTCCTCTCGTCGTTTGACCACAATACCAGTGGCAGATTCATCTTCCTCACCTTCCTTTGCATCATGCAATATGAGCCGACGTTGCCTGTTCTCCTTCATCGTCGCCGTCCCCCTCTACCGAAGTATCTTGTTCCCCGGCACCGGCCTACCAATGCCGATGCCGTTCTCCCCCTTTTCGTCTACTAAATTAGGGTTAGATTAGGTTCTTAGTTCTCATAGGTTAGTTTTATACCCAAAAATCCCAAAAATCTCCCCTCGATGCCGTCGTTCATCTCCATCGTCTCCACCTCCGGTGACATCACCGGCGAGGGTTTCTGATAGCTTCACACACTCAAACCCCTCGCCAACTAGTCCAAAAGCTTCATCGTACTCCCCTCATCCAAAGCCCCAACCTATCACACTCCACCGTCCACCCAAACTACCCACCGAGCAACCCACCTTCATGCAACCTACTCTATCACCGACCGACCACCTCCGTGCACCAAACTCCATGAATCCACCACCGTTGCACTCGCCATGGTCCGACGAATCTTCTGAGCTGCTCTGACATGGCCATCAGGCCATATTCCTTGTTTCAAGTATCGCCCGTGCCACCGCCATTAATGGAGCTCCATACACACCTTGACGAAGGTGTTCTTGCATCTTCTGCCCCAAGAATCACCTCCAGGTGGTGTGGAACTATGTTCTTCAAGTCTCCAGGCCTTCAATTAACATCAACGTACGTGGTTGCTGCTCTAATTCGATGAAGGAAGTCGACCTGCCTACTATGTGAACAAGCCCTGTGGGTTTAGTCCCACCTCGTTTGCTGACGGGCGTGCGAAGGTGCATAAGAGGTTTTTGTGCTTATGGTTTTTTGCCTCGACACAAGGGGGTAAGGTACCCCGCACACCCCACTGCCTTTCCTGCGACACCTAACCCATAAGTCTGGCGCTTACTCGATTACCTGCCTAAGCTATACACTCCTCGATTGCCACCCACGCCGGCAACCCTGGACTCGAGTGCACCAAATCCGATTACCCGATAACCTGGTAATGTGCTCTAGGAGAGCATGACCCATAGAAAGAGAGAAGGAGAGAGAGCGCGGGTTAAGGGGGTTTTGCTACAAAGACTAACGGCTAACACTTATTTGTTTTAAGAAGAAAACCCTCTGTGTAAAACCCTCTATGTGAAGAAGAAAGGCAAAGAAGAGGAGGAGAATACTAGAAGAGGCAAGGCAACTGTAGGAGAAGAAGAAGGAAGTAAGAGCCAAGGAAGAAGACAAAACCACAGCAGAAGAAAAAAAACAAAAATCACAAGGGTACTATAGTAGACGTCGTTTAAGACGTTTGATTGTAAAATCAGACATCTGATAACATATTTCTCCCTTTGATTAGATTTGAATAATGGTTCTATGTATTAGACTTATAATTGGTGATCCAAATCATCATTATTTTGTCTAGCATTCTTTTTATGTCCTCATATACTCATGTTCTACATTGATTATCATTTCTAAGTAATTATTGTCCATTTCTTGATATTATTTGGCTTAGATCTTGTGCTCAATTACATTTTTTTTGAGATTAGCATGTGAATTCCTATTTGTTCCCTGTGTTCGATCTCGAACTTTTTGAGTATAAATTTTATCTGTTGTTTGAGCTATTTTGAGGATTTATTACTACAACGAACGCATCTTTTAAAACCTCAATCTAGCCTTATCAACATTTTGGCACCATTGCCAAGGAGCAACGTGCAATTCACCTCTATTCACTGCATTATTTGATTATATTTGAGCACCGACTTGCCCTATTTGCCTTTTTTTGTGATTTTACGAGGTACTTCATGAGATCTTCTACGCAAATCAACTACTTCAGGGTAGGTAACTTCTCTATTCTTCCCTAATCAACCTCCTAATCTTGGGAAGACAAAAAGGAAACAATCAATTAGGAATCACTTGCCTTATTTTTCATAGTAATCATCATTTAAAAGGCAAGGTTCCTGATTTGGGAAATGTTTTTAAATCTCAATGAAGTTGAAGCGATTCTATTTAAAAATTCCCTGCCTTGAGCTCCTATACCTATTAGGGACTACGCTTAATTTCTAATCTTGTTGGATCACATACTTCTTGTTTGAGATCCAAGGAGAACATCTTGTGATCAAATTAGACTTGGAAATAGAGCTAATTAGGGTCTAAAAATTTAGGATTTTTGGAGAATTAGTTCACATTTGCCTGAATTAAAATTACCCTCCCACATTTGTGTGCTACCGAAACCCCTGATTGAAAATATCTAACAAGGAAAACCCTAAAATTAGGCTCTAAAATCACTTGAACACTAAAACCCTTGGACCTAATAATCTGACAGTCAATTAGGGTGATTTCTAGGTTTTGATCTGGATTTCATTCTGCCATCTTTAGGGCAGGTCAGGTAAAGTTGGTCTACATTGTAGGCCAACCAATTTCCAAATTAGGTCACAAGTCAAATCAACTGTTAATTCAAGTGAAATCAAAGGCACAAAACCTACGGTCAGTTAAGAGGTCAAGTTATCCATTCTGGTCTACCTGGACCCTCAATGACAAGGAAGGTCGGATGGGGGAAACCCTGTAACTCGTGGGGGTGCTCTATCGTGTAGGGGTCTTCGCGGGACTCTCCCTTCCTGGCTACTTAGGTAATTCTTAGGTGGATAACTTTCTAATCTAGGGGTATCATCCACCCCGAACCTCTACAGTCATCCAAAAATCTTTGGGTGCCTTGATTGTGTCAATTTCACATCCAGTCCCTCATCCCTTCTATTTAGAGCACATACACAGATCATCTTAGCGAGCTCTTTTCAGATCAAATCACTTCATTCTGAACCTGAGTTTTGATTATACATCTAGATTCCACCATTTGATTCAAACATGCAACCTAATAGTTTAGGAGAAACACTTAAGAAACTTGAATCTTGAATGTCTATGAGAGATAGAATGATTGAAGATGCCATTAGATTCTATGAAATTGATGACAAAACCTCAAATCCAGTTGACGACATTCAGGTTATTGTGCCCGTAATAACAACCTTCATCATAAACTGTGCCCAATTAATATTGACACAAGTAACAAATGGATCAACCTGGGATATTCTCATAATAGGATACATCGAGATAGAAAAATTGCATAACTTTGAGTATCTCCAATGAATGACAAATCCTGTACTTTGGGAAAGACACCAAGATAATCTTAAAAAATGGGGAGATGATGAAATTGTTGAAACGAGTTATTGATAAAAAATACCTGTACATTCCCAAGCATTCAATGAAACATCTTGGAGCAATACTAAGAATCAATCTGATTTCCCAAATCCCAGGTTCGAGAAGCAAGGTTGTTGTGGACTCCCAACCCAGATGGAATATGATATGCCTGATCTTGAGAAGCTCCAATTGTAGGTGATCACGACTTCAAGCCAACCCTAGAGATACAAAAATATGGTTTGCCTAGCTTTGAATTTCCAAACACCTATGATAATGAGATTAAGTTAGAACCTCTCGAGGGTGTAAATTTCGTCCCTTATTCTGATAAGGTGACTCTCGAGAGCAATTCTAACATCTCTGTAGAGCCCAAGTGACTCAACTCACACCCTTAACCTAGAATCTGGATCTGAGCCTTATTGGGAATATTATGAGGCCCTATGTGATGAGAATCAGATTTTCGATCTGAAGTACGATTCAGAGCCCATATTTGATGAGTACACCTGTTACGAACGCGATTTCAAGACGTCTTTTTAAGACGTCTGGGAGGTGGCCCAAACATCTGACCAGACGTCTGGAACCCCTTCCAGACGTCTGGGATTTTAATTTCTGCGGCACGCACGATTGCATCTGTGCGCCTACGCGCGCAGATCTACGAACGCCCTCTTTTTCTCTCTCTCCTCCTGCAGGCGCAGTGCTGCGCTCCCTCTCTCTCTCCCCGCGCGGCCTTAAAAGGCCCTCTCCCTCTCCCTCACTCTCATCTCCTCGGCTTCCATCTTCTTCTTCTTCCAGCCAGTGCGAGAGCGCGAGCGCGAGCGAGCGGCGGCAGCGGCGAGTTGCGGGAGGTGTTGCGCGAGGGAGGAGAAGCTCGACCGTGAGGGCTCGAGCTTGCCAGGGCAGCTAGAGCCGGCCGGCAGGGGAGCAGCGGGCGTGGAGTGACGCGGGAGGGCTGCTGCAGCTCGAGCAGCAGGCGGATGAGGCGCGGCGCGACCGTGCGTCGCGGGTGGAGAGCGAGTCGAGCTCTAATTCTGGAAATTTTTCCAGAATCAGACGTCTGGGCTTCCAACCTGACGACGGTGAAGACGTCTGGAGGACTGTCTAGACGTATGGTAAGTGAGTTATTTTCGTCCTTCTTCCTTTTCTGCGACCATTCGTACTGAGAACGAGGAGTGGGTACGTGCAGGTTCTGAGATTCGCCATCTAACGCGAATCAGACGTTTGGCCGCAGTTCCAGACGACGGGAAGGACTTCCAGACGTCCAGGGTGACCATCAGACGTCTGGGAACTAGGCCAGACGCCCCCGCAGGCTTCTGGATGTCTGAGAGACTATGCAGAATAAAGGTACCATCTGACCCACATTTTAAGACGTCTGGAAGAGGTTCCAGACGTCTGATATTGGACTGTTTCGTCGTTTTCGACCCGTTTAGGACCCATTCGGAGTCCGTTTTCCGCGTTTCGAGTTGCGTTCTTTTCGGAATAAAATCCTCTCCCCGTTTATAGTAATTGTATACTATTCTAAGAAACTCCTTGTGTTTGATCCTTGTGTTAGGACCCTGTTCCATTACAGTCTCGGGGGTTGCGAAGGCACGTGGGATTTCCGACCACACCCCCAGTACTTCCGTTGTAGCTGGTAGAGTGGCTTTAAAAATTATTAACATAATTTGTTACAATTATGGAACAATTAATAGAACCTAGGGCATTGCATGAATCCTAGGAATGAGAAACCAGATTGAATGATAGATCCTAGGGTATTGCATGAATCCTAGGGCTGGAAAACTAGATTGAATGATAGATCCTAGGGTACGGCATGAATCCTAAAACTGAAAAACTAGTGATATGAATATAGATATTGCAGTCTTGGAAAAGGAGAAAGGAACTAATAGCTGCCTGTAAATTGATTTAACAGCTGCCTGTTATGAATAAATAACATGATTGAGAACATGGGTTGTATGAACGGTGAAACCTAAAAGTTGCTGAGGTAGAAGAGCTAGAACCCTACGGGGAATTAGGAGTAGAACTCCTGGAAAGAGGATGGAATGGAACTGAGAAAGAAAGATGTGGAAGTGTATTGTCTCTTAGGTACGTAGTACCAGGGGAAGCACCTGTTACCTGCTTAGTGCAGAGCGGAGCCAGCCGCCCCAGGGACCCGGGGTTAGGTCTGGCCACTTTGTACCAACTTTTTGGCCCTCGTGTACACAGTACCGAGGAGAGCTACTAGTGTAGAGCGAGTACTAGCTACCCCACGGGTCCCGGGGTTCTGCTAGCTCACCTACACCGACTTGTTAGGCCCACTGGGCAAACCAGGGTAGTCAGGCGAGGGTGCGCGGACTGTGGAGGGGCAAGGCCCCTGTTTGGCTACTGTGGAGGGGCTGGACCCCTGTTACTGAGAGGGCTCTGCCCTATACTGGTTCCGTGCTGTGCTTTGGGCGCACCTGTTAACGGAAACGACTGACCGCGTGCTAGTGCGGGGTAGCTACCCGTGTGTTTATCGCACGTGCCGTAGTCACCGTTACGTCTGTCAGCGACCTTGAGGTGGTTGACTGAGAGTAGGATCACCACGGGGGACTCTCCCGGCCAAGAGAGCATCACGTGTTACTTCTACTTTTCGGAAAAGACTGCAATCAAGATCGTTCCTACGAGGAACATTCGAGATCAAGTGAAGGATCTGAGAAATAGATAAATTGTGAAACAATAGAAAGATGTAAATAAAGGAAGAAAGAAAATAAAACAGCTACTGTACACTTTATTGCTTCTTTAGTTTTAGCTTCCACTCTACTCAGCGTTTCACTGACGTGTTACACTCGTTACTTTTCAGGACCAGGTGTTGAGCTGCCAGGGTCAGCAGCTGCAGAGGACGCTGGGCCGAGTAGGGTCCAGTAGACTTACCACAGTTCTTTTGTACCCCTTTTGTTCCACTGTAGTGAGTAGTTCTTGTTACCCCCCGTACTTTTCTTTACTTGTAGTTCAGGTTATGTTATAAATGTTGTTCTACTGTTGTGGTGGTACATGCTGTAGTAGTTCTTTTTCTTACTGCTGTATTTTGTTACTGCTAGTTATATTTCATGTTGAATGTGGTTTATTTTACTGCTCTTTTGGTTACTTCCTCGTTGGACGATTAAGTCTTGGGATTAGTCGAGTCGGTCTGGTTCTCGTGTCTCGTAGGGACTCGGGAATCGGGTCGTTACAACACCTCTTTAGACTCCTCAGAGCTACAGATTGATTTTTCGGAAGTCACGCCGATCTACGACACAAAAACTGAGGAGTTAGAAGAGTTGGGTTTTGATTGGGTCTTCCCTACTAGCCAAGAACTCGAGCCCATGCCTAATAGGGACACCTCTTTGAGTTCAGAATCTGAAATTAGGTTAGACCCAAGTCAGGTTGCTGATCCTACATCTCTTGATTCATTCTATGGTGGAACCTCTGATCCAAAATCAAATTCAAAACATGATCCTTGCAAGTTCTCTGACGAATTTGAATCTTACCCTGATTTCGAAGAACTATTATTTCCTGATGATTCTGAGCCAATCTACGACCTCAGCATACACAACCCATTCTTCGACCCTGACTCTGAGGTCCCTGAACCCGAGATCATTGATTTAAAATCAGGTTCCATTGAGATGGAATATTTCTTTTTGATCCTCAGGAATCAGAAACAGTAATTGCTGAGAGTGTCTACAATCCAGAGTTCGAATCTTTTCTTGACTCAAATTTCCTTAATCTTATAAGCACTCTCCAGGCATTTACATTTAATTTTGATGGTTTCTATGAGGACTCTCTAGATACACCTACCTTTGAACATTTTCTAGAGGAGCCCTCACATATAGTTATTCTTGAAGCCACCTCTTCTACAGCACATACAGAACCCGCTCAGATCTATTTTCAACCTCGACCCACAACCGAACTCTATTTCTACTCTGATTCTCCTTTCAAAGAGCCAGTTGCACCTGATTCCTCTCCACACCATAATTGGGTTTTGGATTTTGATCAGATTGATAATCACGCTTGGTGTCGGACCCGAATAGGTTGTTAATATGGTGATTTCATCGTTGAAATGTGTATAGTGGTTAACCTAAATCGGACCTAACCATCTCTTTATAAAATTTTTAACCTGACCTACTTGATTTTATCTTGTCACTTTTAGGCCCAGGGTCGAACTCAGGGAAGTGGGGTTACAAGTTAAGTTTCTGCGCCTTTCCTACAACGAGTCTCTTTCGTTCGTTTCTTGTGTTTTTGGTGTTTTTCTTATTTAGATTTTTTTCTGGTAATCTTTGTCCTTGAGGCACACCCTCAAAATTGGGTTCTTGGCTTTGGGCCAAAATAGGGTTCCCAAAACAGGTCTTGCTATTCGCAAGACGGAGTACCTGTAAGTCAAGGATTATCTTTTCTCTTTTATATATATATATTTTTTATCTTTTTACTAACAGGAAAGCAAAACAGAAATAAAGTAAATATAGTATATATATATAGGTATATAACATGTATATAAAGGGGCGGGGGTGGAGGCGGAGATGGAGTGTAGCACGGTGTCGAGTCGGTCGTCATCTAGAGAGACGCAACCAATAGGACGAAGTGCCACGTGTAAGGTGTAGGATGGATGGTGGAAGATGAATGCGAACACGCTTTTTTGTACGCGTGTATCGGGGAATATCAGCAACTGGTGCAGATATTCCCGCGATACAACATATGGTAAATAATGTGAAAATATATATATATGTATATATGTAAATATATCTATATGTATATATATATATATATGGTTATAAATATATAGGTATATATACATGTAGATATATATGTATATATATAAGTGTATATGTATATATATGTATGTGTGTGTATGTATATATAACTATATAGAGGTATATATATATGTCTGTATAAGTATATAGTAATATATGTATATATAGATATATGTAGCTAAGTGTATATATATATATATATGTATGTATGTATGTATGTATATAATACTATATAGATGTATATATATATATATGTATATATATAATAGTAATATATGTATATAGGTATATGTATCTAGATATGTATATATATGTATATATGTATATATAGTTATATAGATATATATATATGTATATATGTATGTATATATAAGTAGGTGTGTATATATGTGTATATATATATATATGTATCTATACTTAGTTATATAGGTAATATATATATATAGATATATGTATATTTATATATATATATATGTGTGTGTGTATATATATATATATATATATGTATGTATGTATGTTTGTATGTATATATATATATGTATAGAAATATATGTATATATATATATCAATATATAAGTATACGTATATATATATATATGTATACAATAGAGTATAGGTGTGTGTGCTTGTGTGGAAGTGTGAGTGTCGGTGAAGAGAGTGTTGTGAGAGAGAGTGAGAGAGAGAGAGAGAGAGAGAAAGAGAGCGGGAGAGAGAGCAGCCGCGCTGCTGGAGGCGAGGGCACTGTTAAGGCGTCTGAAGGACAGTGGCGTCGTTTGGAGGTCCAAGCTCGCGCGTGGGCGTGTCTGTGTGCAGAGAGGAGTGAACTGGGGGATTAGGCGCGGAGAGGAAAGGCAGCGCACCATGCTGCGCGAAGGTTGGAGCGGGCGTTGGTGCTCGCAGGTGCGCGTGGTGAAGGGAGCAGGCGAAGTAGACGTGCAGGCTGGTGCGAGCGACGCAGGTGGAGACACGCAGGCGAGCGCGTGCACTGGCGAACGGCGGTAGTGGCGCGCCGGGTGATCGGTAAAGTGAGAAGCTTTTCGGTCACCCCACTGTAGCCACAGTGTCGCGCAGACTCCCGTGAACAGTGGCTACAGTGGTCGTCTGCGCCGCGCAACTGGGAGCTACAGGTAGTGTGAGTGATGTCGGCTCATGGCTAGCGTGCGCGGGCTGGCGCGCGAGGAAGACGGTCTGCATCGGCCGGTTGCAGGCGCGGAGAGCTTGCGACAGAGCGCACGGAAAGGGAGATGGTGTGCACGGGGGAAGGCGAGGGCAACACAGGCACTACTGGGATGCTCTGGGGTGCTTGGCCGACCGCTGTAGAGGCACGTAGAGGCAGGTTGCGGGCGGAAGCGAGCGTGCGACAGTGCAGAGAAAGCGGGAGGCGGAGAGGCCTGCAGGCGTGCGCGGAGGGCTGGGGCGCCTGCAGGCTTGCACGGAATGGCTGGGGCTGCTGCTGCTGCTGGCACTGAGCTTCGAGCTTGAAGCTTGCGACAATGGCTGAAGGTGCTGGAGCGGGAAAAAAAAATAGAAAAGAGCCACCACGCCCACCGGCTCTTTGAAGAGCTGGGCGGTGGTGGTCTCACTGTGGTGGTGTGCACCACAGTGAGGGCTCCTGCCCACTAGGTGTCTCCTCAGAGGAGGAGGGCCAGCGTATGGAGGGAGACGGAGGAAAGGATGGCCTGGAAGGAGAAGTCCTGCAGAGTCTTTTTTTTGCTATTTTTTGGTGAGGACCAGGCTGGCTTCTGAAGGAGAAGCCGTGGCTTTAAATAGAAGATGAAAGCCATGCATGGCCATGCCCTGGCTGTGCATGGCTCATGCATGGCCACGGCAGGGAGTGGCAGCCACAGGGAAGGGCTGGCAGGGAGAGGGAGGGAATGGCGCAAGGAGAAGTTGCAGCCGCGGGAAGCATTTCAAAATCAAGTGGAAAAAAATAAAAAGATGGTGGATTTTGCAAGGATGCACTTGAGGAAAAATGTAATCGCGAGGCCATTTTATTTCACTCTCCTCTCCTATTAATTAAATTCATGCATGCATGCGTGTAATTTTACAATGCAACTATGGAGACCTAATATGCATTGGTAATGCTAGGAAGTAGCACAAGAAGGCACTATTGCAGGCGTATTTTTGTGGTGCAATCAGCACTCCATCCTTCTCTAGTCGCTCTCGTAGGGATCTCACATCCTCCATAGATCCATTCTCTTTCGAGGATCCCTACTCTGATCAAGATGATCCAACTCAGCCAAACCCTGGATTCACACTTCCATATCCTCTCGAGCTTCACAGTATCTGGTGGGCACCACATCTCTTGATCCACATTCATCAACCTGCCAGATTGATTAGGTTTGGGCTGCACCTTCAGCCTGCTGATTCGAACAAGCACCTGGTTGGACCAACCAGGCTATTGATCAAGGTACTTGTTCTACACAATTCGTCTGATTTGACCACTCCATACCATTTTCTGCTCTGCTGAAGGTGTTGAATTTAGCACTTAACAGGAGGCAACCCATCATTCCAAAAACCCGAGATCCTTCTGATAATCCTTTTGTACTTCATGTCAATTGCACTCTGAGTTCAGTTTAGAATAGTTGAATCCACCTTTGGTACTCGTATCAGAGCTTGAAATCGTCTGCAACAATCATCCCAGCTCATTCACTCACCCAATAATCCTGTTCTAATTCCTAAACCCAAAACTATTTCATACCCTTTGTTTACAATGAGGACATTGTAAAACTTATGCGTCGGGGGGTGTTAAAGTGCAAACATACAAAATTTTCAAGTGTCTAAAGGGTTCTCACAAAAAAAAAAAATACATATTCCAAAAAATCAAAAAAATAAAAAATTTGAAAAAGAATAAAAAAAAATGAAGGGAGGAAATTTTGAAAAATTGAACGCATATCATTCTTGAGGAGGAAAAGGGAAGGTGATTTTAAATGTCAAAAAGGAGCACAATTTGAAACAAAGAGTTAGTCATTAGTAAAAGATTAAGAAATCTACTTAAGTTCTAGACCAAATCAAAAGAGAGAAATAAAAGACAAAGAGTGCTACAAAAATATAAAGAGATTAGTATGAACGCTGATCTTAAGCCTCTTGGGCTTGTCTAAAGCTTAAAAATTCACGCATCCGTTAAGATCTAGATAGTCCTCAAGAGGTTGAGGAAAATGCGAAGCTTTAAGTATTAGGTCAAGGCTTAGGAATTATTTGACCTCATTAACTGACCTCTGGTTTACGGGACTTGGTAACCTAAGTACCCTAATCCACACACAGTCTGGTTTAATGCGCTTAATTAGCAAAATCAAGCAAAAGCATTTAATTCTGTTATGAAAATGCTACCTAGACTAGGAGCAGCTTATCAACACAAATTGATTTGGATGAGTCCCCGACGCGAAGAAACAGGAAATTCCCCTCAAAGATGCACAATAACAAACTGTCTCCTCGATGCTTGCCTCCTAGGATATCTAAATATCCTATCGGGGGCATGTAAGCACCTTGTGCTGGTTCAGGTGCCATGGAAGGGATTATCCCAAAATTTCGATTGCTAGGGCCAGAATTTAGCTACAGAATGCCATGGGTAGGATTATCCCGAAATCTCGAAAGCCAGGGTTCTGGGGATTGCCATAAGCGATGCTATCTCGAAGCATCGAATGCTAGGGACCCTGTGAGGATTGATGGTGGGAGCTAGGAATCCGATACAGGCTGTGTTGTAAAGCCAATCCAGGGCTAGAAATAAAGAAAAGAAAAGAGAGAGAAAACTCTCCAAAAATAAAATTTTTTTTGTCTCTCTCTTGCAAAAACGCACTGCAAACTGAACTTAGACTAAAACATATTCAAGTACGGGTGCTTTAACTACAGAGTTCAACAAACCTTAGGATAGTTCCTATGAGCCTTAGAAACCTTTGCGGTGGACTGAGACTAAAGTTGGTCAAGTATGGATCTTGGTTGGTACTTAAATACCTCTAGGCCTACTATTTTCATTCTAACCTAATCTATACAAGAAAAAGCACACATTAGAGATCTGCACACTTGGTCTACAATTTGAGTTAATTCCATGAGATTTTGCTAAGGGACTAGCAAAAGCTAAGCATGGGAGTATGATGGGAACATCATCATCAGCCATAACCAGCTCAATTTGATCTGATAAAGTCATTAAATGCTCCTACATAACCGTCAGAGGATTGTAATTCACTACAAATCCATTCTAAGAGAAAGACAATAAAATAGGGGTAAAACTGCAGTTTTAATAGTATATCTCAATTGCAGTACAACTGCAAGATTTTCTCAAGGGTTAGTTAAGGGTCAAATGGCCTTAAATGTCCAATAGGTGGGTTAATACAGACAGAAAAGGATTTTCATACGTTTCAAGAATTAAATGACATCTGAAACCCTAAAAACAAACTTGCTTAAATAATTGAGGTTCTGGTCAAGGTAAAATTCACTTAAATCCTCTAAAATTCATATAAAAATATTCTCTAGGGTATGGTATGCTTGATTTAACCATTGGAACCTAGTTTGACCCGAAATAGAGTCTTAAACAGACATTTGCCCTAATTTGGGTTTTTGCATAAGCTTCCCTGACAAACAGGGTCAAAACCTAAATCTAACTTCACCATTGGATTCCTTGGGTTCAAATTAGGTTTATACCAAAATTGGAAGGGGGATTCCTTGAGGAATCCTCTTTCTATTGAATCCATCCATGAGCCCTAAAACTTTCCCAATCTCTCATGCGAACACATGAGAGATTTGGGTATCAAAGAATTCCTATCTTCAGCTAGCTTTCCTAGCTTGGGAAGCTTGCTTCCCAAGACCAAAACACCATCCAGAGGTCTATAAAAGACTCCCTAAATCAAACTGAAGATCCAAGACTCGAATTCGGCCGGAAAATCCCCAATTTCCTCTTTCCTCATCCAACTAAATAGCTCCTCGAGCTCTGGTGACTCCCTCCAACTTCTCTCATCATCTGACCATGATACCAATGGCAGATTCCTCTTCCTCACCTTCCTCCACGTCGTGCAATACCAGCCGCCATCGCCCGTTCTCCCTCATCGTTGCCGTCCCCCTCTACCGGAGTATCTTGTTCCCTGGTGCCAGCCTACCAATGCTGGTGTCGTTCTCCCCCTTTTCATCTACTAAATTAGGGTTAGATTAGGTTGTTAATTCTCCTAGGTTAGTTTTATACCCAAAAAACCCAAAAAACTCCCCTCGACACCACCGTTCACCTCCATCGTCTCCACCTCTGACGACATCACTGGCGATGGTTTTTGATAGCTTCAAACACTCAAACCCGTTGCCAAGAAGTCCAAACCTTCGTCGTACTCCCCTCATCCAAAGCCCTAACCTGTCGCACTCCACCGTCCACCCAAACCACCCACCAAGTAACCCACCTTCATGCAACCTACTCTGTCATCGACCGACCACCTCCGTGCACCAAACTCCACGAATCCACCGCCGTTGCACTCGTCATGGTCCGGTGAACCTTCTGAGCTGCTCTGACGTTTTGTTTCAGGTATCGCCTGTGCCACCACCATTAATGGAGCTCCACGCACACCTTAATGAAGGTGTTCTTGCATCTTCCACCCAAGGCATCACCTCCAGGTGGTACATAACTACGTGGTCTAGGTCTCTAGGCCTTCAAATGACATCAACATACGCGATTGCTGCTCCAATTTGATGAAGGAAGTTGACCTGCTTGCTACGCGAACAAGCCCTGTTGGTTAGTTCCACCTCATTTGCTGACGGGCATGTGAAGGTGCATAAGAGGTTTTTGTGCTTACGGCTTATTTCCTCGACACAAGGGGGTGAAGTCCCCCGCACACCCCACTGCCTCGCCTGCAACACCTAACCAGCGGATCTGGCACTCACCCGATTAACCACCTAAGCTATACACTTCTCGACTGCCACCTACACCAGCAACCCCGGACCCAGTGCATCCGATCCGATTACCCGATAACATGGTACTGTGCTCTGGGAGAGCATGACCCAGAGAAGAGAGGAGAGAGAGTACGGGTTAGGGGGGATTTGCTACAAAGACTAACAGCTAACACTTAGTCGTTCTAAGAAGAAAACCCTCTATGTGAAGAAGAAAGGCAAAGAAGAAGACGAGAAGACTAGAAGAGGCAAGGTAACTGTAGGAGAAGAAGAAGAAGAAGGAAGTAAGAGCCAAGGAAGAAGGCAGAACCACGGTAGAATAAAAAGGAGAACAATAATCACAAGTGTACTATAGTAGATGTCGTTTAAGACGTCTGATTGTAAAATCAGACGTTTGATAGCATATTTCTTCCTTTGATTAGATTTGAATAATGGTTCTATGTATTAGACTTATAATTGGTGATCCAAATCACCATTATTTTGTCTAGCATTCTTTTTATGTTCTCATATACTCATGTTGTACATTGATTATCATTTCTGAGTAATTATTGTTCATTTCTTGATATTATTTGGCTTAGATCTTGTGCTCAATTACATTTTTTTTGAGATTAGCATGTGAATTCCTATTTGCTCCCTATATTCGACCTTAGACTTTTTGAGTATAAATTTTATCTGTTGTTCGAGCTATTTTGAGGATTTATTGCTACAATGAATGCATCTTTTAAAACCTCGATATAGCCCTATCAACAGTAAGTTACATACAAGTGCGGTAATATCTCCCACTACGAGTAATATTTTGGATTGAAGATTTGAGGATTGAGATCAATTCCATATGAATATGTTTTGTACCAAATTTGAAGCTAATCTGACACTCCTAGTAATTACAACGAAGGAGGTTCATTTTTTATCACTTAAGTATTACAAAATTAAAACCTCGATGTAGCCCTATCAACAGTAAGTTACATACAAGTGCGGTAATATCTCCCACTACGAGTAATATTTTGGATTGAAGATTTGAGGATTGAGATCAATTCCATATGAATATGTTTTGTACCAAATTTGAAGCTAATCTGACACTCCTAGTAATTACAACGAAGGAGGTTCATTTTTTATCACTTAAGTATTACGAAATTTAACCCTTGTGGATGTAGGTGTTAGGAGTGTTGGATTGGTTTCAAATTGGGTGCATAACATATTCATATAGAATGATCTCAATTCCTAAATTTTCAATCCAAAACATTACTCGTAGTGGAAGATATTATCGCACATGTACGTAAGTTATGTATATATCACCTACATGCTCCCTTTTCCCATATATATATATATGGGCTCTAATTGGGGCCTTAGGCCGAGTTGAGCTTGGGTCAACGTAAGCCTTAATTCGAACTCATTTAACCAATGAACAAAAACCTTGACCCAAATCCGACCATTTAAATTAATGCAAAGTTGATATATGATGCCTCATATTCACAGGTTCGATCACAACCTCAATGTGCTGATCTATAACCTCACAGGTGGTTGTTGTCCAATTACAAACATACACATCATCGATCCAATTGTAATGCACTATTCCAAACAATAAAAGTAAGTAATAGAATAGTAGTTTAATAATACATGCAAGAAATTTAATAGTTCGTGCATGTTGGGATGGCAATAGCTGTTGGAGTTTGTAACATTGTTTGATCTCATGGGAAAAGATGTTTGGAGAGTTTTATTTGTAAAATCTTTCATTATATCTTAAATAGAAATAAGATTCATGGAAATGAAATATGTTGGACCTTTATATTTCATCTGCTTATCGATGCTTTGATCGAGATTTGACAAGTTTTAATGAAGGTCTAGAAGTTATTTTGAGTGAGTTTTGATGTTCCTATTGATCTTCTTCTACTAGGCTGCCTATGATTTTGTAGAAGAGTCGGTTAGGTCTTTATTGGGTTTTGATTGGAGATCTAACTTTGAGATGAATTTCAAACCCTTTTGATCGTTATCTGTGAGGTTTTCAACATGAAGATTTTTGGATTTCAAGTATGGATTTGGGATGTTAAAGTTGTAGCAGCACCAGCTGCTGAAATTGAGACATAAATGCTACAGATTAGTCTCTAATTGAGCTGATCCAGCAGCTTAGTGGGAGACATAGATAATTGATAGTTATATATAATGTATAGGTATACATAGATAATATATATATAATTAGAATAGTATAAGTGTGTTTGAGCCTTATATATTTAAATAAATACTAAGGCTTTAGTGACGAATATATCCGTCACTGTAGGTATGTATAAATGTCAGTAAATGTATTCTTTTGCCTTAGGTTTTGTACATATCTTTTACTAAGGCTATAGTAATACTTATTTACGACACTGTATATGTTAGTAAGGCTAATGTTATATGTTAGTATATTTAGTAGTAATTTTTGTACCTATACTTAGGTATTATTTAGGATAATTGTACATAACTAACATAATGTAGTTACACATAGTTTTTTAATGCATGTTTAGTTGTAAATATGTTTAAGGCATTGTAGGTAGAATTAATTGATTCTTTTATATATAATTGACCAATTCATTTATTGTTTGATTCATTAATTCATGTTGTAAATAAATTGACATTTTTGGAATAAAAGAACAATTTTTGACATAGAGAGTGATGTATATCAATAACTGCCTCTCAGTGAATGACCTAGAATAAACCAGTAAAGATTAAATAAATAAATAAAATGATGCGACATCTGTTTGCATTGTGATGATTATACTACAACAATAACATTTAAAATAATGTTTTTATTGCAACACGTTTGTCGACGATTAGCGGACTAAGTAAAGACGTCCGCGTTGGTCTTGAGCAAGAGTAAAATCTCCTAAACTTCGGTGGGATCAAGGTGCACTCCGACTTGGACGAGCTTGGTAGCGTCATCAGGGTAAAGTTGTATAGCCATGACTGAAGAGCTTGGCTAGAGTTTTGAAGTCGCTAGCGGATCAGCTAGATTTACTTCCTGCTGGATCACCTGGACTTGGTTTCTTTTCTTCCCCCCATTTTTGTGGCTTGGGGGGGTCTTGGCTCCATGGATTGTTTCAGTTCAATCCTCAGGAGTACATGCCTGGCCATTTGATCCCCATGCACTATTCCTACCTCGCGAGGAGATTGGAAAAGCACAAATTGGAAATATAAAGAATGGATCATGTGAAAGGCGTGGGTTGTTGGGTGACCCATGATGTCGTCAAATGCTGCTGTCAACCCAGCCACTATGAATGTGGCCGTCTTGTTGAGGTGCCTATCCCCGTCACAGATGGACAAGGGAAGGCTGATCTCTCCTTTTGGATCACTTTATGATTGCCAAACCCCACGATCAGGTGAGTCAATGGGGAGAGGTACTCCTCTTTGAAGCCCAACTTGTGCAGCGTCTTCGAAAACAGAACGTCCACGGCGCTGCCTTCATCCACTAAGATCCTAGGTTGTAATTGCCCTGCCAACATGAGTGTCACCTGGAGTGGGTTCGTATGTTCTAGAGGCAAACATCCTGGAGGCCGCCTGTTTGACAGTACTCCTCTCACCCCGAGTGGGGAAAGCATAAGGGAGCATCTGCCCGGAGGGAGTGGCTTGCTGGATTCGGGTGATGTTGACCCTGAAGATTACCTCAACCTCTGCATCCGAAGGTTCAGGTGGCAAGAGGTGAGCATTCTGGGGTAACCTTGGCATCATCGCCAAGACTTAGCGGTGGTACTCTGCTGGGGAGAGCCAGGGTGACACCACTTGCTCGGTCTGACAGGCCATAGACCTGTCTGGCTCCTGGTCTGTGATGAAGACGATGTTGACCCCCTGGAGCTGTTGGAGCTTTTCTTTGTGGTAATCCTCTAGGTCCTCCATGGGTCTCTTCCCCTTATCTTGCCCCTCATTTCGCTTGACGAAATGGGCCAAGATTCCATGCTTGATATGGGACTTGATTTGGTCGTGGAGATCCTGACAATCTTCAGTGGCGTGACCCCAAGCCCTGTGGTACTTACAGTAGGGCCCGGTGTCAACCTTCTTCTTCATGGGTTTAGGTGGGGGTAACAGACCCTTATTTATGGATCAAACCTCCGCTAACACGTTCGCCTAGTTTACGGCCAGGGGAGTGTACTCTTTAAAGAACTCCCGTTGGGGTTGGCGAGGTCCATTGTTTCGGCCCTTGGTGGGTCGGTCGCTCCTTTGGTCATGGAACGTAGCCTTCTGTTTGTTGAACCGGCTATCTTCGTGGATGGATACAGGGGTGGGTTCTCTTGATATCCTCATTTCCTCCATGGGATTGGCAACAAAGGTGGCGGAGGATGGTGGTGTCCAGCGGAGGTCATGGGTGATCAAAAGCCAAAATCAACTTGGGGCTTTTTTTCTTTAGGGCATTCTGGAGGTTGTAGGGTGGTCGGTGTGGCATGAGGAGGTGAGGAGGCAGTTGGCATGGCTCATCGGAGTTTGGCCGGCATGTGGCCGGTTGCGGAGAAGAAGGCGATGAGGAATAGGTTGTGGTGGTTGAAACCTACGTTTAAGGAGCTAAGTCTACACTACAAAGAGAAGGGAATACCTTATTGACGAGGAGGAGGTGGAGAGCGGCCGATTTTGGCTCACCGACCATGAAGAAGATGGAGTGGACGGAGAAGAATCGACGAGGAAGAAGGGGTCTCAAAGGCCTTGCTTTGATTAGCAAGGGTTGGAGGAAGGGGAGGGAGTTGGCGCAATCCTCGTGTTCTGAGCATGCTTGACGAAGGGGATCAGAGAACTCGCCGAGGTTGGAGACAACGAAGGCCGTGGCTAGGAAGAAGGGCAAGAAACATGGCGAACTCTACACAAGGAAGATCAAAGGAGGACAATCAAGTTTTATAGGTGCTAGGCATGAAGGTTTGCGAGCGACACACGGCCTTTTCGTGGATTGAATGGTGAAGTCAATATGAGCTCCGACGATGATTTCGGTCACCATTTGTGGACTCCACAGATGGCAACGTGACCTGGAGATTGTGCGAGGATGTGCAAGAATGATAGGTGCATAATCTTGCCAAATTTGGTGAGATTTCGCCGTGTGGATTGATTGTAATCCGCTCTCGAAGTCGCAGCGATGAGCTATTATGGCTACTCTGTTTACGCATGAAATCGATGTTATAAAGGATGCATCGTAGTATAGGTTGAAATCGCTCGAAAACAAATATAATTTATACTCGAATTTGAAGTCCGGGGTCAAATGTAGGGAGCAAGTGTTGTAATTAATCTCAAGATCACAATTTAAGCACAAGATAGCAATATATAATAAAAACTCCAAGTAATAATGATGTACAAATAAGAGAAAATGTCAATGATGCAAAAAGATTAGTGTAAAATGGAGATTTGAATCACCAATTACCCTAATACAATTAAACTCAAATAAATGAATAGTATCGATCAAGTTAATATCCCGGCAAGCTTAAGTGCACTGTGTCAGAGGCAATCAGACGATGGCTCATAATATCAGACGGCTTAAATACTCAGATGCTATAGTGCAAAGGCACTGTCCTCAGCCCTTCTTCTTCTTCTCTGATCTTCCTCTTCCTTCTCTTCTTCTTCTTTTCCCTTCTCATGCAGAAGGCACAGCACAGAGGCACAATTGCCTCTCAACTGCTAAGTGTTGAGGGAGGATCAGCTAAGGCAAAACCCCCCCTCTCTCTCTTTCTTCTCTCTCGGAAACCTGAACAGATCTGTGTAATTGGACCCATGCCCAGACCAGTGTGGTGTGAGCGCAAGCGAGGGCATGTGCAATGGAGCATGAGAGTGGGACCTCACCCCAGTGCTCTCGGTGGCAACCAGCTAAGGGCACAAAATCTCTTTATTTGTTGCTGTTGCGTCTTCAATCTACGATGTGGGACTAAGTCCCATGGTTCTCTTCACATGAAGCAGCAGGAGCAGAGCGTGTCCAATTGAGGTAGTGAACGCAGTTGAAGCTTCCAATTGGCAGCCTGGGCAAACACCTAGAGCGAAACCACACCACCTGGAGGCGTTGTTGATGAAGAAGGTGGCTAGAACATGGCAACTGAGATTGGAGAAGGAGGGCACAGCGGCGAAGGTCCGGTGGATGCCTGAAATCAAGAATATGGGCTAAGTGCCCTAGTTAAAAGGTTCAGAAGCTTCGCTATGGTGAGGCGAACTCAATGGTGGTGGTCAGAAGGCATATGGTGGTCTGAGAGCAGTTGTCAGTGACGGAGAAGATGCCGCGGAGGTGTGGTGTCCGATGGCATTGAGGGGAGGCCAATAGCCTCAATAACTAGAGGACTTTTGCTCTCTGGGATACGACAAAACTAATGGGCGCAGAGCGGTAGTGTTTCGAGCTGTGGAGCGGCGGGAAGGCATTGCCAAAGCTTCGCTGAAGCGGAAGAAGGCGATGGTGTAGCTGGTGGTAGCGTGGTTGATTTGGAGTGTGAGAGAGGGGGAAATGATGTAGAGGAGTAGAGGAGTAGGTAGAGGGTCTTAGAGGAAAGGGAGAAGTCCGGAGAGCTCTGGTCGTGGCTTAACCGAGGTCGGAGAAGGAGATGGAGACGGTGAGGCGGCGACGGCGAATAAGGTAGAAGAACGACCTCCCTTTGGCTGGAGAGGATCACGAGGATGCAAGGAATAGGATGGGCCGTCCAATTTGGTGGTTGGACAGCCAGAGAAAGGGGATTGAGGGTGGTCGCCAGAGCAATAGTTTCGGTGGCCAGAGGAGGAGAAAGAGGGGTATTTGGCTCGCCAAAACTTGCTAAGGAGGTGAGGAATGCAACATAGGATCGTTTATAGGGATCAAGATGGAGTTCCAAGCTTGGAAACTCCAAGCTTCTCGCACACATATGATACATGTGCGTTTAAATCGATCGCAAGGGACTTCCAGAGGGTTCTAGGATCTGTGGACGGCCCCATTTGGAAGGGAATTCCTCAAGGAATCTCCCTTTCAATTTTAGGTGTGTTTGATTGAGAATCGAGCAAGAAATCCTCGCTTGAATCTCGACAGTGAAGTTCTGACCTTCCATTAATGGCACAAGGACTGATTTTTGAAGATGGAAACCCTTGGGGCCTATTTGTAATGATTTCAAAAAGTAAGGGCCTCTATGTAATGAAAAGAGTATTTGGACTTAATGTAAACTAGGTCAAGTTGAATTCTAATTGGGCTCAAATTTTTGTACAAACCTAATTTGGACCCAAAGAATCTGATGGTGAAGTCATATTTTGGTTTTAACTACATTTGATTGGAAAAATTATGTAGAAATCCAAATTAGGGTAACTATATATCTGAGACTCTGTTTTAGATCAAAATAGGTTCCAATGGTCAAATCAAACATGTAGTTGTGGTTATTCTGTAGTTGTGAAATGTTGTTAAACTTGTAAAAATAACCCTGGTTTCATCTTTTCTTCTTAAAATAGAACATCAAGCATTTAGGACCCTCTGATGGTTTTGTAGGAGCTCTTATTACCTTTTTAAGACCAAAATAGGCTAGTTAGGGCTTATGATGGTGTTCCCAACATGCTCCTGGCAAGGGCCTTTTGGTGAGGAAGATGAAGAAGTTAGGGGGCCATATGCAAGAAAATGGGTTTTAAGGGCCAAATTGAAAACTTGTCAAAGATGAAGTCCAATTGAGCCCAAATTTTTATGATAACATAATTTGGACATAAGAAATTTAATGGTGACTTCATTTTTATTTTGATGATGTTTGCATGGTCAATTTATGATTTGACCCAAAATTTATTAAAAATTAGCCTAGATCTCTATTTTAGGCCAAAACGGGTTCCGATTGTCAAATTGACTATTCTAATTCTCATAGAATATATTTAGATAATTTTTAGAGGATTTAGATTATATTTATTTTCACTGAAACCTTGTTAATTTAAGTGAGGCCAAAAGTAAGGTTAATTAACTAGTAATTGACTTGTTACTTTAATAAAACCCTAGATTGATCAATTTAAGCTCACTAGTTTGATTTTTATGCTTATTTGACCTTTTATTCAATGTAGATTCCCCCTTTGGTTAATCCTCACTTGTAATTGCATGTTAAATTAGTAGAATTAATCCTTTTTACATTGATTCTTCCTTATTCCTTTCTAATTGTATTATACCCTTTTAATGCGTTAATTAGGTGAATTTAGCTTTGGAATTTAGTCAAATTAAGTTAGATACAGAGGATGATGACGAAGTCATTAGATACTTTCTATTTTTTGGGTAATGCACTTGTTTCTTGATTTTCTAAGAAACAAAATTACATTGCATTATCCACCAGTGAAGCTGAGTATATTTCAACTACTTTGGCATGTTCTCAAGTACCTTGGATGAAACAAACTTTATCTGATTTAGGATTAGACTTTAAACAAACTAAAATATGTTGTGATGATACAAGTGTTATAAATTTATCCAAAAATCCTGTAAATCATTATAGAACTAAACATATAGATGTGAGACATCATTTTCCTAGAGTTAATGTATTAAAAGGGGAAATTAAGTTAGAATTTGTAAAAACTGAGGATCAACTTGCAGATATTTTGACAAAACCCCTTAGTTTACAAAGATATAGTCATATTAGAAGGCATCTAGGAATTTGTAAGTTGAAAGACTTAGAAATTTGAGTTTTTCGAGCGTCTGAATGTCCATCTCAGATGTTTGATTCTCTTGAGTGTGCATTTTTTTATAAGGTTTCAAAGGATCCATTTGATAGAAGGAACTTGTTTTGACCACGAACATTGACCTAGGTACTTAATTAATACAATTTAGGTTAAAATGTAAATTGACCAACCAAACATCATCGAAACCTAAAATTGAAGCCATCATTAGATTCCTTAGGTCTTAATTAGATCACCCTAAAAAGTTGAAATCATTTGGACCCCATTTTCAGCCATTTTGCATTTTGTCGCTTAAGTTTTTAATTTCTTACATTTAGGTGCATTTTTAATCTCATTATGGTCCCTGGATGATGTCATGCTGACATCAGCCATTTTCCTCCTCAAGGCCTCCATTGACAGTGCATGGAAGCTGCTCTGGGTGAACTTTGTGCCTGAATTCCAGGCGAATCAATCCTTGGCGATCCACGAAACTTGAAGGAACTGTTCTTCATTTAATTCTGCTTCTAACGATAATGATTTCTTCACTAGAGACCCCCTCTGGAGCTCTGAATCTATAGTCAAAGATACCAAGCTTTCTTTGCAAACCACCAAGTTTTTCTTGCAACTACCGGGGCTCTTAAGCACAGTTCTTTGGCTATAAAACCTCTACAAGAGTCCACTAATCATTTTCATCCAGAAATAGTGCCTAATCCTTCCCTCTTTCTTCTTCCTTGGGCACTGCAATTGACGGACCTTGGAGCAGCTCTGATCCCTCATCTTTGTCGCTGCTCGCTGCTAACTGAGCAGGGATTTCTCTTCCCCGTTCCATGACAAAGCTTCCTGTGAAGTTTGAGCTCCAGAAACCCCTTCACTCGCTCCAATTTCCTCCTCCACGTCGAAGGCCTACCAACGTCTCAGGTATTCTCTCTCCTTTTCTTTCAATAGGTTAGGTTTTTATTCTACATGTTCCACTGTAGCTTTTAGGACCTTTACTTTGATCTTCTAACCACGCTATCACCTCCACCGATCACCTCCATGGGAAGCTTTTGAAGCTTCTTCGATAGGCCACCACACGCACCCAATCACTCCATAGAGCTAGGTATACACTTCGAGGCATCACTCCAAAGCTTTTGCATCGGATTTAGGATTGAAAGGTGATAACACTACAATTTACAATGTTAATTCTGCCAAAAGGGGGTCGGTCTTAAGGGTAAAATGCACATATAACACATCATAAATAGGAATGGGAGCATTGCATGCATCACACATCAAGATTGCTTATAGTGCATTATTAATGGTCATTTGTACAAGTACATGTAAAAATAGGCCTCAGATGAACGATCGGACCACATGGATGGACTCAGAGCGTAAACGGAGTCCAACAGACATGAAATCAGCTAAATCTGACATCCGGAGCTCCCACAATTGGCCCAAGAAGGTCTGACCGTTGATCTGATGATCAATGATCATGGGACCACCACGTGTCAGCCTCACCACGCCCTCAACCTCCCTCCACGCGGCATCACTTTAAGCTGTCCGATCGCGCATCGGACGGCTGGAATTCACGCAGCCACGCACTACTCAACCACAGTAGCAGCAGCTCCCGACCGTTGGATGTTCATCCAACGGCCGCCCGCACCGCGACCGCAGCTCATCTTCGCGACAAAACCGCGAGTGTAGCGCAGCGGAAGATGCCTCGCTCCCGCATAGTGGGGCTCAGATTCAAATCCCCTCTGCAGCGCAAATTCAAAGCGAGATTGGTGCGTGCAATTTCGGCTGTCAATCCACGATCTCTCGCGTCCAAAGCAAACGCTCGCGATAACGCGTGGGGCGCGAGCGCAGCGAGCGCAATCCAAGTGCGCACCCCAGGAGCGATCTCGACCGTCCGATCCGCGATCGGACGGCCCTCAAGTAGCGCACACGGATCGCGCGTGAAGAAGAACGGGCACGCGCAAGCGACCACTGGTCAGGGTGCTTCACCAACGTTTTGGTAAGGGTTTTAGCGACGTCTCAGATGTCGCTAAAACCCCTTCTTCATTTGGAAAGACCTTCTCCCTATTTAAACCCCTTCCAACCACCCATGGAAGGCATTCAATACCTTTGCAAGTGTTCTATCCCACTCCCAGCCACCTTAGCACTCTTTTGTAAGCGCCGAAGTCGACGAGCCATCGACGAAGCCAACCTCCACCGCCGTGGCTGCCTTGCCAACTCCTCTTTCTTTCTCTCCCTCTCTCTCTCATTAGCTTAGCTTTATCTTACTTAAGCATTCATCTATTGTTGTAATTGTAAGACTCAAAGTTGCATGATTAAATGATGACGTTCCTTATATAGCTATTATCTCTCTCTTGTTATCAAGTCTTCCTTAGCTTAAAGTTGCATGAATGTGCTAAACAACAAACTCTAACCCTACTCTCTCCCTCTCTTTTTCTCTCTCTCTCATTTTTCTACCACGTCTTCTTGCAAGCAAAAAACTCGCTTTCTTTGTGACATAAAGTGACAAAGAAAATCCAATTTTTACGCCTCCCTGTGATCGACACTCGAACTCACGTTTGTTTCTTGATTTAAAACCGACGCAGCGACGCAAACTACAACGACCCTTTTAAACAAACACATCTCTCGCACATCAGTTTTTGACGCCGTAGCCGGGGAGGCAACGAATTTATTTTGTCACTTCCATTTTACATCCATGCTCATATCATCTAATGCCTTGTCTCCTTCTACTTGATGGTTGCAGGAATTCGACGCTTGGACGGCGAAGCAGTGCAACTCATGACAGTAACAAGGGAGTAAACGCAACAAGGATCGGTCGTGAGTATTTCTTCACCCGTGGTTGTTTGCTTGCTTAAAAATCTAAAAAAAATTGTAAAATTGAAAAAATTGGCATGGTGCATGATTGCCTGATCCACATCCTTAACACATCACCCAACAAAAAAAAAATACACTCTAACATTCTGAATGACCTAAGCTTCTTGGAGTGTTCTTTTTTCTTTTTGAGTGGTGTTTGCGAAGCCACCTTGAATTGACATGGGCCGCACCACTCAACCCTAAAATCAACTCATCTGATAGCAATTGCATGAACACTAGGATGAGCACTCTAGGGTTTTAGAGCTTCTTCACATCAAAGGAAATCTACTTTCACCAATTCTGTGCAAAACTTGACGTGCCCACCTGAAACTTGTTTGAAAATATTAAGACACGTCAATCTTAAAAGACACAAAAGTAAGGATGAAACATTAAAAGACACCACATCTTAAAAAAAAAATCCTTGCTTGAAAATCATGTTTTGTTAGGAGCACACATACTAGAATTGGAAAACTAAGAGGCACTACCCCAATCAACGCCTCATCATATAACCCTAGCACAAGCACTATCCTAGCCCTTTTAAAACAGAGTAGACGTGCCCTAGGCAGGACTGGGTTAAGTCTCGAGAGGCATGATTTTGTTCACTGGGCACTTGGCTTTCATTCCCTTAGTAGAATCTAGTGACTAGGCTGCGGGGAAGTGTCAAACGAACGTGGTGTGGGGTCTATGGAACTGATGGTGTAAGCCAAAGGAAGAATCTTTCCTGCAATCCCCTCGTAATCAACCTGGCCAGATTAGCTTTGGGAAGGGAAGTCCAGTGCTTACGGACTTAATCGCCCCTTTGGAGATTTCTAGGTCCCCTAAGGAATACACCACAAGGACTAGGCTTGTTTGCTTGGTTGTACACACACTTCTCGCATCTTTCGCTCTCCTCATCCCCTCCTGTTCTTCTCTAGTGTATGCACGGGAGACAATCACTGTATCCCGAGTTGTTTGTTTTGGGACGGGAATCCAGGTGACCTAATTCTGCTAGAGACATGGCTGAAGCTAGAGTAGATGAGGTTGAGGACCAACCCCCACCAGACACAATGGCTATCATCTAAGCCCAAATTAACGTAAACCACCGGCTTCAGCAGCAACGGATCCATACTATCATGCAAGCCATGCACCGGTTGTAGAACCCACAGGGGCAACCACCACCACCTTTCCAAGGCCCACAATGGCAACCGCCACTTGATCCACCACCATTCCAGGACCAACCTAGGCCCCTCCATGACTTCTATAATCCTTTCGCTATTCGAGTCCAGCCACACCTTAGGATCCCCGAAGGGGGAGATGATTTTGAGCTAAAACCAAATGTCCTGAGTCTGATTCAAAGCCACTTTCATGGAAGCTCAAATGAAGATCCCTTCCAGCACCTAGAGGATCTTGATCGGATAGCCCGAACTGTGAAACCTAGGAACATTAGCCTTGACATTGTTTTGAGTAAAATGTTCCCCTTCTCACTAAGAGACAAAGCATTCCACTGGCTTAGAACCCTAGGTAGACCCATCACCACCTGGGAAGAACTGAGACATGCATTCTTAAAGAAATTCTTTCCCATAGGAAAGACCAATGCCCTCAGAAGAGCCATTACTAGCTTTACACTCAAGGGTAGGGAACAGTTCCATGAGGCATGGGAAAGATTTAATGAACTATTGAGGAAATGCCCACACCACGAAGTACCAAGGTGGCAATTGGCCCAAATCTTCTACCACAGTCTGGATAGCAACCTACGAAACTTCGTCGATGCCTCATGCGGGGGGAACTTCCTAAACAAAGACTAGGAGAGCGTGTTTGAGCTCTTTGAGTCTACGAGCAAAAATTCGCTCAACAATTCCTCCATGACCCAGTTTAGCTGATCCAATCAACCCTGTGGTGGGATTTATGAGGTACAAGAAAATTCTGGAATGGTTGACATGGATATCATTGGGAAGAAATTAGATCGAGTGGAATTGGTAGATAAAAAGATAGATGAGCTACTAAACTAGACCAGGAACTCGTTACAGACCTTCTCCCTAGCAAAGGGAGCTCACAATGTTGACCTGGTCCAACCCTTAAGCCAACTGAACCTGGAACAACCCCTAACCACGTTCCAGGGATGGACCTTTGCTCCCTCAACCCTTGATTACTCTCTTCCCTCCCCCTCGACATCTGCTATCCTTGAAGATGTACAGGCTGTCTAAGGTTATGCTAAACCTGACCCTTTCTCCAACACTTGTAACACCGGCTGGCGTAATCACCCAAACTTTGGGTGGACAAACCAGAAACCATCTCAATTCCAGAAGCAGCCTAGGCCAAACCAACAGCCACACTTGCCCCCTATCAGCAAGGACCACCAGTTAGACCCCCATATAATAGGGAAGCCCCTCCCCCACAAAATCAAATGGACACCTTGATAAAGATGATTGCTTAAATGAACCAGAAACATCAGGTGGAAATGACTTTAGTAAAGGGACAGTTAAGCCAACTATTGAACTGTAAACAAAGATCCTTGCCTTCCTAGCCACAACTGAACTTGCGAAACATGATTAATAGAGGCCCCAATTCGCAACAGTTCCAAGGCAATCCCGAGCGGGCTCACATGGTCCAACCAGCCCCACAAATACCCCCTGGGTTTGGTGCTTCTTCGTCCTTGTCTTCTCAAGGATCAACCCATGGTCCCAATGCCTCTGCAAATGCCGTAACCTTGTGATGCGGCACCAAAACCTAGGACCCTAAATGGTCGACTCTTCCCGAGACTTCACCTTCTGAAACACCCGACTCATAAGAGGTACTGGAAAAACCCAAGGACCCAGAAATAGATCCTATCCACGTTCAGACACCATATCCCGAGGCCTTGGAGACAATCAAGAAGAAGAAAAGTGTTGTGGAAACTGATGAGCTTTTGGAGATCTTTAAGTAGGTTTAGATTAATATTCTGCTCCTAGAAGCCATCAAGCACATTCTAGCTTACACCAAGTTCCTAAAGGATGCCTGTACACCCAAACGTAAGCCAAGACCTCAAGCACCTAGGAAGGTTATGCTTTCAGAGCAAGCTAATTCTGTAATATCAAGCAACCTTCTGCTCAGGCAAATTAACCCAGGAGCACCCCTGATATATATTGGGGACATGACATTTGATAGAGAGCTCCTAGATTTAGGTGCTTCCATCAATCTGATTCCGACAACCCTATACCACCAATTTGAATTCGGAGAATTGACACCCACACCTGTTACCATCCAATTGGCGGATAGATCTGTGAAAACCCTAAAGGGGGTTGTCGAGGATGTAATTGTGCGGGTCAAGGACTTCTATTTTCTGGTCGACTTTTTGGTGCTCGACGTGGAAGTCCTTGAACATCTACAGAACACACCCATCATTCTAGGCATACCCTTCTTAGCTACAGCTAAGGCAAACATCGATTGTGACACGGGATGCATGGAAATTGCCTTCGGAGATAAGAAAATGCAGTTGGATATCTTCTGGGCAACCAAGTCTTTTGATTGTGACTTTATCGAGGAACACGACCCCATGGAACCATTGGTCGAGGAATGCCCCACCCTTAGTTCTGTCTCGGACTACCAATCCTGTAACAACTGTTCTGACCCATCACCATCTATGCCCATGGACTTCTGTAAGGCTGATTACAATCAACCAACACCATTCGAGGAAATTGATGTTGATCAACTCCCACCTTTCCCCTTTCCATCAAACATTGTTCCACCCACACTTGAACTAAAGCCGCTACCCGAGAATCTCAAGTATCTCTTCCTGGGACCTGACTAGACCTTCCCCGTAATTATCAATGCCAACCTAACTAGGGATCAGGAACTTAGATTGACAGCAACCCTATCAGAACATAGGGCTGCCATTGGCTAGACTATTTCATATTTGAGAGGAATTAGCCCCACCCATTGTACCCACAAGATCTATCTAGAAGATGGGGCACGACCTTCCCGTCAGATGCAGAGACGGTTAAACCCAAACATCCTGGAGGTCATTAAGAAGGAAATTATCAAGTGACTTGACACCAACATCATCTATCCCATCTCTGATAGCCCTTGGGTGAGCCCCACTCAAGTGGTTCCGAAGAAAGCCGAGCTCACCGTTGTCACCAATGAACGTGGCAAATCCATCCCCACCCGCACCACCACCACATGGCAGGTGTGTATTGATTACTGGAAACTCAATGAAGCAACTAAGAAGGATCATTTTCCCTTGCCATTCATCGACCAGATTCTTGAAAGATTGGCAGGGCAAAAGTATTTTTGCTTCCTGGATGGATATTCAGGATATAACCAAGTCGAAATTGCTCCTAAAGATCAAGAGAAGACCACATTCACTTGCCCGTACGGCACGTTTACATTCCATCGTATGCCATTCAGGTTATGCAACACACTCGCTACCTTTCAGCGTTGCATGCTAGCCATTTTTTCAGAAATGGTGGGTGAACACTTGGAGGTCTTTATGGATGATTTCTCTGTATTCGAGAATTCATTCGACCACTATTTGAGCAACTTGGAGAAAATCCTGAAATGATGTATCGAGGTTAATTTGGTGTTAAGTTGGGAAAAGAGTCATTTTATGGTTCAAGAAGGAATCATCCTCAGTCACATCGTATCACATAGGGGCATTGAGGTGGATCAAGCTAAAGTTGATTTGATTTCCAAACTTCCTCCGCCTAGCTCGGTCTAGCAGATCTGTTCATTCCCTGGACATGTTGGCTTCTACCGAAGGTTCATCAAAGACTTCTCCAAGCTTTCCAAACCCTTAACCGACCTTCTAGCCATTGACACCTTATTCCACATGACCTCTGATTGCATCCAGGCTTACCACACCCTCTGGGATTTAGTCTCCACAGCACCTGTACTTCAGCCCCCAGATTGGTCCCAGGACTTTGAGATCATGTGTGATGCATCAGATTTGGCCATAGGTGTTGTCCCGGGACAAAGACAAGACAAGAAACCCGTGGTGATCTACTATACAAGCAAGACGTTGGACGAGGCCCAACAAAATTATACGATCACAGAGAAAGAACTGCTCGCTGTAGTTTTTGGACTTGAGAAGTTCCGATCTTACCTTTTGGGATCCTATGTGACCATCTATACGGATCATTCAGCCATCCGGCACCTGTTGGCTAAAAAGGATGTGAAGCCTAGGCTCATCAGATGGATCCTACTCTTGCAGAAATTTGACCTGGAAATCCGCAACAAAGCTGGATCAAAGAATGTGGTGGCTGACCACCTATCCAGACTTCACCCAGACCACATTGGACCCTCCCTGCCTTTATCCAACACCTTTCCCGATGAACACATTCTGGTTGTGCAAGATAAGAAACTGCCTTGGTATGCTGACTATGTCAACTACTTGGTTGTAGGACAGACCCTGCACAGCTGGTCCAGACAGCAATGAGATAAGTTCTTGGCTGAGGCCAAGCATTATTTCTGAGATGATCCCATGCTGTTTCGCCTCTGTGCTGACTAGATCATCAGGAGGTGTATCCCTGAGGACGAAGTTTAGAGTATGCTATCTTTTTGTCATGACCAAGCTTGTGGTGGCCACTTCTCAGGAAAGAAAATGACTGCAAAGGTTCTGCAGTCTGGATTTTACTGGCCTTCCTTATTTAAGGATGCACACAATTTCGCTAAGACTTACTCTCGTTGCCAGACTCTAGGGACCATGACTAGGAAAGATATGATGCCCCTCCAGCCCATTTTGATGAGATCTTCGACATTTAGGGTATTGATTTTATGGGCCCCTTCCCACCATCCAACGGCTTTTAATACATCTTAGTCTCGGTAGACTATCTCTAAATGGATTAAAGCCGTCGCCACCAACCGATGCAATCATAAGGCTGTCATGGACTTTGTTAAGCAGAACATCTTTTCCCGATTTGGAATACCAAAGACCATGATCAGTGATGGTGGAAGTCATTTTATCCACACCCAATTCCGTGCCCTACTCAGAAAATACAGGGTTAACCACCGCATTGCCACCCCGTATCATCTACAAACAAATGGGCAGACCGAGGTCTCAAATAGGCAGATCAAGAATATTCTACAGAAGACTGTGAGACCTGACAGGAAGGATTGGTCTGCACGACTGGATGATGCCCTGTGGGCATATCGGATAGCTTTCAAAACCCCGATCGGCATGTCGCCTTATCACCTGGTCTTTAGCAAAGCTTGCCACCTTCCTGTCGAGTTGGAACATCGGGCTTACTGGGCCGTCAAGCAGTGTAACATGGATCCCCACCTAGCTAGTGCATAGAGGATGCTCCAACTCTCCGAGCTCGAGGAAATTTGTCAGGACGCTCTTGAGAACAGTCGGCTATACAAGGAGAAAATGAAAGCCGTCCACGACCGACTCATCCATAAAAAAACCTTCAAGTCTAATTAGCAAGTTTGGCTTTTTGATGCCCACCTGAAACTCTTTCCAGGGAAGCTCAGGTCCAAGTGGACAGGACCATTTAGGGTGGTCAAGCCCCACTCCAATGGGGCAGTTGAAATCGCTGATCCAAACACTGGGCACACTTTCACAGTCAATGGCCAAAGATTGAAAACTTCCTCACCCAGGTTCCCCCAAAGGAGGTTGTCACCCTCATTGAGGGATGACACAAAGCACTACCCAGCTAGAGGCGTTAAACTCAACGTTTCCTAGGAGGCAACCCAGAAGATTCAGACTGATTTGGTACTTTACTTCACTCAGGTAATATCTTTTTGACCCCTGTGTATCCATGTATTTGTCAATGAGGACATTTTCCAGCTTAAGCATGGGGAGGTGGCAAATTGCATGATTCAGAGTTCATTTAATCAGTCTGAATAGCTTAAAAAAAATGAATTTAGGAAGAAAAACTTAGGCATTAGAAAATTGTCAATAGTGGGAAATAATACGGAAAGAACTTGAACACTTAGACTTTTCAGGCCTTTAGGCTCAATCAGCCCTGGTGTCCATTAAAATATGGATTTAGCTTCAAATCCTTGCAACCTTAATCTATTCTAACCCACCAACTAAATAAGGTGATAAGTATACGACTTATCAACTCACCCTCTAACTTAGGACTTTTAGACTAAGCATCTGCACACATTTTTTTTGCATAGACTCACTCCTCGAAGATTCTGACAGAAATTGGGTAGCTAATGAACTTTCTAGGGTGGTATGGCTGGCAAGTTGTCGTGGGTAATAGGCCATTGGCAGGTTGTCCAGAGCTCAGCCACAGGACCACCTTCTCTTTATTGCCTCTAGGTAAATTTGAGATCAGGGAAGCCACCTACCAAATAAAAAAAAAGAAGAAAAAAAAAGAGAACAAAATAAACCACACTTCACCGCACAAGTATGGCTGGCAAATGATCGTGGGTAACAGCCCATTGGTCGGTTGTCCAAAGCCCAGCTCAGTAAATGCACAAAAAGAACCAAAACACTTAAGGAAGAAGCAGGGAAGTAGAACAAGCCGGGGAGATATACACTAGAAAAATCCTTGTGTTGACCCCAAGTAAAACAAATATAGGGAGAAAGCTACCGATCGAACAAATACACCTTCAGGCAAAACACTTCCTTTTCCAGTCACCTAGGGGCGTAGAAACCCAAAGTTTGTCTAAATTACCGTTGAGTGACTCTATCACGATCTACACACCAAGATGCTTAGCACTTAGAGTTTTTTTTGAGTTTTGGGTGAGTTGGGTAGCTGTAAAAAGTTACCAACACACTCTTAACTCCAAAAATCTAAAAAATGAGAGAAGATTAAATATATATATACATGCCTTTAAGCAAGGATTCGAGCGATTCATATTTTGGCAGACACCTGGGCGCTGCTTAGTCTTTGTAGATCAGGATTTTAGTATATTTCCTCCTATTGACAAGTGACGAAATGTCCAAGTAATTACTTCTTGAATTCTGACTGAAAATAATGGCTAGAATAAACCTTGCTAGGGACTAGCAAGGTGTAAGCATGGGGTTATGATAACACTACATTTTACAATGTTAATTCTACCAAAAGGAGGTCGGTCGTAAGGGTAAAATGCACAGATAACGCATCATAAATAGGAATGGGAGCATTGCATGCATCACACATCAAAATTGCTTATAGTGCATTATTAATGGCCATTTGTACAAGTACATGTCAAAACATGCCTTAGATGAATGATTGGACCACACGGATGAACTCAGAGCGACGAACGAAGTCCAACGGACTTGAAATCAGCTAAATCCGACATCTGGAGCTCCCACAATTGGCCCAAGAAGTTCTGACTGTTGATCTGATGATCAACGGTCATGGGGCCCCCACGTGTCAGCCTCACCGTGCCTTCAACCTCCCTCCATCGTACAGCATCACTTTAAGTGTCTGATCGCACATCGGACGGTTGGAGATCACGCGGCAGCGCACTCCTCAACCGCAGTAGCAGCAGCTCCCGACCGTTGGATCTTCATCCAACGGTCACCCGCACTGTAACTGTAGCTCATCTTCGCGACAAAACCGTGAGTGTAGCGCAGCAGAAGACTCCTCACCCCCGCACAGTGGGGCGCGGGTTCGAATCACCTCTGTAGCGCAAATTCAAGGCGAGATTGGTGCGCGCGATTTTAGCTGTCGATCCACGATTGAGCGGCTGGCAGCAGGCGATGCGGTGCGATCTCGCGCGTCCAAGGTAGACACCCACGATAACGCAAGGGGCGCGAGCGCAATCCAAGCGTGCGTCCCACGAGCGACCTCGACCGTTCGATCCACGATCGGATGACCCTCAAGCTGCGCACACGGATCACGCGTGAAGAAGAACAGGTGCACGCGAGCGACCACCCAGTAGGGTGCTTCATCGACATTTTGGGAAGGGTTTTAGCGACGTCCCGAACGTCGCTAAACGTCGCTAAAACCCCTTCTTCATTTAGAAAGACCTTCTCCCTATTTAAACCCCTTCCAACCACCCATGGAAGGCATTAAATACATTTGCAAGTGTTCTACCCCACTCCTAGCCACCTTAGCACTCTTTTATAAGCGCCAGAGTCGACAAGCTGCCGACGGAGACAACCTCCACCGCCGTGGCCACCTTGCCGACTCCTCTCTCTCTCTCATTAGCTTAGCTTTATCTTACTTAAGCATTCATCTATTGTTATAATTGTAAGACTCAAAGTTACATGATTAAATGATGACGTTCCTTATTTAGCTATTATCTCTCTCTTATTATGAAGTCTTCCTTAGCTTAAAGTTGCATGAATGTGCAGAACAACAAACTCTAACCCTACTCTCTCCCTCTCTTTTTCTCTCTCTCGCTCGTTTTTCTACCACATCTTCTTGCAAGCAAAAAACTCGCTTTCTCCGTGATATAAAGTGACAAAGAAAATCTAGTTTTTACGCCTCCCTGTGATCGACACTTGGACTCACGTCCGTTTCTTGACTTAAAGCTGACACAACGAACGCAAACTACAATGACCCTTTTAAACAAACACGTCTCTCACGCGTCAAAAGGTCTCATATTTTGTTCACAAGACATCACCGGACTCCTTTGTCATCCCCCATTTCAACGAGCACCTCTGGTCACTTCGTGATCCAACCACCGTGCTAACACCATCAGTAATTCAGCGAGGACCTTCTGAGCTTCCTCTGCCCTTCGTCGGACCCCCACGACCACTGGTGCTCCACGTCGGCTGTGCATCGGCTAGGCCACCGGCTATGAAGAAGAAGAGAAGAAAAAGGTATAGGGACCTTTTCACAATAAAAGGACCCAATTGTAAGATTTCCTAAGGGTTGAAACGTGAATATACAGGGACCTAATTGTAACAATGCAAGGGCAGATTTATGAAAGTTATCATTTGGTTTACATTTTGGCTTGAAATGAGTTGTTGATTGCATAATTTGTTCAAGCACTATTGTTAATGCTTTTCTAGAGCTTTGATTGCATTAATTTGTTCAAACATTATTCTTGATATTTTTTGAATGTTTAATCAAATAAATTCTCTATTATTTTCTTCAATTGAGCACTAAGTGACTATTTTTTCTTCACACTTGATTTTACCTCGTCCATTGGAATACTAAAATTGTGACTACGGACTTCAAAATTTCCAGAGTTTACAAGATAGTGGTATTCACGCATTTTTGCTCCCAGAGACAACTTCAAATTACTTTTAATTTGAAATGACAAATTTAAATGTTAACCCCGTGTTGTCAACATTTTTGTGCGGATTTAAAGGCGTATTACGTTGCAGTAGAACCGACAAAACGTTTAAACAAATATAAATAATTTTATTACTCGAACAACTAGAGTATCCGAGGTAGAACACAGGGAGCAAACTCAGTACTTTGTAAAACCCAAGAATACAACTGTTAAATGCAAATATAATTGATTCAAAGAGTTTTTAAGAAAGATGTAAAAAAAATAGAATTAGACGTCTGATTTATGTATCAGACGTCTTAAATGTGATCTTTCTTTCTCTTTTCCTTCTTCTGCTTTGCCTTTCTGATCTCTTTGCAATCTTCCCTTGTCCTTCTTCTTCTTCTCTGCGAAGACTTCTAATCTTTCTACTTTCCTTCTTCTCCTGCGAAGACTTCTTTCTTTCTTCTTCTTCTGTCTTGCTTCTCCTCTCTTCGTTGCCTTCTTCTTCTTCTTTGGCTTGCTTTTCCTTCTTCTGCAGCGGCCAAGTCCTTCTCCTGCGATCAGCCTGCCTGCACAGGAGCAAAACCTAACCCTTCTCCCTCTACCCGCGCGTGTCTCTCTCTCAAGCAATTCACTCTAACCGCTCTACCAGAGCCACAGTCTCAATCGGGTCGGATCGTACCCGGGACCAGGCGCACCTGCAGGTGTGTGATGCGCGAGGAGTGCGTAGGTCTAGGTCGGGTCGGATCCGCCAGGTCCGCGTGGTCAGGCCGCGGACGAGGCGGGTGGGGTCAGTGAGGGACCTCACCCCTGTGCTTACTGAGGCGATAAGAGTAAAGCGCAAAAACAACTTATATGGTACCTGACGGTTGCAATCCCACGATGTGGGACTATCTGGTCTCGCCTTCACGCGCGCCTGCAGAAGCCTCGTTGTGCGATTGCCCCGCAGCTGCTGGCTCTGCTAGCGCTCCTTGGCTGGACTCGTTCACCTCGCGACACTCGCGCTAGTATGCAGCACCTGTAGCCTGGAAGACCGGGTGCCTGGAGCTTCGTGGGAGCTTCATCAGAGGTCGTCCATGGCGGCAGCGGCTCAAATCCTGTCGTACACAAAACGCGCCTCTCGGCCAAATCAGAATAGATAGAGACCTTCGCCGTGGCACGGCGAAGGCGGTGGGCAGTGCTGCAGGCCGCAGGTCGGCCTAGGCGTGTGTGCCTAGGTCAACCTGTGGCCGGAGATGGTGGGTTGGTCGGGGGATGATTGTGGAGGGCTGGAGTGGCAGTGGTAGGGTGGAGTGTGTTCCTGGAGGTGAGGCGGAGCTTTCGAGGTGGTTGGCGAGCCGTGTGGAGGGCTGGAGTGGTGTGGGCGGCTCGCCGGAGTGTGGTCGGAGGCGAAGACGATGGAGGTGGTTAGCGTCTGTCGAGGGTCGATCAAGGGAGATAACAGGGGGACAAGAGAGAGGAGAGGATGGAGAACGTATCTGGGGTTGTCTGGAGTGAAGGGAGGCGGCGGAGAGGACGGCTCGTGACTGCCGTCGTCGGGGAAGAAAGACCCTGGGGGAGGAAGCGGCGACGAAGATGAGGTCAGGAGCTTGCGCGCAGGGTACAACGCGCCGCGGGAGGAAGAGGCGGAGAGGACTCTGCTGCTGGTATGGCAGCAGAGTGACGAGAAGGAGGGAAGGCGGTCGCCGGAGCTTGTGGGTCGTTTGGCCGGAGATGGGAGAGAAGAAATTTGGAGGGGATCTCCGTCAAAATCAAGCTTAAGATGAGTGGCCGGGTCCGAGGGGTGTTTTATAGGTGCTGGCCGCTCGTATCAGTGCGTGAAAAACGCGCAATTAGGTCAGCCGGCTCGCCGGAGTTGGAAGGAAGAAAGATACCCAAATCTCTCGTGCGTTCGCACGAGAGATTGGGTTCACGCCAGCGAATTTGATTGGCTTTAGAAGGAAGGGAATTCCTCAGAGAATCTCCCTTCCATTTCTGGGAGAGAATCTCTGAGGAATTAGAGAGCAATCTCTCTCGAAACTTCGTTGGAGCTCGGTTCTGCCCTAGAAATGGCGGCAGGACCGGTTTGCAAAGAAGGCGAAGAACTTAGGGGGCTCTCTGCAAGGATATTCAAAAGATAGGGACCTCTTTGTGATTTGGGTGTACTAACTTGCAAAGTAGGTCAAGATGACCTCCCCTTAGGTCCAAATTTTGGTACAAACCTAATTTGGACCTAAAGAATCCAATGGTGAAGTTGGATTTTAGGTTTGACCTCGTTTGACTGGACATTTTGCGTAAAAACCCAAATTAGGTTAATTGAATAGCTAAGACCCTAATCTAGGTCAAACTAGGTTCCAAAGGCCAAATTAAGTGTTCTAAACCCCAGAGGATGTTTTTCTATGATTTTTAGAGGGTTTGCTTGATTTTTATTCTGACCGGAACCTTGTTAATTTAAGCGGGTCTGGGTTACCAAGTGTCATTTAATTCTTAGATTGCACATAAACCCATTTCTGATTAATTCAACCCACTTTTTATCTTATTTGGACCATTTGACCTATGTTTTGCTTCTGAGAAATCCCATTTATGTACTGCAATGGTAAAATTGCAGTTTTAACCTTTATTTCATATTTTCTTCTCAGAGCACTTGTTCCTTCAGTTAAGCCTTCTTCTAGGTTATGTAGGAGCTTTTATCTTCTTTATTGGGTCAAAATGAGCTAGTTATGGCTCATGATGAGGCTCTCATCATACCCCCATGCCTAGCTTTTGTTAGTCCCTTAGCAAAATTTCAAAATTTTAACTTCCATTCTAGACCCAATGTGTCCTTAGTTATGATAAGTGCTTCTTTTGTGATTAGGTAGGAATGCCGACAATAGGCCTAGAGGTACTCAAGTACCAACCAAAATCTGGACCTGTTCTGCTTTAGCCTCAGTCCTTCGCAAAGGTTTCTACGGCCCACAAAAACTATCCTAGGGTTTGTTGGACTCTGCGGTTAAAGCACCCGTGCTTGAGACATTTTTAGCCTAAGCTTAGTTTGCAGTGCATTTTTTTTTTTTTTTTTTTTTGTAAGAGAGAGATAGAGGATTTATTTGTTTGGAGAGCTTTTCTCTCTCTTTTCTTTTTATTTCTAGCTTCGGATTAGCTTCTCAACACGGTCTGTATCGGATTCCTCGTCCCCATCATCAATCCTCAAGGGTCCCTGGCTTTCGAGATTTCGAGATAATCCCGCCCATGGCGTTCCGTGGCCGAATTCAGACCCTGGCGATTGACATTTCGTGATAATGCCACCCATGGTATCTGAACCAGCAGAGTGCTTACATGCCCCCAGTAGGATATTTAAATATCCTAAGAGACAAGCACCGAGGAGATGATATGTTGTTACGCATCTTCGAGGGGAATTTCCCGCCTCTCCGCGCTGGGAACTTGTCCAAATCAACTTGTGTTGATTGGCCGCTCCTAATCTAGGTGACTTTTTCAGAACATTAAACGCTCTTGCGTGTTTTGAATATTTATGCGCACTGAACCAGACTGTGTGTGAATTTGGGTGCTTAGGTTACCGAATCCTGCAAACCGGAGGTCAGTTAACGAGGCCGAATACTTCCTAAGCCTTAGACCTAATACTTAAGCTTCGCATTTTCCTCAACCTCTTGAGGATTATCCAGATTTTAACGGATACGTGAATTTTTAAGCTAAAAATCTAGCCCAAGAGGCCTAAGACCAGCGTTCCCGCTAATCTCTTGTTATATCTCCGTAGCACTTTTCTTTTCTTTTTCTTGACTCGGTCTAGAACTTCAGTTAACCCCTTAATCTTTTACTAATGACTTTTTCTTTTTCTTTTCCTTTTGTGCTCCTTTCTTCATTTTTGCCCTTTTTCTCCTCAACATTTCCTCCCTCCCCATTTTTTTTTGTTCTTTTTGTCATTTTTCTTTCTTTTCCTCCTCTCATTTGTATGACCCTGAATTGTTCCTCCCCTCTATCAAGTCTTTTTTTTTTTTTTTTTACGTGAAACCCTTTCTTGATATGAATTTTCTGACATTTTACACTTTCATACCCCCCCATGCCTAAGATTTGCAATGTCCCCATTGTAAATTAGGTGGGTTCGAATTCAGCTTAGTTCATGTATTAGGACAGGTGTGTGGTGAGTGAATGGGTCGAAGCGACTTGTTGCGAACGATTTCTAATCTCGGGTAGGTATACCTGAGGTGAAGTCGGTTGTTCTAATGGATGAACCCTAAAGTGCAATATGAGTTCCGCATAGCGATGTCAGAAACGGTTTCAGGCTTTTCAAAGAATGACGGGTTGCCTCCCGTTAAGCGCTGAGTTTTACGCCATCGGCTGGGCGCAATGAGCTCAAGAGGAAAGGAGGGTAAAGGATGACTCAGTCAAATCTATATCGGTCATGTCAATGAACGGCTTGAGTCTCTGCCCGTTCACGACAAAGGGTTCAGAATCGTGGCTGAGTGGGCTGATTTCAATAGCTCCATTTCCGAAGATTTGGCGGACTAGGTAGGGTCCGACCCACTTGGATCTTAACTTTCCTGGGAATAGTTTGAGTCGAGCATCAAAGAGTAAAACTTTTTGACCAGGATGAAAGACCTTTCTAGAAATGTGTTTGTCGTGAAAAGCTTTAACCCGTTCTTTGTAAATTCGCGAGTTCTCATATGCGTCGTGGCGTAATTCATCGATCTCGCTCATTTGAAATCTTCTGTGGGTTCCAGCCTTAGAAAGGTCGAGATTACAGGTCCGTACTGCCCAATAGGCTTTATGCTCCAATTCGACGGGGAGGTGACATGCCTTCCCGTACACTAGTCTGAAGGGAGACATTCCTAATTGGGTCTTGTGGGCGGTCCTATAGGCCCACAATGCTTCCGGAAGCCGAGAAGACCAATCTTTTCTATCAGGTCGAACAGTAACCTGAAGGATCTTCTTGATCTCTCGGTTAGATAGCTCAGCTAGACCATTAGTTTGGGGGTGGTAAGGAGTAGAGATTCGGTGTGACACCCCGTATTTGATCATCAGTGACCTGAATTGAGCGTTCGTAAAATGGGTCCCTCCGTCGGAAATTACAGCACGCGGAATCCCGAACCTTGAGAAAATGTTTTGATGAAGGAATTTTATAACGACTTTATGATTGTTGGTTCGGGTCGGAATGGCTTCTATCCACTTGGAAACATAATCAACTACGAGTAAAATGTATTCGAAGCCATCCGAGGTAGGAAAGGGTCCCATGAAATCAATCCCCCAAATATCAAAAATTTCGCATACCAAGATCGGCTGTAGAGGCATCATGTCTCTATGGCTCATGTTGCCTAGAGTTTGGCAACGGGAACATGCCTTACAGTGATTGTATGCATCTTTGAAAATTGTGGGCCAGTAGAAACCACACTGGAGGACTTTCGATGCGGTTTTATGTCCCGAAAAATGTCCACCGCATGCCTGGTCATGGCAGAATGAGAGTATGTCTTTGATTTCCACTTCCGTGACGCATCGTCGGATTATCTGATCAGCACCAATGCGGAAGAGATACGGGTCTTCCCATAGGTAATACTTGGCATCGGAACGCAATTTGTCCTTTTTGGCCTTCGACCAATCAGGCGGAATCTGATGTGATGCCAGGTAATTAACAATATCGGCGAACCATGGAAGACTTGTACTGATAGTCAGGAGGTGCTCATCAGGGAAATGTTCTGTAATAGGTCCGGAAGGATCAATAATTTCAGAAGGAAGGCGGGATAAGTGATCAGCTACCACATTGTGCTTTCCCGCCTTGTCGCGAATCTCGAGGTCAAATTCTTGCAACAGCAAGATCCAGCGGATTAATCGAGGTTTCGCGTCCTTCTTGGCCAGGAGATGCCTCACAGCTGTGTGATCCGAGTATATGATAACACGGGAACCCAGAAGGTATGATCTGAATTTTTCCAGGGCAAATACTACGGCCAGCAGCTCTTTCTCAGTAACCGTATAGTTACGCTGAGCCTCATCCAGTGTTTTGCTGGCGTAGTAAATGACCACAGGTTTCCCGTCAATTTTCTGCCCCAAAACCGCTCCTACAGCGAAGTCAGATGCATCGCACATGATCTCAAAGGGTTGAGACCAATCAGGGGACTGTAGGATTGGGGCTTGGGTGACTCGGTCACGTAGGATCTCAAATGCTTGAGTGCATTCCTTGGAAATTCCGAAAGGCACATCCTTGGAAAGCAGATTGGTCAGGGGGCGCGCGATTTTGGAGAAATCAGGGATGAATCGACGGTAGAAACCGACGTGCCCCAAAAAAGATCGGATGTCCTTAATCGAGCTAGGCATAGGGAGCTTGGAAATCAGGTTAACCTTAGCTCGATCCACTTGGATGCCTTTCTCTGAGATTAAATGTCCCAGGACAATTCCCTCAGGCACCATGAAATGGCTCTTTTCCCAGGAAAGAACCAAATTCACCTCGATGCACCGCCTGAGTATATGGACCAAGTGTTGGAGGCAATCGTCAAATGATTGTCCAAAAACTGAAAAGTCATCCATGAAGACTTCCAGATAATCACCTACCATATCTGAGAATATGGCAAGCATGCACCGCTGAAAAGTTGCAGGTGCATTGCAGAGACCGAACGGCATCCTTCGAAACGCGTACGTCCCGAAGGGGCAGGTGAATGTGGTCTTTTCTTGGTCCTCTGGATGGATTGCCACCTGATTGTAACCGGAGTACCCGTCAAGAAAGCAGAAGAATCTATTTCCCGCTAGTTTCTCGAGGATCTGATCGATAAACGGTAGTGGGAAATGATCCTTCTTCGTGGAGGAATTTAGTCTTCTGTAATCAATGCAGACTCTCCACGAATTAGCTATTCGGGTAGGAATGACTTCCCCGGTTTCAGTCGTGATGATGGTAAGTCCTGCCTTCTTAGGTACCACTTGTGTTGGGCTCACCCAACGACTGTCGGAGATCGGGTAGATGATCCCTGCATCTAACCACTTAATGATCTCCTTTTTCACGACCTCCTGTAGGTTAGGGTTTAGGCGCCTTTGCATTTCTCTTGAAGGTCGTGAGCCTTCTTCTGTGTAGATTCGATGCGTGCAGTATGAAGGGCTTATACCAGTCAAATCATCTAGAGTCCATCCAATGGCTCTACGATGTTGCTGGAGAACAGTAATCAAACGGAGTTCCTGGTCAGGTGTGAGTCGAGAATTGATAATCACAGGAAACGTTTGATTTGAATCCAAAAAGACATATTTTAGATGTTCGGGAAGGGGCTTGAGTTCCATGACAGGATTGTCAGCAGCAGCGGGTGGTTCAGGGTTTGTATCGGGAGCAATGGTAGGAGTCATAGGTGTGTCTAGATCGTGTTCGCACTCCTCTGTTAGCGGTTTTTGATTTTCTAGTGGTTGATCAGGAATAATCAGGTTGTCCTCTATATGCAGTTCATCAACCACGGCTTTGACATCACAAATTTCCTCTATAACCCCGCAATTAATCCCTTGTTGGGCTTTGAAAATGTCAATCTTCAGATTTTGATTCCCAAATTTTAATTCTATCTGGCCCTCTTCGCAGTTTATATTGGCCCTAGCAGTGGCCAAAAAGGGTCTCCCTAATATGATTGGTGTGTCCTTTGGGTTCTTAGGTGCATCCATGTCTAGTACTATGAAGTCCACTGGGAAATAAAAATCTCGTACCCTAACAATGACATCCTCGAGTATTCCTTTGGGTGACTTGATGGATCGATCGGCTAACTGCAATGTCACCTCAGTGGGTTTAAGTTCAGATTCTTCAAGGTGGTCAAGGAGGGATGTAGGTATTAAATTTATGGAGGCACCTAGGTCTAGTAGGGCTCTATCAAGTTGGGTTTCACCAATTTTACAAGAAATCAAGGGGGTTCCTGGGTCTTTAGCCTTGGGTGGGAGTTTGCTCAGGATGACAGAGCTGGCTTGCTCTGACAGTACTATCGGATTCCCATCCTTGGTTCGCGGCTTACGTTTAGGTGTACATATGTCTTTCAAGAATCTTGCGTAAGCCGGTATGTGGCGGATTGCATCCATCAACGGGATGTTTATCTGGACCTGTTCAAAGAGCTTGACCAGATCCTCCTCAGGAGCCACAGGTTTGGTTGTCCTTTTTCCTTTGGTCAAGGCCTCAGGAAATGGGATCCTAGCTGGTTCCTCTAGGATAGGTCCAGGTTCTTGATCTGGGACAGTAGTATCTTGGATGACTACCCTAGGGTCTTGGCGATTATCAGGCTTGGAGTGGTTCAGATAATGTGGGTCTTGTGTTGTTTTACCACTACGTGTTGTTACAGAGTTTAATCCAGCCTGACTTTGGTTTGGGTTAGGTAGGAGAGGAGGCTGCTGCTGAAATTCTGCATAAGATGTAGAAGCCTCCATCCCGTCTGGTGATGGAGTAGCAGGGGCCTGATAAATCAAATGTGTGTGGCCTGGATTTGGATTCATAATGCGCCTCTGGGTCGGCACATTATTTGGGTTGGGCAGAGGTTGCGAAGGAAGGGTGCCAGGTTGGCGAGAATTTGCCATCTGGGCCAGTTGGTTGCGAACCTCTGTGATCTCGTCCTTGTGTTGTTTTTGCATTGCCGCATTCGTCTTTTGAATGTCAGCCAGCGTTTGAAGGATAAGAGTCAGTTGATCCTGATTTTGCCCGGATTGGTAGGTGGGATTGGGCCGAGGCTGAGGCGGCTGATATGGACGAGGAGCTTGTGGGCGGGGTTGATATGGTGGTTTTTGAGAATTTCCCGCCCACTGAAAGTTAGGATGATTTCGCCATCCAGGGTTGTAGGTATTGGAGTATGGGTCATTCTGGATGGCGTTGAGGTCCTCGCAGTTCTGAGGAACCTCAGGAAAGTCAGAATACGAGGGTTCAGAGTTCCCCGAACTCGAGTAGAAGGGATCGGAGGTCACTCCGGTCTGGGAGGTAGACGGGGGTGGATAGGGGCCCATCCCCTTGGCAGGTTGGTGATAGATGTTTTGCACTGTTTCCCTTGCCAGAGGAGGTCGTGCAAAAGAGTTTTGTGCAGAGGTGGCTTGCTGCAAATGTCGAGTTAGCTCGTCCACCTTCTTTTCTATGATAGAGACCTTGTCCAACCGACTGGCCATCAATTCCTGGTCAACAGAAGTGGACAGGTCCTGCGTCTCATGTGTCCCTCTTAGATTCGTCGATGCGCGGGCATTCGTCCTGTCGAATAAGCCCAAGGAGTCATTGTTTATGGAGTTCTCGCACATGTTTTCGAGAATCTCCCACACCGTGTCCTCGTGTTGGCCCATGATGTTTCCTCCACATGTTGCATTGACGATTAGACGAATATCCTCACGGAGTCCCTGGTAAAAAGACTGGACTTGTTCCCACTTAGGAACTCCGTGATGAGGACACTTTCGCATGAGATCTAGGAATCGATCCCAAGCTTCGTGAAGAGGTTCTCCCTGTTGTTGAGTGAAATGAGTGATCTGGTGGCGCAAGGCATTCGTCCGGCCAACAGGGAAGAATTTTTTCAAAAATTCAGACTGTAATTCCTCCCAAGTGTTGATCGGGCGGGTCTGAGTCTGATACCAGTGCGCGGCCTTGTCCAAGAGGGAGAACGAAAACATTTTCATGAGTAGGATATCCCGATTTTGTACATCTGACCCGAAAGTCTGGGCCAGATGCTTGAGTTGTTTAATGTGTTGGAATGGATCCTCAGAGCTAAGCCCATGGAACTTTGGTATGGCATGAATCATATTGGGCTTTAGATCAGAATCGGGTCCTCCAATTGGGATTCGTACTCGGGGTTCGATTGCTACCGCAGCGGGATTATAGTGATCTCGCATCATAGGTCGCTGTGGTGGGTTTACAAAGTTCTGAAAGAGATCGTTCAAGCGTTGAAGTTGGTGTTCAAGGTTATTCTCCTCTTCAATGGGTTGTGCCATGATGGGAGAAGAAGGAGAATCAGGGTCTGAATCAGATGAAAGATTTATGTGGTGGGGTTGCTGCACAAACAAGGGCGTCGAGGCTTGGCCTCGGCGAGAATGAATTTCTAGAGGAGGTCTTAAAGGTGGTCTTAAGGACCTCCTACCAAACATGCACCAGAAGATGTGATGAGATTAGAAGGTGCTGGACCCAATCAAGACACCCAAGAATTGTTGGGTGACTATAGAGGTTCGGGGCAGATGGACCCCTGGATCAGAAGATCGTCCACCTGAGAAATACCTGGGCAGCCAGAGAGGGAGAGTCCCGCAAAGACCCCTACACGGTAGAGCGTCCCCACGGGTTACAGGGTTTCCCCCACCCGACCTCTCTTGTCACTGCGGTTCCAGGTAGACCAGAATGAGGATCTTGACCTCTTAAGTCTACCTTTTTTATTTTAAGATCAAGGTGCTTAATGTTCCACTTGAACTTTTAAGTATTTTGAGTGCAAAAAGTGACCTAATATTAAGGTTGGTTGACTCGAGGGATCAACTTCACCTCTTTGTCCTTTGAGAGCTTTTAGGTCCTTCCTTTTATGATTCAAATGGATTATCAGCCGGATTTGCTTAGGGTTCCTCTTGTATAAATCTTTTCAAACACGGTTTAGGCACACTTCTTTTTGGAAAGTTTGTTTCTTTGTTTTAGAGAAGATGTGTCTCTAAAAACCCTAGCTTTGCAATCCTAACTTGGCTCTAATGGGTCCAATTTAGTTGCCTTAGAAATTAGCACCTAGGGCTCACTCAAGAAAGTTTTAGCCCTAGTTGCCTTAGTTGGATGACAGACAAAAATATGTTGAAATGAAAATCAGGCAACTTGATGAGTTACTAAATACAAGACAGGTAGCCCTAAGTTGATTTCTCCCCTTTTTTTTTTTTTCTTTTTTTTTTTTTTAGATTGAGAGAGGGTTAAGGGAGAGGGCTTATGGAGATTACCTGTTCCAGTCTGTTGTGCAGTTGCTATTCTTTCCTTTTTGTTTTGCTTTCCCTGATTGAACACAACAAAAGAGAAGTTAAGTCAGATATTAAATAGAAAAGTTGTACTCAAAAGCTTTAAAAGTACCCGTTGCTCCCCGGCAGCGGCGCCAAAATGTTGTCAATGTTTTTGTGCGGATTTAAAGGCGTATTACGTTGCAGTAGAACCGACAAAACGTTTAAACAAATATAAATAATTTTATTACTCGAACAACTAGAGTATCCGAGGTCGAACACAGGGAGCAAACTCAGTACTTTGTAAAACCCAAGAATACAACTGTTAAATGCAAATATAATTGATTCAAAGAGTTTTTAAGAAAGATGTAAAAAAAATAGAATTAGACGTCTGATTTATGTATCAGACGTCTTAAATGTGATCTTTCTTTCTCTTTTCCTTCTTCTGCTTTGCCTTTCTGATCTCTTTGCAATCTTCCCTTGTCCTTCTTCTTCTTCTCTGCGAAGACTTCTAATCTTTCTGCTTTCCTTCTTCTCCTGCGAAGACTTCTTTCTTTCTTCTTCTTCTGTCTTGCTTCTCCTCTCTTCGTTGCCTTCTTCTTCTTCTTTGGCTTGCTTTTCCTTCTTCTGCAGCGGCCAAGTCCTTCTCCTGCGATCAGCCTGCCTGCACAGGAGCAAAACCTAACCCTTCTCCCTCTACCCGCGCGTGTCTCTCTCTCAAGCAATTCACTCTAACCGCTCTACCAGAGCCACAGTCTCAATCGGGTCGGATCGTACCCGGGACCAGGCGCACCTGCAGGTGTGTGATGCGCGAGGAGTGCGTAGGTCTAGGTCGGGTCGGATCCGCCAGGTCCGCGTGGTCAGGCCGCGGACGAGGCGGGTGGGGTCAGTGAGGGACCTCACCCCTGTGCTTACTGAGGCGATAAGAGTAAAGCGCAAAAACAACTTATATGGTACCTGACGGTTGCAATCCCACGATGTGGGACTATCTGGTCTCGCCTTCACGCGCGCCTGCAGAAGCCTCGTTGTGCGATTGCCCCGCAGCTGCTGGCTCTGCTAGCGCTCCTTGGCTGGACTCGTTCACCTCGCGACACTCGCGCTAGTATGCAGCACCTGTAGCCTGGAAGACCGGGTGCCTGGAGCTTCGTGGGAGCTTCATCAGAGGTCGTCCATGGCGGCAGCGGCTCAAATCCTGTCGTACACAAAACGCGCCTCTCGGCCAAATCAGAATAGATAGAGACCTTCGCCGTGGCACGGCGAAGGCGGTGGGCAGTGCTGCAGGCCGCAGGTCGGCCTAGGCGTGCGTGCCTAGGTCAACCTGTGGCCGGAGATGGTGGGTTGGTCGGGGGGTGATTGTGGAGGGCTGGAGTGGCAGTGGTAGGGTGGAGTGTGTTCCTGGAGGTGAGGCGGAGCTTTCGAGGTGGTTGGCGAGCCGTGTGGAGGGCTGGAGTGGTGTGGGCGGCTCGTCGGAGTGCGGTCGGAGGCGAAGACGATGGAGGTGGTTAGCGTCTGTCGAGGGTCGATCAAGGGAGATAACAGGGGGAAAAGAGAGAGGAGAGGATGGAGAACGTATCTGGGGTTGTCTGGAGTGAAGGGAGGCGGCGGAGAGGACGGCTCGTGACTGCCGTCGTCGGGGAAGAAAGACCCTGGGGGAGGAAGCGGCGACGAAGATGAGGTCAGGAGCTTGCGCGCAGGGTACAGCGCGCCGCGGGAGGAAGAGGCGGAGAGGACTCTGCTGCTGGTATGGCAGCAGAGTGACGAGAAGGAGCGAAGGCGGTCGCCGGAGCTTGTGGGTCGTTTGGCCGGAGATGGGAGAGAAGAAATTTGGAGGGGATCTCCGTCAAAATCAAGCTTAAGATGAGTGGCCGGGTCCGAGGGGTGTTTTATAGGTGCTGGCCGCTCCTATCAGTGCGTGAAAAACGCGCAATTAGGTCAGCCGGCTCGCCGGAGTTGGAAGGAAGAAAGATACCCAAATCTCTCGTGCGTTCGCACGAGAGATTGGGTTCACGCCAGCGAATTTGATTGGCTTTAGAAGGAAGGGAATTCCTCAGAGAATCTCCCTTCCATTTCTAGGAGAGAATCTCTGAGGAATTAGAGAGCAATCTCTCTCGAAACTAAGACCCTAATCTAGGTCAAACTAGGTTCCAAAGGCCAAATTAAGTGTTCTAAACCCCAGAGGATGTTTTTCTATGATTTTTAGAGGGTTTGCTTGATTTTTATTCTGACCGGAACCTTGTTAATTTAAGCGGGTCTGGGTTACCAAGTGTCATTTAATTCTTAGATTGCACATAAACCCATTTCTGATTAATTCAACCCACTTTTTATCTTATTTGGACCATTTGACCTATGTTTTGCTTCTGAGAAATCCCGTTTATGTACTGCAATGGTAAAATTACAGTTTTAACCTTTATTTCATGTTTTCTTCTCAGAGCACTTGTTCCTTCAGTTAAGCCTTCTTCTAGGTTATGTAGGAGCTTTTATCTTCTTTATTGGGTCAAAATGAGCTAGTTATGGCTCATGATGAGGCTCTCATCACCCCGCTCTAGTCACCTATGCTACGAAGTGACGTGATAAACATGCAAGAATTCATAATAAAATGCTTATTCATGATAGTTCCTAGGCCTAGCATTTCATTTCATAGTATAAATATTGCATAACATTCATTACATTGCATTTAAGATAGTTTGTGTATTCTGTATATTAATTTTAACATTTTATGTGGCCAGGAGGCAGTGCGACATCTTTACAGGCTTCGGATGAAGAATCCGATTGTATGGATGGATCTGGAGCAACAATCACAATCCGTAAGCACAAAAATCACTGAGATCAGAGCTCCGTAGCACCCTCTACAAGAAGAAGAAGATGGACGGCCTAGATGGCACCACATGGCACCATCTAGGCTACCCTACATGAGCTGCAGCCCCCAGCCTCGCCTCAAGGAGAAAATCCTAGCCGTTGGATTGGGATCTCAATCCAACGACTGAGAATCACCCAACATCACCCGGCCTCCTCCTCAAGCACCTCAAGGATGATATGATCATGACCGTTGGATCCTCATCCAACAGTCGAGCCACAGCTACACCTATCCTTCCACATAACAATCGGGCACCCTTGTCACAGTGGTAGCGCACCTATTTCTCAAAGAGGGGACACGAGATCAAGCGGCAATTTGCCGTGACCACTTCAGCGCCCGAAGAAATTGGACCGCTTGATCTTGCTCGAGCAATTGGGGTGGCACACGCGTGATCAGACGCTGCCCAATGACGCGAGGAGACATGCCAGATTGCACACGCACAATCAGGGGCACTCATTTAAGACAGCCGGATGTGCTCTCGGTCGTCGAATCTTCTCAAAGGTGCAATGCGCACGCGTTTGAATTTGCTAGAGCACGATCTGCAAGCGCCTCCCAACCGCATGATGGTGGATCCAATGGTTGCCAGCGAGCGCATGCGATCTCCTCACAATCTTAGCCATCCATGCCCGATCCAACAACTGACGCTCTCCTTACACTGTGCCAACTGTAGCCGTGCCTCCTCATGCCAACAGAGGCGTGTGAATGCTATAGTGACACCCTCGCCGGGTCTTTAGCGACGTTTTAAATGTCATTGAAGACCCGTGCGCACAAAACACCTCCCTTCCACCACCATATAAACCCCACGAACCCTTCCCTTCCAAACCATCTCTACCTACTCTACTTCCACCTACTCTTAAGCTCTAAAAGCCTATTAAAGCTCCCTTAGAGCTTATTCCTAAGCTCCAAAGGCCTCCTATTAGTGTAATGCTCCTATACCCCGCCAAATATTCTTCGTCCATCTACCATCTTTGTAGGAAGACTTGGAGTCGTCCTCCCACCTCCATTCTGGTAGAAGATCACCTCCACCTCCTCATCCCCATTCCAAAGCCTTGGTGAAGTATTCCTCCACTTGGAATCCTCCTGCATCTCACCCCCATCGTCCAGCATCTCACCTCCTTCATCCAAGCTGCCGCCAAGCGCCGTTTTCTTGCCAAATAGCCGATTTGGAAGATTTCTTCTCACCCCTATCTCTTCCATATTTTCGCATATTGTAATTGATGACTAAATGACATTGTGATATATCCATTTGTTCCCTTCACTTTGTGATATTATCTTTCTTGCTTCTTTATTACAAAACCAAAAGAAAAATATAGCAAAACCCTAAAACACCAAAAAGAAACAACACGAAGCACGCATTTCAACGAAAGTAAATGTCTCCTCCTTGTGTTCGACCCAGGACTCCCTTGAAGTTTCAGTTAAAAATGTATTTGATAACGTGTTTTGCGACTACAGCAATGGGCTTATCGTAACCCCAACTTTCACTCGCGAAAACTAGTTCATCATGATGCGACTTTTTAATTTGACTAAAGCGGTTTAACGCCCCCACCAAAAAAAAATTCTATGCTTGCATTTAGCACATAGCCATTTGTCTGTCCTTATTGCTTTTAAATTTGCCTACGAATTTGTATAGAGAAAATGAAGGGTGTCACTCTAATAGGGAAAATGAAGACTTCTTGTTTTTTGGTTTTTACGGCATATACATATTTGCTTGGCCTCCTGTTATATGTAATGACCTTTTTTATTTTAAATTAATGAATTTTATTGTTCAAGAAATGAGATAACCAGTGAGAATAGAGACTATGGTAATTAATAATTTCTTTCACCAAATCTCCACTCCACATAATTGATAATACTTCATGTGTATGTATTTTACATATTCATTGAGCATGTTTCAAAAATTAAATTGAAATAGCTAAAGCCTTTTTTGGTTTTCACAATGTTAATTCAGATTCCTTTCTAGGTAGGCATTTCTAATTGTACAGTAATCAATAGCTCCTTCCAACTTCTCCCTGACAACCTTAAATTATTTCAAGATGAAAGTGTTTGAAATAATAAACCCTAGAAGCCTCTATACGGATTTTAATTTTGCACATGAATATTATTCTCTTGCTTCTCAAGCTCCTGAATGAAAAAGCAAGTGTCTTCCTTAAAGGATGAAGGCATTTTTCTAATTACGCAAAAAATACTCTGACTATAATTTTTCAAAACTAGTCTTTGGAAACATATCAAATCAATGATAGTGCCTTTCTTGACCCATATCTCGATCCACGAAGATTTAAGTCTACTTTTTCAACAATATCGATCGAAGAATTCGTTTATTCCCTCGGAACGTGGAGTGATTGGCGTATCTATACAAAGCATGTGATTCAGAAAAATAGGGACCTACATGTCTCTTATTTCATACATTCACACCATTCAATTATTTGCTTATTGACTCTTGGACTATCAAACCAATCAACCTCTGCCAATCACTTCGCACCGAGGAACATGCTAACGTGGAGAGCTACATTTGCGATGTAGGAAACACTATACCCTTTTGTGTTCATGGAAGACCAAGTCTACTTTGAACATTGACCACTAATTGGTATTGTGGATAATTGCAAGAACTATTGTCCAGTAGTTAGCTATAAGAATTTGCATCTGAAATATATAAAACTTGTGATAGAATTCATAAAAAGCCTTTCTAATTTTTGCATGATCATCAGTGTAATCCCCATTCTGAAATTGTATCCAATCTATTGTATTCCTTCTTTTCCTATTTTGTGCATATACATGATAGTACTTTGCATTCCTGTCACCACTCTTAACCCAATTTTTCCTAGATCTCTTAAACCAATGGATCTCTTCTTGCAATAATACTTCTTCATACTAACTCAAAAGCTATTGCTCTTTAATCTAGTCATGATTAACAGCTGGACTATTCTGAATTTTAGAAAGCTACCTTTCAATTTCGATTTTCCTCATCCTCCAATTGGTTTCAGACTTAGAATTCCATCTATTTAATTCAGCTGCTACATGCTTAGCCTTTTCCGATACAGATGCATCTTCATTCAATCTTTCACCATTCCAAGCTTTTTCTATTACTAGCGGATAATCTTCTTTAATACACCATGCATTTAGCTCCCAGCCTCTAAGGAGCTTTTTACATCTTCTCTACAATCTTAACAGAATAGGACTATGGTCACTACAAATTGTAGGTAAATTTAATACTCCTGCATCAAGAAAAGCCAATAGTTAATCACTAGAAACAAGACCCTATCAAGTCTTTCTTTAATAATCACTAGAAACAAGACCCTATCAAGTCTTTCTTTAATAAGACATTGGGGTCTCCGCTTATTAGTCCACGTGAAAGCTGACTAGCATACTCCAAATCTATTAACCTAAGACTAGACACAAAATTTTTTAAATAACAAAGTTACCTAGATGATGTAGCAGAGCCCCCACTCTTTTCTTTTGCTGACAATATAGCGTTGAAATTGCTAACACACACAAGATTTTCAGCAAATCCTTCTAATAATCTCCCCTCTTAAACATTGCTCAGTAGCCACCACTGACAATCCATCTTTTTTTGATCTCATGTCACCTCCGTTTTATTTTCTATCCCTAGTCTCTCTCATTGATAACCATGACAAAGTTTCCAAGGTGGTGGAAATCGTAACACAAATCCAATGGATTTTTGTGATTTCTCAACTACCTAAAATGATACCCACTCCATTTAAAGTAATTTTCCAAAGAACGTCCTTAAAGAAACATCCATTATGACGTGTTAATGTAAAAAAGACACATGATTCGCTGATCTTCGTAAATTATGATTGATGGCCTCATGTAGTTGCTCACCCCCTCTCACACCCTCTAAAAAAATCAAATATCATCAACAGCTTTTACATCTTAGTCAAATGTCACATAATCTTTTTTTTCATATAAAAAAACTATCATCCATGAATTTAATCAAATCTCACAGCTGATATTTAGTTTCAAACCAAACATTACCGATTATTTTTATTTCAAAACCAAACATCACCGATGATATTTGATGATTTTAAGTTTTAGGTGAAAAAGATCGATGAATTCTTGATCTTGGGTGAGTGGTGGGCCCCACCACAAGTATTGTAAGAGCCGCGTGACCTTTTATGTACAAATGATAAATATCATGATATATTTCGTTGCTTGCTGCTAACCGAGCAAGAATTTCTCTTCCCTGTTCCTCGACAAACCTCCTGTGAAAAAAAAGAGCTCTAGAAACCCTTTCACTTGCTCCAATTTCCTCCTCCCTTCATCTCCAAAGGCCTGCCAACGTCTCGGGTATTCTCTCTCCTTTTCTTCCAATTAGGTTAGGGTTTTTATTCTATGTGTTCCACTATAGCTTCTAGGACCTTTCCTTTGATCTTCGGACCACGCTACCGCCTCCGCCAACCACTTAGCACCAAGGAATATGCTAATGTGGATAGCTTCATTTGCAGTGTAGGAAACACCATACCCTTTTGTCATCGTGGAAGGCCAAATCTGCTTTAAACATTGACCACTAATTGGCATCAAGGATAACTGCAAGAACTATTGACCATATTTCAATTGAATCTTGATTATAAATAAATAGGCCCTCGATTGATCTCCTCCCTCTTCCTACACACACATCGAGCATCAACAAGGAAACCCCATCGCGAGCAATCATTACATCCACCTCAATTTCTCACTCTGCCATGGGCTTTAAGATGATATCCTCCGAGCCTTACGTACCACCAGTACTTCTGTTGTTTTCCTTCCTATTCCTACTATCATCATCATCACCATGTGATGGCCATGAGGTGCTAATCTGCAAATCGAGGGAGAGGGAGGCCCTCCTCCAATTCAAGAAGGGAATCACCACCGATAAATCTGGCAGGCTTTCCTCGTGGGTTGCTGATGGAGGAGTGGACGACTGTTGCAGGTGGGAGGGCGTCGGCTGCGATAACCGCACTGGTCATGTCATCAAGCTTGACCTGTCTGATATTGGAGGTACGATAAGCCCATCTATGGCTTATTTAGAGCATTTAGAACACTTGAAGCTTCATCGGTGTGATTTCGGTGGGAGTCGTATTCCTGCGTTCTTTGGTTCCTTCAAGAGTCTAATGTACCTCAAACTTCGACTTGCAAATTTCTCTGGGATGATACCTTGGCAGCTTGGAAACCTCTCTGCTCTCGAAACTCTAGACTTGTCTTTTATAAGTGGTCTTGAGAGTGATGGTGAGTGGCTCTTTAACCTGTCATCACTTCGATTTATTGACATGAGCCATGTGAATCTTAGGAGGGCTGCTCGTTTGTTTGAAGCATTGAGCAGAATGCCCTCCATCTCACTGGTATACCTGGTAGGATGTGGGCTTGATCCTGGTTCGCTGACGTCACTCTTGCATGCAAATTTCACATCGCTCTCCAAACTTGATCTCTCTTGGAATCGTATGGAACTCGAGCTACCTAATTGGCTGCTAAACGTGACAAGCCTTCAATTCCTTCATCTCGGTGGCAATTCCGTATCACGCACCTATAAGATCGCTGGGAATCTTTGCAAACTTCAAGATTTGGATCTAACTTTTAATAAAATTGTTGATACAGAGTTGGGTACATTTTTCATGGGGTGTGACCGTCGTCGCACTCTATCTCGATTGTCTCTAGGCCAGAATAAAATTACCGGGCATTTGCCATCATCCTTGGGAGATTATAAGGGCCTTAAATTTCTGGATGTTCAGGCAAACTCCTTATCTGGTTCCATTCCTGAATCAATAGGTGGCATGGAGTCTCTGAAGGTTTTGCGTCTTTCCTATAATAGATTCAATGGGAGCATACCTTCATCTCTTTGGAGTCTCACTTCATCCTTGAACGAGGTGGATCTCTCACATAATAATTTCAGTGGATCTCTTCCTTCTTCACTTGGGGAATGCAAATCCCTAAACAAGTTGTTATTGAGCGGGAACTCTTTGCATGGGACACTTTCGGATGTACATCTCCGCAACCTTAGCCAATTAACCCAGCTAGATTTATCATCAAACTCACTAACGATTAAACTATCTCCTAATTGGGTCCCTCCTTTTAAACTCCAATGGTTGGGAATGTTTTCCTGCAAAGTGGGGCCACGATTCCCTTTATGGCTTGGAACGCAGGGAAACCTGTGGTATGTAAATATGTCAAATTCACGTATATCGGATGTCATGCCAGAATGGATATGGAATTTCTCTGCAGATATTAATGTCATGGACCTCTCCATGAATATGATAAAGGGTGTTCTGCCAGCTGCAATGAATGGTTCCAAGAAACTAGAGGGCTCCTTGTCAGGTTCTCCAACTGCTAGAAGAATTGGTGGTCTATCCCAGTTGTTGGTGTTGTCTCTTTCACAAAATAATTTAACTGGTGACATCCCTTCGTTTCTATGTGAAGCTACGCATTTACAAGTCTTGGATCTTTCAAATAATCATTTTACTGGACAGCTTCCGCAGTGCTCGGGAGGATTGGAGTCACTAAATCATTCGTGTAGTATGAGATCCCTGCATCTAGAGAATAACAGCCTGCAAGGGAATCTTCCTCTATGGTTGGGGAGCTGCAGGGGCATGACCATTCTTGATATAGGTGATAACAATTTCTCCGGAATTATGCCGAGTTGGATCGCTGGAATGCTAGACTTAAAGGTTCTTCGGCTAAGGTCAAACTTATTTGGCGGTGGAGTTCCTCAGCAACTGTCCAGTTTGAAGTTCTTACAGGTCCTCGATCTTGCAGAGAATCATCTTTCAGGAGGCATTCCTGACAGTTTTGGCAAATTTGCTGCGATGAAGACAATAGATATAACAGGTGACCTTTATTCCTCTTACTATTACAAGGAGCACATTACAACAACATTTAAATCTCAAGTTGTGGTCTATGATACCATACTTAAACTTTTTAAAAGCGTGGATTTATCTGGAAATAAATTATCAGGAGAAATACCGGGAGAACTTGGGAACCTACTTGGCTTGAAAAATCTTAACTTGTCTGAGAATTATTTAACTGGGTTTATCCCAAGAAGCCTTGGAAATTTATTACAATTAGAGTCCCTTGATTTATCAAGAAATAATCTCTCCGATGGCATCCCACGGTCTCTGTCAAGATTAACATTCTTGAGCAAATTCAATGTCTCTTGTAATAATTTATCAGGAAGAATACCAACCGGGAAACAATTTGATACTTTTCCAAGTTCTTCATATACAGACAATCGTATGCTATGTGGAAAGCCGTTAGAGGCTTGTGAAGTGAACAGCGTCGAGCATTCAGAGTCAAAAAACAGAGTGGACAATGGCTTCTTATGGTTCTATCTTGGCATGGCGCCCGGATTCGTTGTGGGATTTTGGACATTTTGGGGTATATTCCTTCTCAAAAGAAATTGGAGGTATGCTTATTTTCAATTTCTCGATAGCCAAGTTGAAAGAGTGTATAAGTTTATTAGATGGTTTTGTAACAATATTAAAATTATTCCTCGTAGAGAGTAGAAACTTTAGTGAAGGGACCATAATGTGTTGTGAAGATATCCTTTGTAGCAAATAACCTATGTGCTTGGGATCAATCACTTCCCTTAAAAATTGTCTGCAACGTTATTGCACTAGTATCTTTTCATGTTACAGATAACCATTGCGAAAAATTTTATGTTATTATTGAACTTATTATTAAAAGGAACAGATAATATTGTCTCCATAACATTGTTGATGGTAATAGTTACCTCCATTGAGAGTATAAATTCTAGTGGAGAAGGGGTGCATTAAATGTTGCAAATGTTTCCTTGTGGTAAATAACTTGTGTGCTTAGAATCTGACCCTCTCCTTGTATTTGTATCCTTTCAATGTTAACAAATGACGTTTTTACTGCTCACCCGCATCTATTTAATTTACATAATATATTTTGTTTTATTATTTTGATTTGTCTTACTATTTTGATTATATAGTGTCCTAATTATAACATTACTTTCCACTAAAGACACTAAAATTGAAACTTCTATCATTCTTAAAAGTGAAAAAAAAGGAAGAAAACATATAAAGATTCACTTTAACTAAAATTATTTTGAGTTAAAACTCCTGGTTGATGATGAGGGGCAAAAAGCACCATCAAACTTAAAAGTTCGCAGGAAGCCTAAAAAATGATCCAACTACCCGGATACTGGGTAAACAGGCGGATCCGTCTCTGCCTGACCCGCCTACACTCAGACGGATTTGAACCCGCCTTTATCTAGAAAGATCCGAATAGAACCGACCCACCGAAGGACCCGAGTTGACGGGAGTGAGAGACGCAGTAATAATACCCACTACGCCCACGTAGGCAGTAACAGTGACGTTACCAGTGCTATTAATAGTCAAATGATGGACGTGCTGAAGAATCCGCGAAGATCGTTGAGGAAGATCTTACGTTGTTAGGATATCTCCTATACTATAAATAGGGAAGAGAGACCATCGAGGGTCCTCTTTACACAATTCAAGATATAGAAAAATAGAGAACTTGTATTATCGCTAATTCTAGTGGAGTTTCGGGAGCATAGCCGTCCCCCCAGACATATGTTGGTGTTAGAGCACCACGATCATCTGTTTTGATGATAACAAAACGCGTGTTATTTAACATTTGCACTTGAAGTCTTAGATTTCAGGTCAATTGCAAATGTAGACGTGATTAGACGGAGTTCAAGCTCGCATCCAGGACGGATTGGAGGAGCTTGATGGAGAACAGAAGAGATTTGCAAGGAGCGATATATTGAAGAAGGAAGGAGATGAAGAATAGGATAGATTTCCTTCTCGTGTACTCTTTGTATTTTTCGTTTCTTTTGTTGCTCTTTATTTTTGTTACTTAGATTCATGTTAAAGAGCCTCAAAGTATCCTAACAGTAGTCCTACGAACACCGGCACAACCCTAGGATACTTAGGTTTTCTGTAGAGAACTTAGAAAATCAATATAGGGTTCAAACATCTTTTTCAGATGTCTAATTTCAAAATCAGACGTCTGATAATATGTTTTAAGACGTCTGACTGCTGATTCAGACGTCTGATACTAATTAGGCTGGACTTAGTTAATTCTGTCTGATTAAATCAGACGTCCAGACCTCTGTCCAGACGTCTTAGAAGACGTCTGATGATTTTGCCAGACGTCCAATTAGTAGACCGTTGGCTGGCTTATCAAACACTGAATGATATGACCGTTAGAGCCTTATCAGACGTCCTTAAGCCTTTCCAAACGTCTGATAGATGACCGTTTTGCCTCGGCTGACCCAAAATCTCTTCTCAGAGATTTTTTAGCCGTTGCACTCTCTTGGAAATCCATTCCCACGAAAAAGTAGGTTTCCAAACGTCCAGACATAGTGCAGATGTCCTGTATGTTGTCTGATGGACTTGCACTAGAATCCTGTTTAGATCTGGTCCAAGTCAGGAAGAAACCCGCCTAAAATCAGATGTCTGATGTTGTTCCCAGACGTCTTAAAGTGATCTTCCAGACGTCTGATGCCAGGATCAGACGTCTGATAACCCTGTCAGTGCAATCATTGTTCCTGATTTCAGCCTGATTCTCTTGGGCTTTGCACCCAACGGCTATGGAAACTTTCCAAAGCCTTCCAAAGCCTTCCTAAAGCCTCTATAAATAGAGAAGAACCTCTTGCACATAAACACACACCTAGACACACAAGATACACCTAGTAATACACTTTCACACCATTTTGTGTCTCTTGATCCCAAGAAGAAAAACTCTTGCTCTCCAAGCTCAAGTTATACATCTTGAGAGCATCAAGCCTTTGCGCACCCGCTCTCCCGCCGTAATTTACAAGAGCAACGTTGCGCCGTCGCGTGGCTCACGCACCCGCGTCATCGATTCGACGCACTCCTTGCAAAGGGGAGTTTCCTAATTCCTATAGAAGCTAGGTTTAAATCTTTGTTGGCTCTATAGGACTATATTTGTTATTTTATCTTTGTTATTTGGTTGGGTATTCGCTTTGCGAATTCCCGTCTCCTTCGTGGGACAAAATCCTTCTCTTGAAGAGAAGGGGTTGAGGAACGCTACCCTCGCACTTGTAGCGTGGTTGTAATTGAGGTTGAATCACCCTCGTTTAAGTGATTCATTTAGTGGATTCGATCAACTTGATTGATCGGAAAATCCTAACTCGAGAGGGTTAGTTGGTGGTTGTCACCCAGTTTGAGTTTCCACTTCAAAATAATTGTGCACATTGTGGGATTGAATTTTTTGTGAGATTGCTTTATATTTTATTTCCGCAATTTATTACGTCACCCTCTCCTGGTAGGGCCGAATTTTTACAACATATACCCCTTGCGGTGGAACTGGGTCACCAATTTTTTTGTCTTTTTGTCTGTGATTGCTTGTGTGATTGTTGAGTCAGATCCTCCATTTACGGAGGAGCTCGATCAATTGGTGCTGTATGTGGGAAATGATTATCATTCGATACCGTTCCGTACTTGGAATCTTAGCAATGGCCCCTACAACTTGCAATTCCTCTCATGGTGATCGCAAGAAGAAGCCTGCTTGGGTAGAATCGAGCGTCTTAGTGTCTAAGAGACACCCCCAGCCCACCAGGCCCAGTAAGGAGAAGTCGGCTCAACCCAGCTGACTGCTTGAGGTTCCTAGGCATGATCCCCTCCTCGAGATGCAAGCAAGGGAAGAACAGTATGAGACTAGACTGGCAGCTCTACAGGCTGAACAACAATTAGTCACCAACAAACTCCTTAAGATCAAGCAGATCAAGGAGTTTGGCAAAATCCAGCTAGAGGTGCCCCAAAGTTCGAGCGTTGAAGACGAACAATTAAAGTGGCATCATACGGTGGAAGAGGAAAACGCCTTCCTGTGCGAACAGCTTGAAAAGTTAAAATGCGAGCATAGTAGCCAGAAAGAGGAAGTTCCTCCCAGCTTGCCAAAAGCTCCCTGCCTCCCTTCGTCAGGGAGCAGTCCGAGGCTCGACCCTTGGCAACCAGTGGCGGAGGCTCAATACCCGAGATCATCCACCAAGTTACCAGAGCAATGAGGGGTATACGGCCATGTGTCTACATCACCACTTACCCCTTCACGGAGGAGGTGATGATGGCCCCCCTATCGGAAAAATTCAAGCAGCTCATCATGGCCGAATATGACGGGATGACTGACCCCAACAGTTTTGTGGGGAGCTACCGCCAAATGATGTTGGTGCATGGCTACCCAGATGGAGTGCTTTATTGGGGATTCCCGTCTTATCTGTCTGGTATGGCCTATCAAATGTTTAATAAGCTGGCGGCCGGGCAGATCACTTGCTTTCAAGAACTAGGGGATAAAATTTGCCTGCACTTTGCAGGGTAGCAAAGGGTTAGAGACAACCCGAAAAAGCTTTTGAAAATCCGATAGCGAAACAATGACTCTTTTCGATCCTACCTGGATTGATTCAAGGCCCAGTACTTCAAGTGTAAGAGGCCTTATGATGCCATAGCCATCCAATACTTCAAGTCAGGTCTCTTGACCTAGAGGTTTTGATATGACATCGACGACTTCCCACCTAGAGACATGGCAAAGTTGTGGGACAAGACAACGAGGTTTGCAGAATAGGACGACTCTTTCCGCTCCCGTAGTCGGCTGGCGAAAGGATACAGAGATGACCTTGGTCCTGTTGAAGAGAAAAGGACCTTGGGAGAATTGGCTCCCATATCCATCTATGGAGGCAATCACTTCAACAAGCGGAAGGTTAACTTCCAAGATCAAATGAGTGATCGACCCACCAAGGACTGAAACAATGGCCCCCTTCAGCCCATGCGAGAGATTTTTAAAGAATATACTCCTTGGTCGTGAACATTATAGCTCGATACGAGATACCTCAGTGCATTGTTACAGACAATGGCACCCAATCCGCTTGCAAAAAATTTGAAGAATTTTGTACCAGCTAAGATATTCACCTGTGCTTCACGTCAGTGGGTCACCCCCAAGCAAATGGATAGGCGGAGGTAACCAACCGTACCATTATCTTAGTGCTGAAACTTCGACTGGATTCAACCATATGGAGGTGGGTGGACGAGCTGTCGGACGTGTTGTGGGGCTATAGGACCTGCTAAAGGACCTCCACAGGCAACACACCATTCAATCTTGTGTATAGCATGAAAGCCTGGCTACCTATAGAGACGGTCCTCCCCACTTACTAGACCAACTGTATGACCCCGCTACCAATGATGATCAAGTTCTCCTAGCTTTGGACCTTGTGGATGAGCTAAGGGAGAAAGCGTCAGAAGCGACGCTTAAATACAACGAAGCCACAGCAGTCGCCTACAACAGGTGGGTGCACAAGCAAAAGTTCTCGTAAAGGGGCTTATTCTTACGAAAAAGTGAAGTTTCCATGCCAAGTCACTCGAGCGTAAAGTTAGATGCACCATGGGAGGGACCTTACAAAATTTATAAAAATAGTCCAAGCGACTTCTACAAATTACAAATCCTAGGCGGTAAGGCAATCCCTCGTTCTAGGCATGCAAGTAATTTACATTTGTATCATGTATAAAAAGAAAGAGAAAAGACAATAAAGATAAACTTTTCCTTTCATTTCATTGTAAGTGTTGTCTGTTACATTTTCTGGGCAAATGGACCACACACACAAAAAAAAAGAGAAGCAGTTAACAAGGGAAATAGAAACAACACTACTGCAAAAGCAAGCGAATTCATTCTAAGTCTGCAAAAATATCAACTCCAGGAGTTGAAGGAGGCGAAGAAATTGCGTGAGAAGGGCTGACAGGAAGAGCAGGGGGCTTTGGGGCTCCTGAGGGACTCGACTTGTTCACCTCCTCTTCAGGAGCCAATTGATCCTCAGATGATTCTATGAGAGCCTTGTCCACAATCAAATCGTCAGCTTTTTTACGGTTGAACTTGGACAGAAACCGATCCATAGACCAAGTACGCAGCTCCACTGATGTCTTCTTGTCCTCCAGCAATGACTAAATGGCCGCCAGGGTATATTTGCCAACCTCCTTTGAGATCGTGTCCCAACTCTCCTCTATAGAAGGGCCAGAGGCGAAGAATGCCATCACTGTCTCGGGTTAAAGCTTTGGCTATGCAGTACGTTCCAGCTCCAACACCTTCTTGCCCCTATCCTCCGCAAGCTATTGAGTCTTGGTGAGGCTAGCTCTTAAGCCATCCGCAGTAGCCTCCGCTTGTTCATGGCTTGCCTTCCGATGAATAAGATCATCGATAGTCGTGCCTAGGCAGAGGCACTCTTCTTGAAGAGCTGCCTCAGACCCCTCCATGATAGAGAAGTGTTCAACTTTGAGCACCTGCACTTCCTCCTTCAGCGAAAGCACGTTGGTACAGGAGGATTGCAGGCACTCGAACAAGTCTCTCATCGCCACAAGATCCCTCTTGTGGGTCACCATGAGACTCTCCTCCAGCTTTTGCCTTGCATACTCGACTCTTCGTAGGTTTTGACGGGCCTTCTTTGTCTCCTCTTGCAGCTGAGTCACTTGGTTGGCCGCCTGTTGCACGAGCGAATCTTTCATGTGGCCTCCTTAGCGGCCTTCTCCACCATTTCCCGAGCAGTAGTAGCATTCGCGAGCAGACGGGTGAAATTCCTTTGCTCTACCCTCGTAGTCACGGCCCATTTGGCAGCTATCTCAGCCGCCTCGGTGGGGTGCCTGGGTTGGGAATGTTCACTGGCGAGTCTTCTTTCGGGACAAAGAAGGTCTCAAGAGCTTCAATCTATCAGGGAGCACAGATGATGGTATAAGACTCAATGTCTTATAACAAGAATAAATCAAAATTAAAATAGAACACTCACCATGCGTGAATAGTAGAAAAACTCGTGGTTAAAGTTCATCCCTCCCGGACGAGCGGTCACCCAAAATAAGGTGTCGTTCAGGTGCCGGAGCACCTGTCTCTCCATGTGTAGGGCGCTTCTTGAAGTGCCCACCTGAACTGGCGCCACCCGACCGGGTACGAGGCCTTTAGGGGCTACCTCCAATACAGATCCTCTGATGGACTCAACTATTTGGCCTATCATCCCGTGGCCTCCCTGGCCAGTGGGATCCACTAGCACCCTCAACCTCGTTGTGCTCCTCCTAAGGTAAGGCTGTGCGAAGACACTGCCACTCAGAAAACCTCTGGTGGCAGCCACCTCCTGCGTTAGCTACGCGAAAGTGCCAGTTGAGCCAGTGAATGGGATGCATTGGCTGGCAACCCTCGTCTGAGCCACCTCTGTAGACACCTTAGGCAGGGAGTTTCTTAGAACGATTGCCTCAGGCCAGTCTGACAGGTGAGATGGATCCACCAGGACGTCCCCTGCCTCAAACTTGCCCAAGCTTGAAGAAGCGGAAATGTCCGACTCCCCCTTCAGAGGCTTTACAACGGGCCCCATTCTTAGGTGCTTCAGGGGACCTCTATCTCCTCTTCGTCCGCCATCCCTTTCCTCTTCACCTTCGTAGAGCATGAAGATTCACTTCCCTCTGCCTACTCCGATGGCCTATCTTCCCCATGCCAAGAATCATGGAGCATGAAACTACTGACTCGATGCTTAGGGGTATCTGGACAAGCGAAACACCCAAAAGCTGCATTAACAAGCAAGACAGAGTTATGTAAAGGGCGAAGGACATACGCTTTCTAAAGCTATTGCCCCCTCCCCCCCAACTTACTCGAAGTGGGATAAGCATCCGTGATCCACACCAATGGTTCTAGAACGGCGTCTCGCTGGAGAAGAAGTGGAAGAGGTTGGCAGGCAAGGTTTTCTGTCATAGAAAAGAGGATTGGTGCGGCATTAAGTGTGCCCCCCCCCTCCCCCCCAACTTACTCGAAGTGGGATAAGCATCCGTGATCCACACCAATGGTTCTAGAACGTCGTCTCGCTGGAGAAGAAGTGGTAGAGGTTGGCACGCAAGGTTTTCTGTCATAGAAAAGAGGGTAGGTGCGGCATTAAGTGTGCCCCACCCCCTATTTATAACCCCCCCAGAGGGAGGTTCCCCCATTAAGGGGTGTGGATTTCGAAAAAAATGAAATCCTGAAGATTTTGACGTGGATTTCAAAATATCTCACCCAAACCGACATGCCCTTTGATCATCATTTAGGGCATTAAATGCCCCTGTGTATGTATCATTAGGCTGCAATAATGGCGGTCACATCGCTGGCAAGTACGACATTTGAGGCCATTGCACCTCATTATGATGGCAATTAATGCCAGTCTTGTCACACAACTCAGCAAAACTCAGTTCTTGTAGTGATTGGCCACCACTCGCAGAAGGTGATGCTTACGTCACATTACTACCTGGGATGCTGACCTCTTAAGGTTGACAGGGACTCAGGTGGCGGTATGCCTATATTCCCCTCATTAAATGCTGACCTCTAAGCTGGTAGGAACTCAGACCTCGTAAGGCTAGTACAAAGACAGGCGAACCATGCGTACGTTGCCCTTATTATATGTTGACCTCTTAAGGCCAATAGGAACTCAAGCGGGATATGCCCACGTTCCACGCATATTTCACTGGTCATGCATCACATGATTAGAGGCGCCTTGCCCACCTGAAGTTAAAACTTCCCCTTCATGGCAAATGCTTACCTCGCTTGATAGACAACTGGAAAATCATTTGGGGGAATCATATACTGTGAAGTTTTAAGTACCTTGACTATTTCAATAGCATTCACTAGCCAGAGAGCAGGGGCATATGATAAGGGGCAAAAGGTGTCCTTAAACTTAAAACTTTGCACGAAGCCCAAAAAAGGTTTTGGCTACCCAAATACTGGGCAAACAGGCGAATTCGACTTCGCCCAAACCACCTACGCTCATATGAATTCGGACTCACCTTTATCCAGGCATATTCAGATAGGATCAACCTACCGAAGGACCCAAGTTGACGGGAGTTAGAGAGCTGGCAATAACACCCACTGCACCTACGTAGGTAGTAACGGTGGTGTTACCATCGCTATTAATAGCCAAATGATGGACATGCCGGAGAATCCGCGAAGATTGTTGAGAAAGATCTTACATTGTTAGGATATCCGCTATACTATAAATAGAGAAGAGAGACCCTCGAGGGTCCTCTTCATGCAATTTGAGAGAGAAAAATAGAGAACTTGTATTGATGCTAATTCCAGTGGAGTTTTGGGAGCATCACCCTCCTCCCAAATGTACATCCCTTGCAGTGTAACTCAGTCACCAATTTCTTTATCACTTTATCTATGATTACTTGTGTGATTGTTGAGTCGAATCCTCCATTTACGAAGTAGCCTAAGCAATGACTAACTAATTGAGAAATTAATGCGTCCATAATTTATCGACAGTCACTCGATTTCCCTTCCCTAGCCCTTAATCTCTCTTTCTTTATCTCGCTCCACTTCCATTCCTCTATCCCCCTATTATAGGTGTGATTTATTTTACTACCTCTCACAGAATTACTTAATCAAATAACACACCTCATTCTACATTTTCCTAGTCTTCTTTTTTTTATATTTGGTCAAGGAAGTCCACTTACCAGTAGTAAAATATACGTATCGAGAAATTGGATTTCACTCCATTTAAATTTCAAGCCAAAACCCATAGATTGTAGCTATGTGCAATAATACTGACATGGCTACAATTACAGAAATGGTCATGCCACAAGCTATGTCAAACTTAGTTATATTATGAGAAAATTAATTAATTTAAGCTACTTCTTAATTTGGAATTTCAAGCATTTAATATTCAAAAATGCATGGTTAAGAGGAATTGTTCTTTAGATACATGATATCGGTAGTTTGTTAGTATCGTATAGGTACTAACATGCTCTTGAAAATGTGTTTTGATGATTCTCGCGGAATTGATCCATGAACACAATATTTGATCGATCAAACCAGAATCTCAAGCTTAAACAAAAAGAGGATTGCTCAATTTTGAAGGATCAATAAATATTTTGATCCATCAATAACAATCATTTTGGCTTGCTTTGGAAAGTCTTTAATTGTTGTTTCTACCATGTTTGTCTCTCTTTAGCGTTGGGGGTCAGTCAAGGGCTTATAAAAATACCTCTTAACATGCCCAACTCTTCATCCTTGAGATCAAAATCAAGTTGGATGCATTTCAAGCTCTTCCCATGCCTTCGTTAATCTACTGAAGAGCCTGTGACTTCCATGTTGCTCCTGCGATCTTTCCTAAAGGAGAAAAAATGATTTTATTTCAATAAAATCGCTTTTCAATCTTTTAAGCATTCTTTGAGGTTCTATAGAAATTGTTCTAAACACTTCTTTTTGTTGTTTAAACTGTTGTAAAGGGATCTAGGGTGTTGGGATACCCATCTTTAGGTAGGAGTCAGGGAGAAATTCTCTCCAAAAGGTTGGGAAAGGAATTTGTAAGTGGTTATGCCACTTTTATTAAAGTGGTATAATAGTAGATTTATCAGCAACGTCCCATTTAAGAAATCATAGGTTGAGAAAACTTAGGTAGTAATTTCCACCTAAAAGGGTTTCCACTCTAAATTAAGTGTGCTCCTTTTTCTTGCATTTCATTTTACATTCTTCGAAATTTATATTTAACAATTTCTTAAGGACTACACTATTCACCCCCTTCTAGTATAGCTGAAAGATTTGCAAGGAATTTCATAGTTATCTTGTTATCTAGATTAAGCTAATATGTGAATTCTTCATTTAATATATCTGCCACACATAAAAACCTAACTATGATACTTTAATTGGTACATACCATTCTTATTACATGGCACTATCTTAAACATTTTCAAATTCAACATTGTGTTCGACTTTTTTTCTTCAAACGTATTGATCGCCTAATGTCTCTACGGCATTTGAAACATTTCGAAGATAAATAGAAAGAATTATCCTTTCAATTAGGTAATGTATGTCTCTCATGAATTGATTCTTCTTTCCATTAATTGCCAGGTCTCACTTCGTGTCAATGGTGCGATTTTCCAAGAATGATATGTTATCCCTTCACGGTGGCAACTAAGCTTAGGTCATACAAATTCTATTTTGACCTTTGCATTAGTTTAAATACTCTCTTTCTTTGCTTCTAGTTTCATATTCAAATAGAATGAGGCACTTCGATTAGTAGCTTCGTGTGTAGATTATGGGGTGTATCCATCTTTTTAAATTGCATTATGGATGCACAGGCACTTATTGTAAGTATAGATTTTTGAGAAATATTGAATAATTAGAGGAAACTCTATCATAGTTTTTTTGTAGATTTTGACCATACAATTAATTTGAAATCGTTAATCTCTATGGCGTACCTAATTGATTCGACTACGAATTATAACCTGAGCCACATGGTACCTGGGACTTTAGTGCCCACACACCCGATAATCCACTCTCGATTTGTTGGGAGGATTATCAGAGCGTGACACTAGGCTCATTTATTATTCAAAAAGAATTATAAAATGTACAATTTAGTAAACTCGGGGTTGCCGAAAGAGGGGGTGGGGGAGTCTGCCAGTGGGTGCAAAGCATGCGTTACTCGTGAGGATGGAAATGAGTGTGTTAGGATCTTAGGAGAATAGGTGGGTATGAGAACCATTTAAGTATGTAGATGAAGCTTCTTGTGGGAATAACATATCCATTCTCATGTGCAAATAATAGACTTCGTCATGGGAACTTGGGAATGAGTAGGAATGGGAATGGGGGTGTTACGAGAGTGGTTGGGAATGGGTCCATGGGTCGTAGGGTTTTAAATGCTTTTGTTATTTTTCATTTGTAAGTTTGAATATATATATATATATAGGGGACTGGTAGTATACATGTGACCTCTGCGTAAGTTACGTAAAGGCATGGCAATATCTCTCACTACAAATAATATTTTATTTGAAAATTTGAGGATTGAAATCATTCTATATGAACATGTTATGTATCAAATTTAAAACTAATCTGACACTCCTAGCAATTACATTGAAGGGGGCTTATTTTTGATAACTTAATTATTATAAAATTTAACCTTAATTGATGTAGGTGTTAGGAGTGTTGGATTAACTTCAAATTTGATAATAACATATCAAATTTTCAATCCAAAATATCACTCGTAGCGAGAGATATTGCGACACATATATGTAAGTTATGTACAAGTCACCTACATGCTCCCTTTTCCCATATATATATATACCCACACACACGAGTTCTAAATGGTGTAGGCTTTAAATGGAGCCTTAGGCTGAGTTGGGCTTAGATCAACCTAGGATTTAATCCAAACCTATTTAATCAATGAACAACAATCTTAACTCAAGTGCGACCATTTAGATTAATGCAAAGTTAATATATAATGGCTCATATTCATAGGTTTGGTCATAATCTCAATGTGCTGATCTATAACCTCACAGGATTATTGTTGTCTAGTTACAAGCACATACATCGATCCAAATGTAATGCATAGTTCCAAATAAAAAAAAAAGTAATAGAATAATAGTTTAATAATAAATACAAGAAATATAATCGTCCGTACATGTTGGGCTGGGTCTCAACGGAAAAGATGATTGGAGAATTTTATATGTAAAATCTTTCGTTATGTCTTAAATAGAAATAAGATCTATCAGAATGGAACATGCTTGGCCATTATATTAGGGCATCTTAGGATTTCCGTCTAAATTTCCTAACAATAACCACTTGAACTTGTTAGAAAGTAGGAAACAAATGATCAACTAATTCTAACAAACATAAGATGTTGAGACATGTTCGATTGGACAATCACGATATGAGATCATCTATTCCATAGCATCCTCTATTTCTCGTGTGTTTGTTGGAAGATTAAACGAGGATAATGAATCAATTAGTCCAATAAAGACAACAAATAATAAGTTGTCATCTAAGCAACAGATGATAACCAAAAACATCAAAACAACAACAAAATTATAATAAATGCATAATAAAAGAAGCTATTAGGAAACTCATAAATAATATTACAAAACCTCGCACAGACAAAAATTTGATAGAAAAACATAGAATGGAAATATTGTCAAGAAAAAGTGGAAGAAAGGGAAGGAGGTGAAGGAGAAGCATATGTCAGATTCGTGTTATTAGAACAATAATTTGATGCAAACCTAGTATTGTTCACATTATTCATCAGAATCCAACCATAATATTGATACTTCAAAACAACTCACATAAAGACATTCTATCAAAAGAGTACTTTATAACTTATATTTACACAACATTTCCAAGTAAAACTGTGCAATACTTTAAGCACATTCTCACCAACAAAATTCCTACGGCTCAAATAGTTCTTGCATGGCTAAGGTCTTTGTCCTCTACCCTCCTTCTGGATTCCATTTCGATTGTTGGCATAACACGAAGTCTTGGGTACATTAAGACAACATTGTTCTCAAAATATTCTATCCTTTAAAGTTGATTTAAAAGTTACACATATAGTTGGATAAGCTTTTGTTCAAAATTTAAACGCATCTCATGAGAGAAAGTAATCGACAAATTATTTAAGCAACATTCTTAGATTAACTTTAAATACACATATCCAAGTATGGTTCTCAAAAGAAAAAATGTCCAAAAGTGCTTTTGATTTTACAAAATCACCCTTTGACCAAACTAGGATAGAAACTTGTTTAACCTCCATAGAAAAGTTCTATTGAGAAGTCTGCTTGTAGCAAAGAGATGATATGTCGACCTAAGTTTCACATTGAAGTTGCCAAATACAAATTCTCATTCAACCTCAAGATGCACAATCACTTAACACATAATCATAAAAGTATAATAGCCAAATAGAAAAAAGGAAGCTTTAATTAAATAAATAGAGCAAACTGCTAATTAGAAATAATTAATCTAGTTTATAAAACTAAAGGAAAGTACGATCTCTCGAGAAAAGAAGGAAACAAACTATTAATTCTTAAAGTGCATATTAGAAGTGAAATTGATGATGATCCACATATGTCGATTGATCAAATTAATTCTTCATGTATCACAAGGCACAATTATCAAACTATCTACATGTATGCAATGTTAATTGACAATGTGCACATGAATGCATTATTAATGGAGGAATAACAAATTAAGAGGGATTAACTAAAACTAAAATATTCAGTTAATAATCATAAGTTCAAAGCATGCATACAAGATAACTTAGGTTTACAAGTTCAACAACTTATCAGTTAATCACAATTTTATCCTTGTAAGGCAATCATAATTATTATTGATCAATATTTGAGTGCCTAAAGTAGTAAAATCAAATAAAAGCAACCATAAACTACAATACTCAACAAAGAGGTCAGAACACATGCAAAAAACTATAAGCAAATAGAGCACTATTACAAGTCCTATGAGAAGAGAGAGTCCAACTACTCTACTTAACATCCTCGAAGGTTTATGAGGACTTATGGATACTACTTGAAAACTCTTAAATTCTCTCCTTGAGTTCTCGTACTTTGTCCTTGGGTCCTTATACTGTGCATGTGATTTGAGAACACTTCTTTAAGCCAATCACACAAGAATCTAAGTTAAAGATGCATAGGGTTAGTGTTGTAAATGAGGGAAGTGGTGTGTTACGATCCGATTCCCGAATCCCTACAAGACACGATAATCGGACCGACTCGACTGATCCCAAGACCCAGTCGTCCAGCGAGAAAGTAACCAAAAGAGTAGTAAAATAAACCACATTCATCATGCATGCAACTAACAGTAACAAAAGTACAGTAGTAAAGAAAAGAACTACTACAGTACATACCACCACAACTGTAGAAAATTTAAACAGGTACATAAGCATGATGCTTACAATAAAAGAGTACAAGTGTAACAGGATATACTCACTACAACAGAAAAATGGTACAGTACAACACAAGTAGAACTACTAGGCTCTACTAGGCCCAGCACCCTCCGCAGCCGCAGGCTTTGGCTACTCAACACCTGGTCCTGAAAAGGTGACAAAGGTGACATGTCAGCGAAACGCTGAGTAGAGTGGCAACCAACTAGCTAAGAAAAATAGTAAAAGTGGACAAGTAGCTGTTGTTTTTAGTTTCTTTCTTTATTCCTCTATTTACTTGTTCTCGAATTATTTCTCAGATCTTTCTCTTGATCTCGAATGTTCCTTGTGGGAACGATCTTGATTGCAGTCTTTTCTGAAAAGTAGAAGTAGCACGTGGTGCTCTCTTGGCCAGGAGAGTCCCCCGTGGTGGTCCTACCTGTTACCCAGCGGGGACACAACGCAGTCTGGGTAATAGTGGATAGATTGACGAAGACGGCGCGATTCTTGCCGATCCGAGTCACTTTGGGACCAGCACAGTTGGCAGAGAGGTATATCCGTGATGTGGTGCGACTACACGGAGTTCCGCGGGAGATCGTATCCGACCGGGATACCCGCTTTACGTCCCAGTTTTGGGCTGAGTTTCAGCAGGCCTTGGGGACGAGGTTGAGGTTTAGCACGGCTTACCACCCCCAGACGAACGGACAGTCTGAGCACACGATACAGACACTTGAGGACCTTTTGCGTGCCTGTGTACTGGACTGGAGGGGCTCTTGGGAGGAGCACCTGCCCCTGGCGGAGTTTGCATACAACAACAGTTATCACTCGAGCATCGGCATGGCTCCCTACGAGGCTCTGTATGGACGGAAGTGTACGGCACCCTTGAGTTGGGTTGAGGTGGGGACCAAGTGGGAGGTTGGCCCCAGGTTGATCCGGCAGAGTCAGGAGGTAGTTGAGCAGATCCACAGACGACTCCGCACTGTCAGGAGCAGACAGAAGAGCTACGCGGATCGTAGACGCAGAGAGGTGCAGTTCGAGGTTGGGGACCACGTATTCCTTCGTGTTTCGCCCATGAAGGGCTTACAGCGGTTTGGGGTGAGAGGGAAGCTCGCGCTAAGGTTCATGGGGCCCTTTGAGGTCCTGGAGCGGGTTGGACCCGTTGCATACAGACTTGCCCTTCCCCCGCAGCTTTCTGGTGTGCACGACGTGTTCCACGTGTCCAACCTCAGGAAGTACGTAGCCGATCCCAGCCACGTACTGAGTCACGAGAGCGTCGAGGTGAGCGACGACCTGACCTATCCCGAGCGGCCAGTGCAGATCCTAGGCCGAGCCGTCCGCTGGTTGAGACGAAAGCAAGTACCCTTGGTAAAGGTTTTGTGGAGGAGCCAACGGTACGAGGAGGCTACCTGGGAGCCTGAGGCGGCAATGCGGGAGCGGTACCCAGAGCTTTTCGCGGGTACGTCTTTTCGGACCAGGTTTGGTACTCTTTGAGTTTGTTATGGTTATTTGGACGTCTTTTCCCGGACCCTAGTTGGCGCAAGTTTCGGGGACGAAACTTCCTTTGAGTTTGTTATATTGTTACGAACGCGTGCCCCGGACGTATTTTAAGACGTCTGGGAGGTGTCCCAGACGTCTGACCAGACGTCTGGGATGGTTTACAGAAGTCGGAAAAATCGTTATTCGCCCACACCCGCGAGTCGTCTGCACGCCTGCGCGCGCAGACCGCATATTCGTTATTCCCTCTTTTTCTTCTGCGGCTGCAGACGACTGCCGCGGCTTCTCTCTCTCCTCTCCGCGCGGCCTTAAAAGGGCCACGCCTCCCCTCCCGTCTCCACCGTCTCCTTCTTCTTCTCCTTCCTGTGCACGAGAGCGAGCGAGCGCGAGGGCTGCAGCGGCGGCCGCAGTGAGCGCGGAGGAGGCGCGGCGTGCGAGGGCGGAGCTCTGCCGTGAGGGCGAGCTCGCCGGAGCGGCTTGGCCGGCCGGCGGAGGGCGCAGGGGGCGCGGAACGACGTGGAGAGGGACCTGCTGCAGTCTGAGCAGCAGGAGCGCGAGGTGCGACGCGGGCGGCGTCGCGAGCAGAGTCCGGGTCGCGCCCTGATTCTGGAAAAATTTCCAGAATCAGACGTCTAGGTTGATAGGCAGACGGCGAGAACGACGTCTGGTAGCTCATACCGACGTCTAAAAGGTGTGTATTCCGCTTTCTTCTTCCTTCCTGTCGACCGACCGTACTAAGGGAGGGAGTTGGCTGTGCGCAGGTTCGCTGATTCGCCATCATTTGCGAATCAGACGTCTGGAAGTTGTACCAGACGGCGGGAGTGACCTCCAGACGTCCGGGACGACCATCGGACGTCTGGGAGCTAGGACAGACGTCCCCGCAGACTTCTGGACGTCTGGGAAACCACACTGAACAGGTAATTCTCTGATCCACTGTTTAAGACGTCTGGAATAAGTTCCAGACGTCTGATTTTGCACAGTATCGTCTTTTTCGACCCGTTTAGGGCCCGTTCGGGCTCCGTTTTCCGTGATTCGAGTTGCGTTCTTTTCAGAATTAATTCTTCGACCCGTCTACAGTAGCTATACACTGTTTTGAGACACTCCCTGTGTTTGATCCTTGTGATAGGACCTCGTTCAGTTGCAGTCTTGGGAGTCGCGGAGGCACGCGGGATTCTCGATCACGCCCCCATTACTCCCGTTGTACCTGGTAGAGTGGCTTAAGTTTATTATTAAAATCTGTTAAAGTATGGAACCATAACTAGAATCTAGGACATTGCATGAATCCTAGGAATGAGAAATGTATGGAATGATAGCTCCTAGGTGATGCATGAATCCTAGGGTTGGAAAACTAGTTGTATGCTAGATCCTAGGATGTGACATGAACCCTAGGATGGAAAAACTAGCGGAATGTATAATATTGCAATCTTGGAAAAATGGAAAGGAATATAAAGCTGCCTGTAAATTGAATTAACAGCTGCCTGTTATGAATAAAGAAACATGATTGAGATCATGGATTGTGAGAACGTGAAACTGGAAAGTGAAACATATGATGTTCTGAGATAAAGAGCTGGAACCCTACGGGGAATTAGGAGTGGAACTCCTGGAAAGAAAAAGGAATGGAACTGAGATGTAGTTTGTACTGTCTCTTGAGTACGCAGTACCAAGGGAAGTACCTGTACATGTTTAGTGCAGAGTGGGGCCAGCCGCCCCAGGGACCCGGGGTTAGGATTGGCCGCTCTGTACCGACTTGTTGGCCCTCGTGTACGTAGTACCGAGGAGAGCTACTAGTGTTAGGAGAGTACTAGCTACCCCACGGGCCCCGGGGTTCTGCTAGCCTCCTTCACCGACTTGTTAGGCCCACTAGGGCAAACCAGGGTAGTCAGGCGAGGGTGCGCGGACTGTGGAGGGGCAAGGCCCCGGTTTGGTTACTGTGGAGGGGTTGGACCCCTGTTACTGAGAGGGCTCTGCCCTGGTTCCGTGCTGTGCTTTGGGCGCACCCGTTAACGGAAACGACTGACCGCGTGCCAGTGCGGGCTAGCTACCTGTGCGTTTATCGCGCGTGCCGTAGTCACCGTTACGTCTGTCAGTGACCTTGGGGTGGTTGACTGAGGGTAGGATCACCACGGGGGACTCTCCCGGCCAGGAGAGCACCACGTGCTACTTCTACTTTTGGAAAAGACTGCAATCAAGATCGTCCCACGAGGACATTCGAGATCAAGTAAAGGATCTGAGAAATAAATGAAATAGTGAGAAAATTGAAAGATGTGAATAAAGGAAGTAATAGAACATAACAGCTACTGTATACTCTACTGATGCCTTTAGTTAGTTTGCCACTCTACTCAGCGTTTTGCTGACGTGTTACACTCGTTACCTTTTTCAGGACCAGGTGTTGAGCAGCCAGGGTCGGCGGCTGCAGAGGACGCTGGGCCAAGTAGGGTCCAGTAGAGTTTACCACAGTCTTTTGTACCTCTTCTGTTTCGATTCTAGTGAGTAGTTTTGTTTCCGCTGTACTTTCTTTACCTGCAGTTCTTGTTATATGACAAATGTTGTTCTAATGTTGTGGTGGTATCTACTGTAGTAGTTTCTTTCCTTACTGCTGTACTTTCTTACTGTTAGTTATATACATGCTGAATGTGGTTTATTTTACTGCTCTTTTGGTTACTTCCTCGTTGGACGACTAGGTCTTGGGATTAATCGAGTCGGTCCGGTTCTCGTGTCTCGTAGGGACTCGGGAACCGGGTCGTTACACTCATCCCAGGCTGCAGTGCTCCAGGATTCCAGGTCCAGCAAACTCGGGGAGGTCTTGCGCATCCATCTGTTCCAGCAAGTGGCACTGCAAGGCCTGCAGTGCTGCAATTGGAGAACGATCTCCTGCAGGCATGCGAGAAAGAGCGGGGTAACAATAGTCCCACCTCGGTAAGTCATAAAGTGCTGGAGTAGTTTAAATTAATTTTATGCTATCGGCTGGTTGCCTCCGAGAACACATAGGGTGAGGTCCCTCACCTAAACACAGCGCCTCGTCTGTGAGCTCATCACGCGGACCTGGTGACCCAACCCGATACCCTCCTAAGCACTCCTCGCACACCACACCCACGTCGGTGCGCCTGGACCCGGGCACGCAACCCAACCCGATTACCCAGCTCTGGGAGAGCGTGCTGAAGAGTGATATACAGAGAGAGAGACGCAGGTGTGGGTAGATGGGTAGGTTTTGCTCTCTTTGGTTTGTGCAGGGAAGGAACTGAAGAAGGAAGCAGGGACTTAGCCGCTGCAAGCGAGGGAAAGGAAGAAGAAGGAAGAAAGACAAGCAGAGGAAAAAGAGAAAGGCAAGGCAGAGGGAAGAGGTGAAGCCAAAGAGAAGAGGAACTGAAGAAGAAATAAAGAAAAGGAAAGACAAGCAGAAGAAGAAGAGAAAGCAGAGCCAAGGAAGGAAGAAGAATACCTGTAGAGAAAAGAAGGAGAAAGAAAACTACAGAAGAGAGGCAAGGCAAAAGACAGAGGAAAATAAGAAGAAAGAAGCAAGGCAAGAGAACTGCAGAGAAGAAACGAGGAAGAAGCACAAAGAAGAAAGGAAGAAAATCAGAAGTCAGAAGAAGAAGAAACAAGAACAAGATAGGAGGAAACATCTTTTTAAGATGTCTGATCCAATGATCAGACGTACAAATTCCTTATTTTTGCCACAATTAACTCATGCATATATATTTTGAATTAAGTGTTGAGTAACTCTAAGTGTTCAATTACATTCTTTAGATTAGTAATAAATTCCAATTGCTTCCTGTGTTCGACCTCGGATACTTAGGTTTTCGAGTAATAAATTTTTATTTGTTGACAATGCTTGATCACCTATACTACGATGTAATTAACTATTAAAACACAATCTAGCCGCATTAATAGTATATAGTGCCAAACCCACCCCTCCCTTAGAAAATTCCCTTCTCTTTCTCTTTCCTAATCGGGTTAGGTAAATAGATCTAGGACCAGGCCCACTAGCATGCGGTGGTGGGTGAGGAGTGCATGAGGGGAGTGAGAAAGATCTCACCCCGTGTCATAAGACACTAAGCCCATGCACTAAATGAGTTATATATGCATTTCAAAATCAGAACCCACCGATGTGGGACTATATTTGCTCCTCCTTTGCGCTTCAACTACTGATGCTTCGCTTGATGAATTGCTGCTGGTGTTGTTGTTACTTTGGCCAATTGAAGGCCTAGAAGTCCTCGCAATGCTTGCTCGCATCTGCTGGAAGTGGTGCGGTGGTTGTTGTCGGCCAGAATGCGGTGGAAGATGGTGGTGACAGGCAGAGGTCGAGAGCTCACCGGTGGAGACCTAAAATTCATGAAAATAGCCTTGTGGCCCAATTAAAAAAGTTCATGATGATTGCCGGAGCACGACAAGTGCAGTGGAATAGATTTAGGGGTGTTTGGTGGTCGGTGTAGGCCTGTCGATGACTGTGAAGGTGAAGGTTTGATGGGTTTTCGGTGGCGTTGTAGAGTGGTTGAAAGTATCGATAGGGAGAGGGGTTTGGTGGTGCGGTCAGGGCAAAGCTTTTAGGAGTGGTGGCATCATGTTTGGTGAGTGTGTTGGTCGGGCGAGCTCACCGAAGCTTCGTCGACCGTGGAGAAGAAGAGGGGGAGAGCAGTGAGCGAGGGGTCAAATTGGGTTTCTAATGACCTAAACCTAATCTAGGGAGTGAGAGGGAGAGAAAGAACCTAACTAATTGGACGAAGGAGAAGGAAACCCACACCGACGTGGCTTGCCAGTGCTGAGGGAGATGAAGCCTCCCACAGGGTAGATGACGAGGAGGAAAGGGGGAGGAAGCCTCTGCTTTGGCTGGCAAGAGGCGAATGAGGATGAAGAAGACGATGACGCTCCCAATTTGGTCGTTGGGAGGCCAAAGAGAAGAGGTTGATGGGGCTCGTCAGAGCTCAGGTTGGAGGTGACTGGAGAAGAGAAGTGGATTTTGGCCGTAACCTAGCTAGTTTGGACTGGGGAAGTTCGCAGAGCTTATATAGAGTTTGATTTGGCCTTAAAACATGCGAATTTCGCACGTTTACTTCATGGATTTGGCAAGGAGAGATCCACCAATTTCATGAATTCATTGGAGCTTCTTGCTTTAAATCAAGACCTAAGATGTGGTTGGTTTGATTCCTTAATGTCTGGACATCAATCCCTCTAATTTTGGAGGGATTTGGAGATAATTTGGTGGAGATTTGAGTCTCAAAGTCGGTCAAGGTGGGTTCTCGACGTTATTCACACTATTCTGGTGATAGGGACTAAAATGTGAAGAATACGACAAAGATAGGGGGGTTTTGTAATAAACTTGAAACCTAGGGTTCTGGATGTGAGAAAAAGAATTTTTAGGGGCCAAAATGAAAAATAGGTCAAGATAGACTCTAATTAGGCCCCAACTTTAGTTTTAACCTAATTTTAACTCAAGAAATCTAATGGTAAGCTTGAATTTGAGTTGTGACCATGTTTGACTGGGCAAATTGCATAGGAGCCCAAATTAGGGTAAATTCCTGTCTGAAACTCTATTCTAAGTCAAAATGGGTTCAAATGGTCAAAGTGAAGGTATTAAACCTCTTAAAATATTTTTCAATGATTTTTAGAAGGTTTAGATTGATTTTATCTCAACCAAAACCCTTTCAATTTAATTGGGGCTGATAATTAGGGTTTTTAGTGATATTTTGATCCTTGAAATGCGTGAAACCTTGATACAGTCAGTGTGAGCCCACTTCTTAGTCTTTTATGTTCATTTGAACTTTAATTAACCCCTGATCAACCCCGTGGTTAATCTGTATTTGTGATGTGCTGTTAAAATAATAGAATTAACCCTATTTTCTTGTCTTCTCAAATCAAATCAGTGCGAAATTACGATCCTTAGATGATTGTTTAAGAGTATTTATCACTTGATTTCGACTAAATTAAGTTAGTTATGACGAATGATCACATTACCATCAGGTGTTTCTCTTTTTCTTCTAGAGGAGAGGAGGTGGCTAGAGAGATAAAGACTTCAATTAGTCTTTAATTGTTAGAATTGATTTCCTTTTATAAGGAGGCAAAAATCTAATTGCTGGAGAAGTCTTATTTCTATGAAATTCCAACAATGCCCTTCGTTGAGGATTTTCTATTTTGAAGACATATATTACAGCAATTTGATAATTACAAAAATATCCTTAATGCTTCTCTAAGCACTTATTAATTATAAGAATTTTTACAACCATGCCCCTCTAAACTTTCTTAATTACATCTATACCCATCTATAATCCACTATTACATCCATACCCCTATGAACTTCTTAAGTTATACCCCTAGGTTAACTTTAACAATGTAAATTTTGAAAATTATAGCAATAATCCTAATAGTCTTTTTCTTTTCTCCCCTTCTTTCTTCTTCCTCCTCTTCCCCACTCCTCTCTCCTTCAAGCTTGGACTACACCTCACAGGAGGCTACAATCGGGTGAAAATCTTCGCCAAAGGCCACAACAACATCAAGATCCTCACCAGAGATTGCAACAACCTCTTGTTCTTCCTCCTTGCTCACCCCTACAACCCCCACTATCACCCTCATCCTCCTCCATTACCTAGCAGCTCTTCCCCCTTCCACTCTAGCACTAACCACCTCCTCCCTTCACCCCACCTTCAAGTACTTAAGGGCCTTCTATAGCTCATTGTGGACCATGGAAAAGCCTTCAAGAGGTCCTTCAAGTAGGGGTCTGAGGAAGCCAATGAATTCTTCAAGCTGTTAGAGAGAGTTATCTTGTACTCGTGCTTGAAGTCAGTGATGGAGCAAATGATGTTAAGCACCTTTGACACGAAGTTTATGCCCCTTTTGTTGACTCCTGAGGAGGTGTACAAAGCCATGGTAGCTTTTAAGGAAGATCCATCACCAACCAAGGAGCCCTGCTACCCCTCTACCTCTTTGTTCTCTTTTTTTTAAGGGGCGACTATAATATATGGGAAGAGGGAGGGTGCGGCTAAGCTACACCTAACTTTATGTACACCCCCCCCCCCCCCCCCCCCCCACCTAATCTTGACCATTGGATCACATTAGTCCAATGGCTACTATATTTCAACTTGTACCCGAACCCCTACTCTCCCCTATCTCCCATCTCCTTTCCTCTCAACTAGCTTGAAGCTCCTCCCAATCTCAGGCTGCACTCTTATAGCTAGATCAGACCTCTCATGGTGCTTTCTTCGAGAGTTCTACATTACACAACACAAATTTGTTGAAGCCTTTCCCAAAAGGTACCATCAATTTGCCAATAAATCTTTTCATGCCTATGATTCAAAAGGAACGCAATCTTTATAACATATCCAACACATAAGCAATCTTGGTGGGACAATGAGACAACATCAGTCTCACTAAGTGATGAAACTTGGGTCACCATGTGCTAACAACTTGCACGAACACCCGCAAGACCATAGTTACCCAACATAGAGCCATAAAACATCACTAGCCAACATTCATTCATAATGCATTAAATGAAAGACAAGGTAAAGTGCTGATAAGATAATAAAATTCACCATAAAAAGCAAAAAGTAAAGAGAGTCTTGTAAAATCACCAAAAAGAAATCTAACAGTGGAAAGAAACTACTATGAGCCACTGGCTCAGTATAGACTGTCTTCTCAAGTACGACTCGATTCCACAGAAGTCTGATCGACGGCAGTTGCTACGTTCAACTGCTCAACAACACCTGAGTATGGAACCCGAAACTATACGTCAGTGAAAACTGAGTAGAGTAGACAACAAAATAAGTGATAATAGTAATAGAAGTACAGAAAATGGCACTATAGTAAAAGCTCACCCGTTTATTTCTTATCCAATTCTGTTTTTAAACCTTGCCCATGTTCTTATGGATTTCGATCCATAAATCGACGTCTTGGGCATGAGATGATTTCATGCAACTTCCTGCAGTGCAAGACAGGTATAAGCTATCCTCCTAGCCAGGAAGATTGCTTATACCCATCAAGTTGTTACTTTCCATCACCCTGGGGTCATTGCAGAAAGAGGTAGCGGCTATGTTGTATGGCGTGAACACGTACAAGTGCTTTGTATGCTAAACCACAAACAACCAATGACCCACCCACCAGTAGAGAAGACCCACTCCAAACCTCGAGCCACGCATCCCACTATCCCAGTTGGCTGCTAAGCCTAACCAAAGAATCATAGGAAGGCCAGTAATTCCCTAAACCAGCCCCTGAAACCAGTATGAAAGACCAAAGCTACAGTCAAAATCCGACGAGTAGCTGGACTAAATCCAGTTATCCAACTTTCTTAATTCCTGACAAATCTGTCGTACTGATTAGTTAATCAATTCCAGATAACTTTGTCTTTCATTTTCATCAATTCAAACTATCCTTACTAATTTCACATTATTAATTCCAGAATTAACAAATATTCACATTATCCTCCAGCTTATCCATTTATAGGAATTTCCAAATTATGATGGTGGACCCATACTATTTACCAACCAATGAACACAATGGAACTTGTTTTACAGAAATCGAAGTTCGTTTCATGCATGCGAAGACAAGGGTACATATGATCATAAATTCTTAATCTTTCTCATACAATCAAGTTCTTTCTCATTAGAGTGCAATAAATCAAGAAAAATAACAGAGGGGTTCCAAACTCAATGAAAAGGAGCACATAACAACCAAAGAGGCACACATGAAGAATCGCATAAGACAGGTCAAAAATACCCAAAAACCAAACTAAATCAAGGGAAGGGTAGACTACTCTACCTAATGTCACCGGAGACTCCAAACCATGTGCGCAAGGCCTGGGGTTAGTCTCCACACCTGCCTCGGAATCCGCGCACACACTAGGGATAAGACCTGGTTCACACAAACCAAAAATAGGGTCGAAGACTCCTAACCACATTTATGATTTTTCACTAAAGGAAAAATACTCAAAAATGAAAATAAATCACACCAACGCATAGTACACGTTGATATGATTCCAACGATACCTTATTTGTCGAAATCTGAGGTGAAGAAGGACTCAAACCAGACAAAATAGTGCGAGGGGGTCACTAAACCAACTGGTTCGGCTAGACCGGTCAACCCGTCAATCGAGGCCCACATGCAACATGTGTCACATGTGGATTTGCTCGGGCGCACGCCTCCAAATCACGCCTCACCGTCTGATCCGTGCCACGTGTCTCCAAACCAGTGCTCGCCGCACTCCGGTTTAGCGCGAACACGCGCACACACACTTCGAATCAGCCTCGCCACACATCACCCACTGGTGCACTCACACTGCCACACGTCGTCCTCATGTTGCGGCCACCACTGTCGCCACAACTTTTGCGATGGGAAGCCCGAACTTCTCAAAATCACGAGAAGGGCCCCAGGAAAAATTTTTAAGTATTATAAAGGAAAATCGTAAGCTTTTCCTTCTATCTTCCTCTATTAATTAAGAGGCTTAGAGATTAGTGACGACCCAAGGACCAAAGGGGGTCCCTTTATAGGTCCAAAGTTTGTTGGGATTGGGTTTAGTGGGGTGAAATACCCAAAATACCCCTAGGGTTGGGTTCACCTTACATTTAGGTCATTTTTAACTTATTTTGGTCATAACTTGAGCTATACACCTTGGATTTACGTGAAAGAAGCATTTTCAAAAAGTTTGCGATGCGAGGAATCCAGCGGTACTACACATGACACTCTTTTGATAATGTTTGACTTGGGTTTTACTCCAAATACATGTTTTTTGCAACTTAAGGAGGTGCTGATACTAGCACTGAACCACAACCAGGTTTTCATGTTTGAATTGACCTGGACCATCCTAAAATGACTCAGAATCTGGATTTTGGGATGTTATAGATATGAAAACCTTAAAGGGAGTTTCATCCCCGAAACTCGAGCAAATGTGGGGGTAAAAGAAAAGCTTGTGTCAGATGCATAACAACTTTAAAGAGGAATAATAACCTTAAACAAAAACAACCTCAGGGAGTTATGAACCTACTCGTGAAAGGCTCCAGGTACTTCTCTTTCATTTCTGCCTCTGGTTCCCAAGTTGTCTCCTTGTATTTCTAACTCCTCCAAAGAACTTTTACCATAAGGATCTCCTTCTTCCGTAGCCTCCAAATGGTACGGACTAATATCTTCACTGGCTGCTCCGGATAGGTTAAGTCCTCTATTCCCATGTTCTCGTAACTCAAAACATGGTTTGGATCTGACACGTACTTCTGCAGACTGGAGATATGGAAGACTTCATGGATGTCAGCTAGTTGAGGTAGTAGGGCGAGTTTGTAAGCTACCGGTCCGACCCACTCTAGTATCTCAAATGGGCCTACGAACCTCAGAGCCAGCTCACCCCTCACCCCAAATCTTTGAATCCCCTTCATTGGTGACACTCTGAGGAACACTGAGTCACCAACCTCAAATTGTACATCCTGCCACCGAAAATCTACATAACTCTTCTACTGGCTTTGTGCAGTAAGGAGTATCTCCGAATCTATTTGGTGACATCCTTACTCTGCCTGATCAGTCTGGGACCTACCTCCCACCTCATGCCCACCTCATCCCAAGCAAGTGGAGAGGTGCACTTCCGACCATACAATGCCTCATACAGGGCCATGTCGGTACTAGCGTGATAGTTTTTATTGTATGTGAACTCCACCAAAGGTAGGTGCTCCTCCCAAGAGCCTTTCCACTCAAGTATACAGAACATCAACAGGTCTTCCAATGCGTGAATGGTCCTCTCTGTTTGTCCATCACTCTGCAGGTGATAAGATGTACTCAATCTCAACTGTGTACCTAAGACCAACTGGAAACTTCCCCAGAACTCCTTAAATAGAAATCAACCAAGACCCCAATTGAAACCAAAATATATCCAAAAATTTGAGTGCATCACCTTAATTTTCTAGTCCCATTAATTTTTCCATCACCTTGTACAATTCTTTAACAGGTTCAAGTGTCCAAATCTAGCAAAAGCAAAAGAACCCTAGCACAATATTTTGTGAGCATATATTGTACATGGAGAAGCAAGTCGTGGCTAATGTTCAATATTTTACAAATAAGTGGAAAGCTTTGGTATAAAGGCTTATCTTGTAGTATAATGTAATTTTCATTTAAAGAAGTAATGAAATTGGAGAATGGGAGGGCTGCAGCTAGAGAATGGGAGAGGTTTTTGGGTTGCTCAAGAGGGGATGAGATGGGAGAGAGGTGGCAACGCCCAGGAGGAGGAAGAGGGAAGGAGGTGGCAACATAGCTAGAGAGTCGGATGACCTAGCGACACCTAGGAGTGTACAAGTTTGGATTTTTTTATGACCATTTCACACATAATCAAACCCTTATCAAGTCACTAATAATTGGATTAGGGGATACTTGGAAGTTAATTCCTTGATTATTCCTTAAAAGAATGGATTTTCCACCAATGCCATTAACAAAAGTTAAGTTGAGGGGCTGCTTGTAATAGAACTTGATTGGTAGGCCCCTGGTTAAACCAATCTTTTGGGTGGAAGGGCTCCTTTGTAAATTACCCAACTAAAATAAATAGGCATGTGAAGTTGAGAGAGAGAGAGAGAGAACTCATCTCTTCTCCTCTCCAACGACCCTACTCCACCACTGATTCCACTTCCCTTCCCCTCCTATCTATTAGAAATTTGAGGTTGGGTGAAATTGGAGCTCCAATCTTCAAGGTAAGGCTCATCCTTAACCACAAATGCATTTCTTCTCCTAATCCTCCTATCTTCCTTGGGTTTAAAAGGCATTAAAGGTGAGAAGAAGCAAGGCAGGGGAGGGCAATGGAAAGCTCTCCTACAACAGCTACTCAAGAGGAAGGAAAGGTTTGATTCAAATCGAGGTAGGGGCTTCTCATTCTTGATTGAGCTTCTTCTCTTGATTTCAAGTGAAAAGAATTAGTGAATAAGAGGTAAATTCCTATTTAGATTAGCCCTTGAATGTTTAAAGAGCTGCATGTAGGAATTTCTACCTCTTGAAAGACACTTCTTTATTGATACCTGTGGGGTAAATTGGAAAAGGTAAATATTTGTCTTTGTTATCCTCTGCATGTGTAGAGATGATTACATGTGTTGATTCCTAGTGATTATTGCCTTGTGAGCATGCTAGAAGTAACATTAATTGATAGCTCCTTCATGTTAAATTTGTTGGTTACGCTTTTAATGAGGTTTCAACTGTTCCCTATATTCCTGATATGAGTAAGAACTGTTATAACTGGTTTGGAATGGATATGTGGAGTTTGGAAGCCAAAACTGCAAGTTCATTCCAAGTTCTAGAATGTCCAGCGAACGTCTGACTGTAAGGTCAGGTGACTTATTATGCAATAACGATTGTCTAACCCTAGAATTAGCCATCCAATAAGGTGGCAGAGGCTTAAATCAAGAGATGAGCACTGTACCAGGTGACGCCTAATCAGTTGGTCAGACGACACATGAAATTGAGTTATTAGACGTCTAATAATGCCAATGGACATCTAATAACCTCAATAGTCATCTAATAAATTGAGGTGAACAAAGGTTCCAATGCCACTCCAAGGGACGTTTGACCTGGAAGCCACACAACTTATTTGACATTATAAGTCATCTAATGTTAATATTAGACGTTTGATAAGGTATATATGGACTTGATTGAATTCAAAAGCACTCAACAAGGACTAAAAGTGATTCCAATTGACTAATACATGGCCTAATTTAGAATTGATGATGTATTTGAATCTTTCAAGTCTAAAGGATGAATTATTGGATCCTAGGGTGTCAAGCAAAATCTAAAGAAATTTAGTAGGTTCATAGGATTAAGTAATCTTGGTATTGGACAAGAAATTGAATAAAATGAGATGATTAGGTCACGATAGGTAGATTCGTAAGGTTGGACACCACGACCTCATGAACCAAGGGTTCATCGTCCCAAGTTGGAGACTCGCAAATATATGGGGTAGTTAGTGACTACTAGTGGTAAACCTTGGAACTTGGATAGTTCTTGATTGTGGTGACAAGCTACGGGTTGTCATTGGAATGAGGTATTTGTAGGTACCTTGATCCAACTCGACGTAATGATAGTTAAGCACATGGGCTTCTAGTAATGGCTACAGTACCGAAGGCAGATTGAGAGGGCACACTCAAAGTATATGTTCCAGTGAGAGCATTGGTGTGGCCCATAAACATTTGACCAACCTCATCAATAAGGGTATTTGGTCATGGCCTCAATATCAAAGGCGAACTAAGAGGGCACACCTAGAGTATATGCTCTAGCAAGAGTATTGGTGTGTCCCATAAACATTTGGCTAACCCTGCTCTTGATGATCTAAATAATCGTTGATTGGACCTCGATGGATTCAAGTTGAGCTTTCTCCTCACGATCTTGAGGCATTGGCCAGGGTAGCTCCCAAGAGACCTAACTTTCCTGACTGATGTCAGCAACATTCTTGTACGACAAGGAAGAGTGCACCTCTCTCAAGGATCACCAATACTGTTAGTCTCTCCCCTAATCAAGGAAAGACTATCAGACTCTGATTCAAGAGGAGGATACATCCCCATCACCTCTTCTAGAGAAGAATGTTTATCGGATTTGATTGCTGAGGTGAGTGAGAGAATGATTATTGGTAATAAATTTTGGGGTAACTGGTAGGATAGTACAATTTAGTTGTTTGGCCTATAGTGTAGAGACCCATGCACTACCTACCTTTCCCTTGTTATTACATGTAGTTTTTGTCCCTACTGGGCCACTTGGTTCATTCTGCAGTTGTGACCTACTTTCAGGACGCAATGGCTTAGTGCAACAGTTTCTAGATTTCCTAGGAACAATGACAGTTTCTCATGTGAGTGGAGCAACAATTTTACTAGACTTTATGGGGCCTAGAGATGGTGATGGAAGAGATGCGACATTTAGGGATGAGGACAAACCCTCCTACAAAGCCCTTACAGTTTCTCATCTCTGACTTTGTCAGTGTTGCCCATCTAGTGGACTAGGCTATTTGTTTTGTAGGCTTCAGGCCTAAGGAGAACCTTATGTAGTTAGTTTGTTGTTGTGTTGTGATACTCCTTTTGTTTCCTCCTTTGGTAGGCCCTTTTAGTTGTTGTAAATGGTGTGGCTGGGCCCTACTTTTGATGTAAGTATGAGATATAAACAACATTTGGCTCCTGTATATGTTGTAAATATACACTATGGATCGTGAATGTGCCTAGTTAGTTTGAACTACTTTTTTTGTTATTTTACCTTAAATTTTGTTATTTTCTCTACTTGCTACTTTTAAATTTTGTGCCATGTGTTAATACTCTCGCTAAGGATTATTAGTCACCAGAGGCTTGATAACGAAGAAAACAGATTACTTGTAGCCTTAACCATCCCTAGTGACTAGGACCTCAGCACCTTCATACCCGTTAACCTAGTTTCTGATATGTCAGAAGGTTATTAGGGCATGACAGGGAGTTGGTAGTGGTTAGAGATTTGGAGGAGTCGACAGCGGCTAGAGATTAGGATAGGAGAGGACTGGACAAGAGGAGGTGGGAGGGTATCGAAGGTGGAAGGGAGTAGTCATCGATGGCGGGGGGAGTTGCATCTGAGGAGTGGGTGGGGATCACATCTCTTAAGAGTAGGTGGGGACCACTTCTAAAATTTGAGCCATTCATTTAATTTAATGGCAACTATACATATTGCAGGTGCAATTGAGTTGCACCAACTTAATCCTCATTGTATATGTTAGATATTAACCATAATTAGTCTAATGTATGTTACACACTAACGAAACAATATATATGACTAAAGACACAAGTTTATAACGTATAAATGTAATAACGGGTTATATAGGGCGATGGATGTAGTTGGAAAAGTTTATAGGGGCATAAATATAAAAATCCCTTAATTATACATTTCAACTAATTGGAACATATAATGTAATTTCTCCTCAAATATTGTTAGTTGTATTATATTGTTGGGAGATCTTGTAGGTAATCCATTGTCCATTTATGATTAAGGCCACTCTAAATCAAAGGCTTAGATCAGTTATTGATCTTATTTGATTTAATAATTAATGGCCTAACTCTGTAATTGAGAAATCTACATGGATAAATTAATTCAAACATTACTCCATAATTCTTCAATTATAAGTATCCTCTAATTTATCAATTATCCCCTTGCCAAATTAAACTCACTAGGTATTCATCTCCCATTGATAGCCTTAGTGAAGCGTGATGGCTATCAGGTTGTTGAGGCAATAGCCAACTCTCTAGATATTTCGCATATATCCTACAGACGTGGAAGCATATATGAGTAGTGCAAGGTTTATGATCTTATCCTACTGTTATTCCTTCTAGTATTGGTCTACGTACATTATCATTATGTCCTAGATGAAAGCAATATAGAATAACTTCTCAAACTTCATCCCGTTCCTTCATTCTTACTTTGATCTATCTCTTGTAACTACCATCGGTGGAATTAGACCTCTAAAACATTAATGATAGAGCTCAAACTTTACTCTAACTATTAAAGTTGTGTAGATCCCATCTTGAGAAGATATTTACATCCTTGAAGCATGCAAACCAACTTCTGGACATATTAGTCTCATACTCTGCAAAACCTAAGCCATTAAGTTTCTAAATCTACATGATCCAAGCACAGACATAAGACTTTTGTCTTAGATACAAAAGCATATGCCTCTTTTTGTAACGACAATGTTTGAAAAAGGGCTTCTACAATCCTAATCACCACAATTGGGAACAATCCAATTCCAAGTCTAGTCTTAAGTAAAATCTATCTAGCAACATTTCCTTCGATCCATCTAGGTGTTCCCAGTTAACCATCCATTTACCGCAGTTCCAAGTTGAACCTCCTATGCAATCCCTTAACGATTAACTAGCTACTTCTAGTTTCTCTTAGTTTACTAACCTTTTCTCAACCCCTTCGCATTACTTAAATAATTATAGGGTTGTAACCCAATTTATAGCCATACCAGCAATTACCCACACATCCAATATGCATAAAAATATTTATATAGCCTAGGTTTCAAATCTTAAGTTCTATCTAGGTTCCATAAGGTGCCCATGGCATCCTAGAACCTACACTTGCGGAGGTTCACAGGTTGCCCTCTTATTACTAGGTGAAAATCCATAGTTTCATAGTTCATACTCTTCGATTCAATCCATAGCCCCAAGTTCTCTAATTTCATTGCTTCAACTTCAATTCCCCTTTTATCACCCCATAAGGCTCTGATTTCTTCTTATCCAATACCAAAATTCTGGGAAAGGAAATAGCTAGATGTAAATAATAGTTAACCACTAAAACAAGAGTTATCCAACACCATATTAGCTTAACCAAGCTTAGCTAAGGCATATATGCACACATGTATATGAATATGCACATAATTCAAAGTATAAGGAGTTATTTCATGCCTTTGATCTTGCCCATTTTCCCAAATTTTTCCTAGGACTTCGCATGCCTCTTAATCCTAATCAAGTTTAAAGCATCATTAAATGCCATTTTCCATCACTTATAGTCATTTAAAGACAAACATTAAATTTGACCAAGAATAACACTAATTTACTACTTCAGTATGAAATTAATCAGTTAGCTCATTATTGTTAATTGCTTAATAAAATTCCAATAAAATTAGAAGCTTGCAATTAATCGATTAATCCAAGCTCCTAATTGATTAATTTCTACTCTAATTTAGTTCTAAATAGAAAACTAAATAAATTAATTGACTTATATTCATCATAATTGACTAATTTCATGTTTTCCAGTGTTGACTTACAACCTAGACAAACATTCAAGATAGAATTTTTATAAATGCACCTTTTAACCTTAATTATTCTTAACCACTAACCAAACATGATCAAAGGGGATTAAATGCAGCATTCTAGATCCAATGGCTTTGCCAAAACATCCAAAGAAACTTGCTACAAATCTAATGACTACTTGCCCACCAAACACCCATTTGCATGCACATTACATTATGCGCACTTGAAATTCTCTACATGCAGCAGTATGCTAACCCTAATTACACATGCGTAAGTGTTCCTAAACCTTAGGAATCATGAGAAATATCAGAGAACATGATTAGGTGTTCCCTACTCAATTTTGATCCTTGATCTTCTTTCTGCCTTCATGCACAACCCAATCCATGCAAGCATCTTAAACCCCACAAGCAATAATTGATAATTTTCATCATCTAACATGCATTTTCATCAAGGGTTGAACAAAAGAAAGAAGGTTCAAGGAGAGATTCATCCCTACCTCAAATTGGCCCTCAACGTCTTGTTATTCTTGTTGAATTTTTGTAGCAACAATAACTCCTTTTTCCCTTGTTCCTCCTCTTTTCTTTGCCTAATGTTCCTCCTTGGTTGTGCCTGCAAGGTAGAAGAAACCAATTGCAGCTACAAGCCCTCCTCCGCCTCTCTCTTTCCTTCCTCTTCGTGGTTGGAATCAAGGGTAGCAGCAATAGTAGATTATTTTCTACCTAGATGAGAAGAAGGAAGGAAAAATGGAAGAGGAGATAGATCATTGTAATAGGAATGAGGAGGAGAAGAGGAAAGAGAGTAGGGAGTAGAGAGGAATGGAGTGGTTGGTGGAGGAGGACTAATGTTACAACCCGATTCCCAATTCCCTACAGGACTCGAGATCAGCTCGCCTCGACTAATCCCAAGACCTAGTCGTCCAACGAGAAATAATCAAAAGCAGGAAATAAACCACATTCACATATGCAATATAACTAAGCATAAGGAAAAGCGAGACGTAAAGGAATAACATAGCTAAAAGTCTCAACAAAGTAATACATGCCATCACAACAACAACAGCGGAAAAGAAGGTAGAAAGTAACAGGAACAGTAAACTAGATATCTATTACTCACTACAATAGTAGAAAACAACAGGGCTGGAAAGAAACGACTACGGCTGGTCTCGACTGGGCCTAGCATCATCTGCAGCCGGAAACTCAGGCTGCTCAACTCCTGGTCCTGAACAAGGTTACGAAAAGACAAAGTCAGCAAACGTTGAGTAGAGTGGTGTTTACATTATTTATGTGCAAGTAAAGTAAAACAAGCAACCAGGTTTTATTCTCATTTCTATTTATCTCATCTATGTATTTCTGGTTCATTTATTTCACAAAGGATCCAAGTATTTCTTGATCTTGCTTGTTTCTCGTGGGAATGATCTTGATTGCAGTCCTTTCCATGGAGTAGAAGGTACACGTGGTGCTCTCCCGACCAGGATAGTCTCACCATAAAGGTAGTGCCTCCATGTCTTCAGTGCAAAGATAACTGCTGCCAGCTCTAAGTCATGGGTAGGGTAGCTATGCTCATGGGGCTTCAGTTATCGTGAAGCGTAAGTAACAATGTGACCCCGCTGCATGAGCACACCCCCTAACCCCTGCAACGAGGCATCGGTGTAAACCAAGAAACTGCCACTACTATCTAGAATAGTAAGTACAGGAGCTGAAGTCGGTCTCTCCTTCAACTCCTGAAAACACATCTCACAATCGTCTGTCCAGGCAAAAGGCACGTCCTTCCGGGTCAGTTGGGTCATAGGATGCACGATCTGAGAGAATCCTCTGATAAACCGCCAGCAGTAACCTACCAGTCCCAAAAAGTTGCATATCTGTGTCACTGTGCGTGGCTTCTCCCACCTGAGTGTGGCCTCTACCTTAGCTGGGTCTACAGCCAATCCATCTCTTGAAATCACGTGGCCTAAGAAAGTCACCTGTCTCAGCCAAAACTCGCACTTGTTGTACTTGGCATACAACATGCGTCACCTCAAGGTATCCAGGACCATGTGTAAATGTTGTCCATGCTGTGCCTGATCCCACAAGTAAACGAGTGCGTCGTCGATGAACACCACTACAAACTGGTCTAAGTACGGTCAGAAAACACGGTTCATCATATCCATAAAGGCAGCGGGGGCATTGGTCAGCCCAAATGGCATGACCAAGAACTCGTAGTGCCTGTACTCGGTACAGAAAGCTGTCTTTGAGACGTCGATCTCCCTGATCCTTAACTGGTGGTAACCTGACCTCAGATCTATCTTGGAGAAGACTGTGACGTCTCGCAACTATTCGAAAAGGTCATCGATATGAGGCAACAAGTACTTGTTCTTGACGGTGACCCGATTCAGCTGTCGGTAGTCGACACAAAGTCGTAGGGTATCATCCTTCTTCTTCACAAACAGCACAAGGGCTCCCCACGGGGATGCACTGGGCCTCACAAAGCCCTTCTCCAACAGGTTCTGTAGCTGTGACTTGAGCTCTCGCAACTTAAGCAGTGCCATTCGGTACTGTGCAGTAGAAATGGGGTTGGTCCCTGGTACTAGTGAGATCTCAAACTCGATCTCACGCTTAGGCGGTAAACCTGGTAACTCCTCTGGGAAGACGTCGGGGTACTTATAGACCACCAGGATACTCTAAAGATCAACCACGGGGCTAGGCTCTACCACCACATAGGCTAAGAAGCCCTCACACCCCTGGCTCAAAAGCCTCGTTGCCCGAAGCACGAAGATGCATCTGAAACCTCCGTCCACCGACTGACCGTGAAACTCAAAGGGAGGCAACTCTGCTATGGAGAAGACGATATTCCTCCCGAAACAATCCACCAAGTCATGATAGGCAGACAGCCAGTCCATCCCTAGGATCACGCCAAAGTCCTCCATCTGGATCACAATCAGGTCAATGAGGAGGCTGTGTCCCCCTATGCTAACCTCGCAGTCCATGTAGACCTCCTCGGCTACAAACAACTATCCACCTAGTCCTCTGATCAGGAACGGAACCTCTAACAATACACTGCCCTGCCTCAAATTGACGGCAAAACTCGTAGCGACGAAAGAGTGGGTGGCACTGGAATAAAAAAGTGCATACACTAATATGTCAGAAACGGTAACCATACCAGCCACCACAAAACCCGAAGCCCTGGCGTCTCTATGTGTTAGGGCACTGATATGCCCTTCAGCTCTCGATGCAAACGAAGCGGCTACACTCTGGGTTGGGCAAGCAGGAGCAGACCAGTACCCTCCTCGTGACTGCTGTCCTCCCCCACGCACCTGGTGACCACGACCTCCAACTCGGCCTCCAGTGCTCGGTGCAGGGAGCATCTGCTATGCTCCAGCCCTAAATGGGCAGTCCCTTCGGATGTGGCCCGGCTGGCCATACTGGTAGTGGAGGGGTACATGACCTCCTCCCTTAGTAAGTCCCTACTAGCGGCTGGGCGGAGGTCCGGTGCTAACAATTGGCCCCTGTCTGGGGTCCCCAAAGGCCACTGATGGCCCCGCAAAACGAGATGGCTCTCCTACAGGTGTCGTGTGCCTCCTTTCCCGATAGCCCTGTGAGTACTCTGGCTGGTAAGGCCTCTTCCGTCCGCCGTCAGTGTCTCGTGCAGCCAGGTTGGTCACCTCGTAAGTCATGGTCACCTCGACCACATGAGAGAAAGTAGGTAGCTTCAGGGATTTCACATACTTCCGAATCATAGGTTGGAGCCCCTCCGTAAACCTCCACAAGTGCTCCTCCTCGGTAGACACCGCTGTCAGGGCGAAACGTGACAGCTCTAGGAAACACATGTGATACGCGCTAACCGTAATTGTCCCCTGGCGGAGAGTGTGGAACTCTCGCCTCCTCTGGTCCTGCTAGGTCTGTGGAAAGTACTGCTCGCAGAAGAGAGCCACAAACTGGTCCCACATCGGCTCTCTCCCCTCCTGGCCTCTGACTGCCCTCCACCACCTGTGTGCTGCACTCTCTAGCTGGTACGTGGCAAAGGCCACGTGGCACTCCGCAGGAGGGCGAAGGGTGTTGAACACCTTCTCTATCTGCTCCAGCCAGTCCTCTGCCTCAGACGGGCTCTCATCCCCCTTGAAGGAGGGGGGCTTCAGCTTCCGGAACTAACTAAAAAGCTCGTGGTGTAGCTCCAGGCAAGGAGGGCTCGTGCTCGAAAGTGTCAGAGTGTGGTGGGGGTGGTGGAGGATCACCCCCTCCCCTTCTGCCCGTCCAACGCTGTGACGGTCTATCTATCCCACCGAGGACTCCCCCTCCATGCCCTTAGGAAGAGGTGCCCAAGGAGGCTGCTGGAGCTCCTCTCACACGATGTCTCTGATCAGCTGGGCGAGATCCTGGGCCTGAATGCCCGGGAGGAGGGGTGGGTCAACTGGTGCCTCAGGTCCAACACGTCTGCCCCTTCGACCTCGTACACAGCCACGGCCATGGCCTGCCTCGGGAACTCCTCGACGAGGCATCTCCTAAAGGAGATGCAAGAGATAGAACAAGAGTTGTCAACGATATCGGATTACGTCGAGAAAAAGACTCGGAAACGAATATAAAAGCGATACGTTGTGATGGCTATCCTAGTTATATGCACGTGAGTGGTTATTCTCGGACCAATTGGTTCATTTCTCGGGATGACCTTACTCTGATACCATCTTGTTACGACCCGGTTCCCAATTCCCTACAAAACCTGAGATCGGCTCGTTTAGACTAATCCCAAGACCTAGTCATCCAACGAGAAATAACCAAAAGCAGAAAATAAATCACATTCACACATGTAATATAACTAAGCATAAGGAAAAGCGAGACATAAAGGAATAACATAGCTAAAAGTCTCAACAGAGTAATACATGCCATCACAACAGCAACAGCAGAAAAGAAGATAGAAAGTAATAGGAACAGTAAACTAGATATCTATTACTCACTACAACAGCAGAAAACAACAGGGCTGGAAAGAAACGACTACGGCTGGGCTCGGCTGATTCCAACACCCTCTGCAGTCGAAACTCGGGTTGCTCAACTCCTGGTCTTGAACAGGGTTACCAAAAGACAGAGTCAGCGAACGCTGAGTAGAGTGGTGTTTACATTATTTATGTGAAAGTAAAGTAAAACAAGCAATTAGGTTTTATTTTCATTTCTATTTATCTCATCTATGTATTTCTAGTTCATTTATTTCACAAAGGATCCAAGTATTTCTTGATCTTGCTTGTTCTTCGTGGGAACGATCTTGATTGTAGTCTTTTCCATGGAGTAGAAGGTACACATGTTGCTCTCCTAGCCGGGAGAGTCCTCGCGATAGTCCTACACCCAGTCAACCACCTCGAGGTCACCGTCGCGACGTAGCGGTGACTACAACACGCATGATAAGCGCATGGGTAGCTACCTCGAACTAGCACGCAGTCAATCGTTTTCGCTAGCGGGTACGCCTAAAGTACAGCACGGAACAATATAGGGCCTTACCCTCTCAGAACAGAGGTCTCGCCCCTCAGAACCAAACAGGGGTCTTGCCCCTCCACAGTCCGCGTACCCTCGTCCAACTACCTCGGTTTGCCCAGAGGACCTAAAAGTCGGTGTAGGTTGGTTAGTCCTAACCCCGGGCCCCATGGGGTGAATAGCTCCCTCCCTACACTAGTAGCACACCTAGGTACCACGTACGCGAGGGCCAAACAGGAGTCGGTGTAGAGTGACCAGTCCTACCTTGGGTCTCAACCCAAGGGGTGGCTGGTTCCCCCTCTACAATAAAAGGGACAGTCGCTCTCCTTGGTACCGTATACACATGGGCCAGCTCAATTCTCGTCTACATACCAGATTCCTTTCATACATAGGAGTTCTACTCCTAATTCCCCGTAGGGTTCATGCTCATATTATTTCATTATCAATATCCAGATCACACTATCCAATTCTCAATTTTCCATCACATACAGACAACTCGTGTTTTCATGTCTAAACCAGTAGCTCATAATTACACTAATACCATTGCTAGCAATTTATTTCCAACATGCACTCAAGTAAACAGTATAGCTCAAAACAGGCTCATACATTTTTACCATACGGTTCATTCCACATCCTAGAGTTTCAATCAATTTAATCTAAGCAAGCATATTCTTTATTTTCATCTTAACAAATGAATCAAACCACTCTACTGGGTATCACAGGAGGAATGGAGGCCTGCACCTCAGATCTCATCGTCTATGCGGGCCCCAAATACGACACTAGCTGGTAACCTGTACCAGCAACTAATTTACATCAGACAAGCTCAAAACAGTAGGTACTCAACACGAACACATAGAGAAACTTGAGTGGAAAACAACGGTACTTCGTTTGCGGAATTCCGATTCCATTTGGGCCCCCTGAATTGGCCAAAAACATGGTTACTGACCAAAATCAGATGTCTAGGATTAGTCCCAGATGTCTTAAAAGACGTTAGAACTTACCTCTCACTTCCTGCGGCTATCTCAGATGTCCAGACTCCTCTGCAACCGTCTGAGGAGAGTTCCAGACGCCTCCTTTCAGTCGTCTAGAAGGGTCGTTGGACATCTGGCGATGTGGTCTGACGTCCAAAAGTGCCTGGAAAGGTGCACCGCGCACCTTTCCGATGCTTCGCACCTGCGTACGAAAGCGCAGACCCATTTTCAACCAAACATTCCTATGCTACAGTCTACATGGCGGAAAGTAGCATAGGGAACACGTACCTCCACGCGATATTATGCTTTCAAACTTCCGGCTTCAACTCCAGACGTCCTGATGCCTCTCCAGATGTCTGATATTGGAAGACTTCTAGTATTAGGACTCCTCTGCGCAGCTCACCTCACTCACGCCTCCGCCCTCAGACGATGCAGTGGCAGCTCCAGCAGCTACAGGGGCTTGAGAAGCTCCCCGCCAGCGTCCACCTCTCTCCCACAAACTCCTCCTCGAGCTCCACCGAGCTCCCACTGCCGTCGTCCCTCTCCCTCTCTCTCCTCTCACTCCCTCACACTCTCTTGCTCTCGCTCTTCCCTATTCTCCCTTGCCGGCTCCTCTCCTTCCTCGCCGCGGCTGCAGCAGAGGTGGGAGGCTGGTAGGGTGTGGCTGAATGCAAGGAGAAGGTGGAGGTAGTAGTGGCTCGAGTGGTGGGGGGGTGGAGTGTAGATGGGGGGTTTAAATAGGAAGGATTTAGGGTTCGGGGTGAGGGGATGGAGGAGAGAGAAAGACTCTACACCGCCCACGTGCAAAGCAAAAAGAACGTACGATATTTCCTACTTTTGGACGTCCAAACATATGTCCAGACGTCTGACTGACACTTCGAACGTCTTATCCGACTAAAAGGGTGCCGAGTCATTTCAACGAAAGGCTAAGGAGGTTGGTCCTTCCTATCCTTCATCTTCTTTTCTTTTGTATGAGCTAGGAAGTCTCTAAGATTTAGGGTATATTGACTTAGATTTTCAGTCGGATGTTGATGCGTCCACATTAGGGATCATTTTCATGTTGAAAGGTGTCTTTGTGAGTTGAGGAGCAATGAGGTGCATACATCTAAATAGCTAAAAATGTCTATTAATGCATATTCTTAGTATCATATTAGCATCATACATTGTAAATATTACATAACATGCATCATCATGCATTTAGGTCAAATTGTATAAATTGTATAGTAACTTCTTCTTTTGGTGGCCAGGGATAGGGAAACTTTTAATTGGGGCATCGGACTGAAGATCCAACCATATGGATCGGATCAGGGCAACGATCGGAGTTCAACGACTCCAAGATCGCCCTGATCGGACTTCCCTAGCATCAGATATAACTCGAGGAAAATCAGAGATCAAGGGCCAAGATGGTGTCAATTTGCACTTCAAATGACAAATCCAACCACATGGATGAGTTCGGATCGATGATCGCAGCCCAACAGCACGAAAATCGACTCAATCCAACATCCGTGGCACCATCTACAACACATAGAAGATGGACGACCAAGATGGCACCACATGGCGCCATCCCAGTCACCCAATCGGGCAAAGGAGTACCCGCACGCTGATGAAGATTCAACGCTCAAGCGCTCTCAGCCGTTGGATCTTCATCCAATGGCCGAGCACACTTGAGCCTACGTTAAAAACCACGACCATCCACCGACGTAGCGCAACGGACGCAAGCGCTTCACGCGAAGAAGAGGCGTAGGGTCGAGCCCCCGCGAGCCTCAAATTCGAGTGTGGGGCATGGGCGGATTCAATTCAGCCGTCAGATGGCGATCGTGCTGGCAAGGAGCGAAGATGTGGAGCGCGGAGGTGCTTTGGATCACGTACGTGTGTGATGATGCACTTCTGCACGCGCCATCACACGCACATGCACGCGATGAAGCGTGGGCGTGGTGCATTTAAGCTGTCTGATCTTACGATCAAACAACTAAAATGAAAAGAACGTGGGCATGCGTTGAAGTGTGAGGAGAAGAGGCGTGCGGCGCACGTGCACGTTGCCCACGATCTGGGCTTTAGTGATGGTTTTATCCATCACTAAAGACCCCTGATTTAATGTTTTAAAGTGTTATGACCTATTTGCCCCCTCCAATCTATACTTATATATAGCCCTACGACCCCCACACTTTCTTCATCCCTCCTTCACCTCTCTCCCTCTCCAAAGCTCTAAAGAAGCTTGTCCCAAACCCAGGATGCTCCTCTAAAGTCAAAATCAAAGTTTTCTCGTCCTTGTTCCGGAAGTAGATCCCGTGACGACAATGACACCATGCCTTGCCCTAGGTTCTTCCTGCTCCATTCTTTGTCCTCCGTCTTCCAAGCATCGCCCTATCTGGCTCATCCTCCAAGCAGTCGTCGAGGAGGATAACTTCTCTCTACCTTCTTTTTATCGCTTTCTAGAGTAGATTTTTTCGCTTTCTGGCTGTAATATTTTCCCACTTTCTAGTTGTAAAGACATTTTCCAAGCTTATTAAAATGATTGCTCTCTCTCGCTTTCTCTTAGTGTTTATATCAAGTTCCTTGTAATTATCCTGCTTTCTAAACAAAAATAAAAAACATATATATATAACTGCGGATTTCAAATCGACATAGCCTCTCTGTGTTCAACCCAAAATTCTTTCGAGTTTCGGTAAATTTATCTGTTGACGAATTTCTTCGCAAATCATACTACATCGACGAGTTTTCGAAACTCAACTTCCATTTGCGACGATCATCCGATACAAAAAGCAAGAAGAAGGATGCCTCCGCTAATCCAACAATAGAAGGTGAGTATATCCTTGCATCAACTACATTAAAGGAGGAAGTATGCGTGGACAAGTTTATTCAAGAATTTGGCATAGTTCCCATAGTTGTATATATACACACATTCCTTCATCAATCTTTAAGTCCTTCAAGGAAGAGTTTGATTAAGTTCCCAAGGTATGTACTCTATTGATTAACCTTCTTTTGACTTTTTAAGTTTATTATTACCAATCCTTACTTTTTTCCCTTCCTCCTTTGATTTGAAAAGCTCCATGTTGGCAGACATCTCCATTGGTGATGGGAGTTTGAGCCAACTTTCTCACTTTGGAGTTTGTTATTTCGTCACCGAAGAAGGACCACTCAACTATAAAGTGGAGGATGCAGAAAAGGGAGCCTTTACCCAATTGTAGGAAAAGTTTCACATATCCGTGCATATATCTTTGCCTACGAGTGACAATTTGAAATAAAAAGTTGAGGATTTAGATCACCTCAAATGAGAATGCTATGCGTGAAAGTGTAAGCCAATCTAACTCTTCTAGCTGTTAAATGAAAAATAAGCAACTTTAAATAAGTTTAACAGTCTAAATATTATCAAACTTTGGCCCACCTAATGACGGGGAATAAGAGTATCCATTTCGGGTGAAATATATATATATATCAAACCTTTATATTCCCTTTAAACTATTCCATGTGCTTTCATGCATCATTGAATGTTCTTGATTTTTGCACAATTTCCAGACTTTCCTCTCTCCCTAAGATCATTAAAGTGTTGAGACTTGTCATTTTTGTGGTTCTTATCCATCTTCAAATTATAATTGTTAGAAATATAGCAGTATTGAGCTGCACTTACTTTATTGTTCCAATCAACAACGAAGAAGAAAAAGAGTTGGTCTTCGAGAACCTTTGCGTATATTAGCAAGTTCCATTTTGTAATCCTTAAGTATTCAGAACACAACTCTTGTTCAATTTGTAACTCAATGCACACAAAATAAGCCCATGTTGTAGCTTAAATGATAACATACACCACATCTTGAAAAAGGCCTGATGTGTTTCCCTCAACTTCAGGACTCTTTACAACATATTTAGTGGGAAAGAAAGATGAAGATCTCATCGGTAATTAATCCATAGGAGGAATAGTTGTCACCGGCAGCCTAGATTGATCCTCCCTTCTTCACCGATTGTCAAGTTCGTGCAGAGTTTTTGAAGGTCGATGTAACCGATGATGGTGTCATCAAAGACGACACCTTCAAGTTGTGCACCATCGAATGTAGAGCCAGATAGCACGGTGTTCTTGAAGGTAGCCCCTTGGAGGTCAGCCTTATTGAAATTCACCCGGTCGAGAACTGCATTAGAGAAATCCACACCTGGATAAAGGAAGGGTCAGTACCTAGTGAAGCAGTCTAAATTCCAATTCAAAGTTGCAAAAAGTAAAAGATGAGAGGAAATATAATAAAAGAGAGATCTAACTAACTACACTTTCTTAAATTGTCTTATCGGGGGCATTCCTTTTTTTTCGTGGACTTCACATTCTACTGCACATATTTATGTGGATGATAATGAATCATTGATCAGATGATTTCACAAGCAGATTGCAATGTAATTCTTTTATCTTGGGATGCTTGTGCTATTTGAGATAATTATTTTTTGCACCCATTTCTATATATTAAGCTTGGAAGAATTCATGGTAAAATGCCTACTGTTGTCTCTCAAAAATGCCCACTGCCATCATCGGCAAAGCAAAAGTGTAAAGAGTTGATGAAAATAGTTGGACACTATATTTCATTAGATTTATTATAAATCCAAACATGTAATTAAATGCTACAATTGAATTGAATTAGTTTATGAATTTCCCACTATGGTATAACTATACTCATGCATGATTTAAGACATGCTACTCTAATCAGATCCCTCAAGAATTCCTAGTGAAGTCTACTGATACTAATTTGCTCATTTTTAGCATAAATCAAATATGTCAAAATGATGACATATACTTAGAAAGGGAATTTAATTTTTTCACAACTTCTCCACATTCAACTATGAATGTCTGAGCTGAGAACACTTTTAATTCTAGGGATGTATATGCAACACAGCATTTGACCTAAAGTATATGACTTCAAAGTCCAGCTTGGATCATCTATCTCATTTTTCTTTACCATAAGCTAATAGGGTATAGAGCTCCCCTTTATTTGGTGTCCATTGGCACATGCATGATAAGATAGTGCTAGAATGTGAACTCAGTAGTTCACTCAGGCCTGATTTTTCTGCTGGAGATCTTAATAGTGGATTTACCGATCTATTTTATTTTAAGCTTGCTGTATCCCTGTCCATTTATCTTCAGGCAAGGCTTAATTTACATGATAAAGCTCAAAGGATGTTCAACTTGTCATGGAGGAGCAGCAATATTTTCAGTGTGTTTGAAGGGACAATTTTTTTATGACCACTTGATGATAATAGCCATCCCAAATTAATTATGCTGGAAGATATGTGTACGGTGAGATTAATGGACCCTGTGACCACACAAGGTCCATTAATCTCAACATGCACATATCTTCCAACAAATTAAAGAGTTCTAGTTTATATATGGAAGACAAATGTAATAAGAGTTAGTATTCAAGCTTAGCGTATTATGAATTATACAGATATAATTTCATTAAATAATAACAACAAACAATCTTAAAATTTCATTTTCAGGTATATAAGAACTACTGAAAAAATTACTATATTAAGCATGGGGCATTGTTTTATAGGGTATGAATACCTTTGAAACTTGCACCAACGGCGTAGGCCTTGGACATCACAACCTCTGTCATGTCTGCTCCATCAAATATGGCATCTGACATCAGAGCTGCAGACAGAGTCTTCCCCTTCAGGTTTGATTTCTCATTTTTGTAATCACAGAAACGAAGATCAAGTGGCTTGTCATATACACCATTTGCTTGTCCAATGGTATTTCCAACAAAAGCACGCTCACAGCGATTTGGCTCCGTTGACAATGGAGGTAGCCTCTGCATAACAAGAAAACGTCAGAGGAATCATGGAATATTGAGAGGCTTAAGTAGGACAGTCAGCATCATCTATGCAAGATATCAAATTGAGCAAGAAAAAATCAATGTTCTAATTCATTTTTACAAGGCTCCATTTGGTTAGGAAGAACACTGAATTACAAGCTTGAAAGTTTATCACAGTTAAACAGAAGGCTAATTACAAAGAAAATGTAACCTCTCTTCTACTTAATGGCATGGTATCACCCAAAAGAGTAGTATCAGGAGACAGTATTGATTATCAAGAGAAGTACAATATAGAATTCGCATGCAACAATGGATATAGGTCACTGGGAAATCTTTTCGACATGTTTTAATTCAGAGGAGTGATAAAAGTCATCAACTTGTGGTCTTTATACGAAAGTTGGACTGCATTAGGTTTTTTTTTTTTTTTTTGAGAAAAAAGGAAGATTACCGGAGATCGGTAATCATCCAAATATCATTAATAAAAAAGTAAACGGAGACTGCATTAGTTCCTCAAGCATTTGGTCAGTTCTGAAGGTAAATTGGCGGAATAAATGCCATTTATGAAAATCACAGGTAATTAAAATTTTTATGGTGCAATGCACACTAAAAATAAAGTTGCTGAAAGTGCACATGCAAAATATTCCTCCTTGAAACAAATTATATGAGACCAACTAAGAACCATTTCATGCAATAGCAGATGGTATGTTCATACACTGTTAAAGATCAAACTGGAACAAATACTGAAAGAGTTAAATGGCTCATTTTCAATGCTGTGATTTTTTTTAGGAATGAATGTTGCAAGTGATGCAATAAGTAAACAGAGTTTTCCTTGTACTCATTTAATATTTGGTGTTATGTTCAGTCCTACCCTACGTACACCTCTTGTGATGATAAATTGTGTAAGACAGCTTTTGTATGGCAGGCTTCATTTTAGAAGAACGAGAAGAAAGGCACCTGAGACCTGGGTTGCTTCTCTCAAGGAGTAGGATAACTTTTTCACAAATTGAACCATGCAAAGATTTATCTTCTTATGTTCCATATCACATTTTTATTATCTTTACTTCATTGCAGCCAAAAGTTTATAGAACACCAAGAATAGTTGGAAGGTGGATATTGATCATGCTATAAAGATAGTATCTCTAGAAAGGCATGCTCCTTATTCATCAATAATTGGGTTCAACCCAAAAGATAATTCAAACAAAATGAATTCATAGAGATAAACCAGATAAAGAGAGGTGCAGGCTATTATTTGTTCGAAGCACAAAGCTAGGAACTTGAAAACTCACAACAAAGATATAATTTTCAAGCTGCAAAAAAAAAGGGGTTTAATTTTCATCAAGCTGAGTACCATTGCTACTTAGTAGATACTTAAAATCAATGTCTTTTACCAAAGTACTAAATAGACAACGTACTTTTTTTCTTTTCAACTCATCACCTATTATTAGGAAACAGTTCAGTAATATTCTGGTAAGATAGATGAAAATGCCAAAGTACATTGCTGAACATGCAAAATAAATTGATTTTGCTTATATGAGATACTCAATTTGCTATGTAAAGCCTGAAGGGGACAACAACAGGCAATAACGGGAGGTAAATACTACAGCCTTGAAATTAAACCTGATTGGCGGCTATAACTGGCGATGATGAAGTAGAAACTGCACATACAGCAAACAGTCCACAAGCAATGTTCCTCAGTTCCTTGAAGTTGTCAGATCCCTCTCTGACCTCGTTTGCTGGACAAACAAATAAAGAAAAAACCCAAATTCTTCTTAAAAAATGCCTCTTTCAAGTTCTAATTTTGCAGTAGATCATTCTCCATTATCCTGATATTTGCATTTTAAAAGCCAACTGCACAACCAAAGTTCCCTTTAAGCATTAGTTCCTAAATTGCAAGCAATTTAGTGTAGGTACATATTTTGATCTTCCCATAGTTATCATTGGAACATTCCAAGCAGACATTTTAAGGATTAAGGTTTAATATAAGTAGACTAAAAGCCCGACAGCAGTTCTTATGAGAAAACCAAACTATTCATAGTAGCGGAGTGTAAATGCTATATACAAACTTCTAGTTATGGGCAAGCAAAGTTCCAAACACAATAGATTGCCCGTTATTTAATAATATCAGAACACAACCAATCCAAACATTAAGTCATCCTGATATCTTTGATCTTTGGATATAATGATGCATTTTACATTTATTAAACACTTACAAACAAGGTCATCATGATCTGACTAATAATATCTAAATGCTCTGAAATCCGAATAAGCAGTAGTTGTTCCTCATGACCTCCAGAACTTTGACCACCTCTCAACTAGAACTTCAGTTAGCGGTGCTAATTGTGAAGCTAGTCAAATTGATCTCAGCAACATCTACTCCGAAGGATAGATGTTATCTACCTGGTTAATTTCTTTTTGATTGACCCGAGTCCAACTCGGCTAGTAAAGAAAATTTACGCATTCGCTCCTTCCATCATTACACCTCTAGCTCCCAAACCGGAAGAACAATGCAGTCTCAAGAATAAAAGTGGAGCAACACGTGAGCAGTCATGATATGTCCTACATGGGAAGATGCAAACCAAATTTGGGGAAAGCAGAAATCTTCGCGGTTTCGACGAGCTTTGACTAGAACTTGATTCGGTTAACCATTCTAATTATCAAGTAGCTTACGCAAGTGCCAGCGAAACCTTCCAGTCAACTTGGACTCAGCAACATGTAGGGTCCATTGGGCAGACCCAAGTTTGGATTCAGCTTGTAACAAAACAAACAATTGATCCTACCATCATCACACCCTTAGGGGAAGGTACCAACCAAATTTGGGGAAACCACATCTTCGTAATTTCGACCACTTTCTAACTAGAATTTTCGTTAGCCGCGCTGATCACCAAGTTAATATGCAAGTGCAGATAATTCACTGGCAGTCAAGTTCGTCCCAGCAACATCCAGTCCTAGAAGATGATGTTGTCCGCAAGGCTTAATTAATTACCATCACACCTCTAGCACCCAAATGGAAAGAACAATGCAGCCAACACAATCAATGAAGTGGAACAACACCATGAACATTCATGATAAAACCAAATTTGGCGAAGATAAAAAAAAAGTGGTCCTTTTTATCCTTATTAATTACCATAAATTATCAAGTCAATGTGAGGTGTGGATAAACTACTGGGTGTTTAACTTGGGATTAGCAACATCTATCCTTCAAGGAAGATTTCCAAACAATTAACCGATCCTCTGCCATGAATCAACCAGATGGAAGGGGCCATGAAGTCCTGATGATTTGATGAAGTGGAGCGACATCAGTAACACTGATGCTGTACTAAAGATGCAAACCAGAATTGGAAGGAAGAGGGACACACCTGAGCAGCGGGCTTGCCGGAGCGACCGGAGGCGTCTCGGGCCCGGAGGAGGCGATCGCAGCAAGAAGCCGCGGTGCGTGATTTGGGCTGTCGACGTTGCCATTTTGCTCTCCCTATCTCTCACTCAAAGCTTGGGGTCACACTCTCTCTGTCGCTCGTTCGTTTCTCGAGTTTTGGATATTTCCGTTTGGGAGATCGCAAGTTTTTAGATATTTCTGTTTGGACGATTGCGCGCGCGTATCTTATCCGTTTGGGTCCTAACTCAAATGATTCATCTAAACCGTTAGAAATTGATCGCTCGATTTGAACCACTTGATTTATTGATTGGAACAAGACCAAAATCTTAAAATTTATATGAATTTTAGGTTGATTGATAGGTTAATCACATGCAATTCAAATCACTTAAATAACCTAAATAAATGATATGTGGGTCACACCTATCCACCCAATTTAAACCTAAATGTATAGGTGAATTGATTTATAAATGATATAAATATTTTATTTTAAAAATTTTCTTTTTATAATTATAGATGGTATTTGATTTTTATATAAGATGGATGAAGAATCTATTCTCTATTATATTGCAAATCATTTTGCTAAAAAAAAACCCTCCATTACTAATAAACATGTGTAAAATTTAGATTTTACTTTACCCAAATCCAACGTTAATCCCATCTAATTTGGTTAGGTTATGGGTGATCATTTTATCAACCCAAATTAAATGTTACTTAAAACAAACAATCTGAATCCATCTAAATCCAGCGAATGCCCACCGATACTTAGAAGTGAGGTAAATTATGACTTACCCTTTCTTTTATTTATAATTATCATCTTTATCCCTTGTGAAATAAAAAGCTAATGACCATTCCCAATTGGATTTGGCTCGATAGAAGCTCGTAATTTAAGTTTGGTAAGTTAACCACTCGCATCCAAGCCAAAATGTAGGCTCAATAAATACTCGATCTTGATAAGAGTATTTGAATTTTCCTTATGTGCGGGCATTTTGTATGTGTGGCTCATGCTTTAGAGATTTATAATGTGTTATGTATGCTTATCAATAACAAGTTACGAAAAAATTGGAGTATCATTTATATTAATCATAGTTAGGAGTGCAACTCTCACCTACAACATATAATTTCTAACAAAATTGGACTTATTGATGGGCTTGCGGAGAGCAGGCATATGTGAACCTAGTATGTAATGCATGCTCGTGGATAACAAATTGTTGAGGAATTGATATGATTTTGCTTATGGTAACTATCAAATGCTGAAGCCACCAAGGTATTGACTCAGTTGTAAAGCACTTCAGCTACATCTAAGAATTCATAGGATCAAGTTTCATGCTCAATGTATTTACCTTCTAAAGCAAAGGCTACCAAATGTTGGAAGACTATGCCAAATGAGCCTTATCAAGCCCAAACTTGTCTGCCTTGGAAGAGATGGAGAAAGTTTCAATGATGAACCAAAAAATCGATGAAACTATCATTAGCCAGCATTCGAAAGTAGTGAGAATGCAAGCTAAGATAACATTATATCAATTCCCAAAAGGACGTTAGTTGGAACCCCAGATCATTTTCGCATTACACGTATATGATTTCGTTACCAACATCGTTAATTAAAAAATTTTAGCATCTACTGATTTGGATGCCATCCAACAAAATCCAAATCGAATCGAGGAATTACTTATTGATGATTTTGAGCATAATTGCAAGGAAATCTTGTAATTCTCACCATAAACGTTTGATTTTATTTAAAAGTCTCTCTGTCCATTATGGTTGGTGGTAGTTGCCGAAGACAACGTCACATGCAATAGTATCATAACTACGCAAGATAAATGACCAAGATTAAACCCCATGTCCCTGATCAACTTAGTCTATGTGTACGGCCCGAAAAAGGCCATATGAAGGAACATTTTGCAAAAATACTAAAGATGTGGAAATGAGATGTGAAAACACTGACGATTGGGTATCCATCTCAAGTCAAAATGCTTTCACAGTGACACTTGTACGTATACAATGTCCCTTTACACATACTAACTACATTAGATCAAGAAGCATGCAGATAAAAATATAGAATCATTTATGCACTACATAATTTAGATTTCTAAATCTTACATTCTTTTAATTATTTTCAGAATTGAAATTAATAGTCATTCAATTCTTTGGCATGGTCTTGGTAAGGAAATTAATTGGTTCGAAGTTCATACATAAGTTTCAAATGAACAGAAAAGGGCAGACCAATGCATGAAGGTCCCACCATGCGAAGGGTTAGAAGTGTCGAATCACTCTGAGCCTATTGTATGCAGCCCTACCCTGTTTTCTTTCCAGACTATTATTAAGACTGGAACCCATGACCTCTGGGTTAGACAGCTACAACTTTTACCATAGCACCAAGTTTGAAATGAACAAGTGAAGGCATAATTGGCATCAAGGGAATTTAAGTAGCGATTATCAAGCGCACGCGCACACAGACATATATGGTGTATTTGTACATAAATTTGCTTCCTGAGAACCTTTGTTTAGGGAAACTTATCATTAGGCCCCTTACCATATTGCTAGATGGAATATATTCCCTGCAATATCATATATAATTCAAGATTTACCCGGGGTAGTTAAATCCATCCCCTTAATCATGAAATATTGGTAACAACTGATGCCTCCTCCAGCCTCCAGAAAGGACATTCCTCACTTCCCTACAAACCTCAAACTAGATACACGATTGAATAATAGTTCATCTCCAAATACATGATCTGCCTTCCTTATTTCTGCAAGCGACAGAATGAGCCCAAAATAAGATTACAACGGATAAATATACAAAGTCGAGTTTCCATCTGAATATTACAATGGATAATGGTTAATCAGGCTCAAATAGTAGGCTGTCATAAATTCCCTCCCACATCTCATGCTTGTGATGCTATTCCTTCTAGGAGCAATCTTAGGTGGTACGCCTCCGTTTCCTCTTATAAGTAATGATAGGCTTGACAGGTTGACTGCCTGCAAGCCTTGGTGATGTTCGGCGTGGCACCTTGCTCTTACTCCTAGTCAAAGGGCTGCGACTCCGCCGTGGTACCTGTATGATGTTAGCCTCATCTATGAGTGAAGTTATTCTCAGCTTGCGTGGTTTTCCATCCACTGGTTTGCGAGAATGGTCCCCTTTAGAAGATGATTTCTCTCGTTCTAGCTTTGGCTGGTTCTTGTTGGATCTGGAAGGTGTCTCTAGCAGCATGCCAATGGGGCGGGAATCATCCAGATTCAATGGTTGAAGGATGTTATCTCGCGCTGCCTTATGGGGCAACATTTGTGGCAGGGTTTCAGGATGTGATGCAAAATCAGATGCTGTCTTTTGAGTTGTCTCATTTGCCTGCTTATGTGTATTCTTGTTCTTCGATTCACATGATGCTCCAGGCACTGTTTGAGCAAAAGCTGCATTTGTTGGGTCATTGGAAAACTCGAGAGGAAGAGGACGATCTTCAGCAAGAGACACATTATTTTGCCTACTTGGAGACAACTTTCCTTTTGCTTGACCCGCTAAGCTATCAGCAGCCGATTCAGGCACAATCTCAGATGGAAATGTCTCTATTGCAATGGCTGGAAGTGGGTCAGCAGGATTTTCCATTGGTGTGGAAGGCACAACATCAGATGGAAAGTCCCCTTTTATTGGTTTGGACAGGTTCTCTTCAGTAGTTTCGCATTCTTCAGGCATATGGGGTTTTACGGACAGTGACAGGCTCTCATTTTCCGGATCATTCTGTAGCTTCTCTGTGAGTTTACATTCTTTCTGCTGTATTTCAGCAGGCAATATACCCTCCAGCCACGATGATTGTAGCAAATCTTCTTTGGTGGGTTCAAGCAGGTTCTCATTACCCAATTCAGGGATAGATTTGGATGCTATGTCGGGAGGAGGAGCAATCACCACTACAAGGTTCAGAGGCGAATGTCCTTCCACATGCTCAGATACCATCTTCTCAGCTGACTTGTGAAGTATGCATGGTAGCTTATCATCAGAATATGTATCAACTGCCATCATTGGTGAAGGCAACTTCCCTGCTGCTGACTCATGGGAGCCCATATCAGCAGATTCATGCAATATTTTGGATGGTTGACCAGAAGTTACTTCAGTGGATTTATAACATGTCTTGGATACTGTATCAGCAGATAAAACATCTGTTGACTTCACAGGCTGATGCATCATCTCTGTTCCTGGCCTGAGCCGGTTCCTGCCAGCTGACAGGCTAGGTATACCAGCAGTCCTAATTGGTAATTTTTCTAGATGTGGTTTCTCTTTTGAAGGTTCAAACGTGTTCTGAACTGCATCAGCTGGTAATGTATTTATTTGCTCCAATGCTGATGACAACTCAGCTGTCATGGGTGGTACCTTAGGTGCCATAACAGCAGGATACACATTTGCTGGTTTTGCCAGCATACTGGTCGAACACACATTTGAGACTGTGCCCTTTTTCTCACCAAAGACCACAGTCTTATATGCAGGCTTCCTGATAGCCAGCTTCTTATACATCCTAGGTTGTCTAGCTAGTGGCAACCTGAAAGGCATCGGATTTGCCAAATTATTTGCAGTGGTGGCAAGAAATTCCCATTGATTGGATTTATTTGAGCTTTCTTTTTCCAATCTTGGGAATTGCACATGCTTTGACTCCAATGGCTTCTCATTAGGCACCTTGGATAATTTGTCATCTGTAGGAATCTGTTTCTCCGAAGTAATCTGCTGTCTTACTGCCTCCTGAAATGTGGGCTTACATGGATGCTGGTTGGATGGTGCCTTTGCTTTTGACAACTCTGGTAACTTGCGAGCTGCAGCCTTCAAAGTCCGTATTTTTTCTTGTCGTAGATCCATTTTCACGAGTACAGTACTCTGACGAGGTGCATTTGGTCCAGTGGTACCATTGACATCAACCGAAAACTCATCTGCTGGTGTCGACTGCTTCTGCTTTGGCAGTTCCGATAACTTGCCATTTGCAGGGCATGTAGCGTCTACAGATCCTTTATGCAATAAATCTGCCTCGCTTAGGAAACTCTTTGGGGAGACAGAAGGCAAATTAACATGCTTAACTTCAGTGCAAGGATTATTTGAATTTTCTGCAGGAACAGTATTGTCTTTTTGGTGATTCATTCGTGTCATGGATGACAATTCCAAGCCAGCAACCTCACCTGCATTGCACGCAGCAAGCACTTATTATTCAACATATGACAAGTATGACAGACATTATCCCAACTACAAACATGCTTCCTTGGCTACCCTGGGACCTAAAATCACTTGATTACTCTTTAGCCTATAGAAATGACACAATGTTATGCTTTTCAAAACATGACAGGATGTTATAACACCAACAGAAACGAGTCAAGTGCTTGTCATGTATGACAAATTTCTTTCTGTTAAATAAATCAGCATATTATTAATAAACCATCCTACTATTAAAAATTCTAGTGTCCTTGGGAAAAACAATCTGGAAGTGACATTTCTTTCTATTACTTGATTTTTTAATTGGCCTTGGTTCCAAAGTGTTTTGTTTCCAATCTTGTAAAACCTGTCCAAGTTTACCAGTTTCAAGCCAAAGTCAAGCTTCCTGGAAGCTAGCATAAGCTTCTGTTTCTTGAAAGGTCTGCTTCAAGGGATACGTGGTTTTCACCTTCAGCACATCAAAGACAATGTACACAAAAGAAAAACACAAGTGAAGTTCCACAAAAAGGACCTCGGTTTCAAATTGCTTCACCCGTAAGATGGGCAGGGATGTGCCAATTAATGCTTCATGTATGTGGAATGAGGATATCCATCCAACAAGGTTGTGACGCATTGGGATATTTGGAAAACAGCTGGAAATGTTTGTTGCTGGTCTAGACAGAGTGGGAGGTTTAGGTGGAAACGTGATAACCATGAGTGACTCGAAATGTCCTGACAGTCCTTTGAGGCAGAGAGAGAGAGAGAGAGTCTTGACGGGTAGATGGTGGTCACACACGATAGATAACTGAAAAATTACCATGAGGACAGGGGACATATCTAGCATATCTAGCAGAAAAATACTGTTTGCACTATATTGATTTTTTTCAAGTAATTATTTTAGGAAGTACCCAAATGGCAACTGCTTTCATACCACCTACATAGGATCATTTTGGATTATAACTCCTTTGGAATTGGAATGTATGCGTGTAACATAGCATGTTCAGGGACTCATGTTGATGAAGGATATTGTGTACCAGTTTAGGCCTACACCAGGGTAATCTTTGAGCGCTTGTATTTTTGTCTGTCCAAATGAGTCCAAGAACTAAGATAGGATTCTCTCCTGTGAGCTCTTGTAGTTGACATGATGCCGGTGGATGAGATGAGGATGAAGTCCATAGAGAACTTAAGTCCTAGCGCGAATGTGGAATGGACAGACATATATAAGTGGAATAAAATAAATCAAGATAGATTACTCTGTAATCCTACCTCTCAATATATAGAGAGGTGGAAAAAGTACATGACAATCTCATAAGAAAATAACAAAATAACAAAGGGCAATAATAAAGAATATAAGACTAATGGGGTTTAACACTTCCCCTCAAGATGGATGATAGATGTTAATCATGCTTAACTTAGAACAACAAACATCAAATGAAGACTGTGACATGAAGACTATGGCAATGGCTTAGTGAATATGTCTGATGTCTGGTCATCTAAAGAGATTGGAGTAATATAGATGAGTCATCACTGAATCAAGTCACATGTATAATGATAATCAATCTCCATGTGCTTACTCCTCTCATAAAACATGTGGTTGTTTACTATGTAAGTGGCCGCTCTGTTGTCACATCTCATCTCTATAGGTGTGTCAATGGATATATGCAAATATGTAAGGAGCGATCTCACCCACATCGTCTCAATAGCTATGTAGGCCATCGCTATGTACACAGACTCAACATTGGATCTAGAGACAATTGCTTATTCTTCCATGTCACTAGATTTCCTGCCACATAGGTATAAAAACTTATAATTGACTTTCTGTTAGCCAAGCATCCTATATAATCTGCATCTGAATAACCTACCACACTCATGGAAGTCCCTTTACCAAACAGAATCCCTCATCCTCGTGCCTTCTTTAGGTATCTTAGCACCATCATTGCAACATCCCAATGTTACCTTATTGGCCTCTCCATAAATTGACTCAGCTTTCCAACTACTAAAGAAATATCCAGTCTAGTGATGGTCAGGTATAGGAGCTTGTTGACAAGCTATCTATACTGCCTACTATACACTGCCTCTGCCTTCTCACAATATAGGCAAGCCTTGGGGTCCATAAGGATATTTGCTACTTTGGGCCCCAAGATGACAGTCTTCTGCAGAACATCAAGTGCATACTTTCTCTGAGATAGCAATATACCTTTCTTGCTGCGTGCAACCTGAATCCCAAGAAAATATCTCAATGGTCCAAGATCCTTCATGACAAACTTGACTGCAAGACATCTCTTGACCTCATCTATGCCAGTCACATCATCTCCTGTAACAATTAAATCATTAACATAAACAAGGAGCACCACTACTCCTTTCCCTATCTTCCTGACAAACAAGGAGTGATCAAACGAAGACCTTTGAAAACCAACAGCTTCTTCCACTTCGAAGAGTTTCTAGAATCATGCTCTTGGACTTTGATTCAGGCCATATATCGCCTTCTGCAATCTGCATACACTCCTGAGTCTCATAACCAGGGGGCGATCGCATGTAAACTTCATCTTGCAGATCTCAATAGAGGAATGCATTATTTACATCTAACTGATGAAGCTGCCAATCACGCTAAATCAATGCTGTCAATACGAAAAGTGATAGCAAGGCGACAAGACTCAAAATCGCCCGAGGCGAGAGGCGACAAAAAGGCGATAGCCCAAGTGAATTGAAGTGATCATCTTTTATTGGCATATATGTCTTATTAACTCAATTTAATAGCACTAAGTTTATAAAAAATATCTAATAACAATATTGGAGACTTTAAGTAGAAGAAAATGATGACAATTGTATTGCAAAAAACTGTTTCACATAATCTCAAATGGTAAAGAAAGAAAAGTTTCTACACAATTGAGGTAGAAAAACATAAAAATCAAATTTATCATTAAAGTGAACAATTGTCAATTCTCAAATAATAAAACACATCAGTCATCAGAATCATCTTCAAGATTCAATTCATCATCGTCATCATTATCGTCACCAGCAACTTCTTCAATCTCCTCTTCCTCTTCCTCATCACTATCTACATACTCTTCCTCTTCTTCAATAACTATTAGAGCTTTCCCTTTTCCCTTAGCTTTCCTAGGATCATTTTTCTTTGTAGTAGCACAAGCCCGAGTATGTCGAATAGCTTCTTGCTCATTAATTCCTGATGCAAGCTCAACCACGCCCCAAGTGAGATCATCACCAAACACAAGATCATCACCTGCATTTTCCTAATCTTCCTCCATTCTCCCTAATAACCATTCATTTGAATCATCAATTTCCTAGAGGGAAATGGGATCAAGATAATCCCTATCTTCATATCGATCCCTCAAAGCTTCGTTGTACTTAACAAACACAAGATCAATCAACTTTTGTTACGCCAATGGATTCCTTTTCTTTGAGTGAACCTATATAGATTTTCAAAATAAAAGGATTAATATAAAATCACTTGATAAAATTAATGCTATGCATATTATGAATTGGTTTATAACTTACATTTTCAAATACACTCCAATTCCTTTCGCATCCCAAGGCACTACAAGTAAGACCTAGCACCTTTAGTGCCAATTTTGCAAAGTTAGGTGCAGACCCACCAAAGAGATTTCACCACTCCACTATAAAAAGATAATAAGTTTTATAATATTAATAAGCAACTGAAAATGGAAAGTTACTATAAAAAATTTATCCCACTTGACTACCTGGGGCAATGGTCTTCCTTTGTCTAATAGCCATAGGTGTTCCAAAGAGTCCTTGCGCATTTCTATAAATGAAAATTTCTCGTGTTATTTTATCTTGTACACTCTCAGCAAGCTCTAATTTTGCCAAGACATTGTAAAATCCATTCATAACCTTTGAATCAAAATCAAGATTTTGATTTTCATAAGAGAAATCAGGATTAAGGAAAAATCATGCTGCATGTAGAGGCCTATGAAGCTGACAATCCCATCTCTTATCAATGATGTCGTAAATAGATCCAAACTTTCCAGCATTATTGTTGAAAGCCTTCATGACAGCTTCCTTAGCTCTATCAATTACTTCGTATATGTATCCCATTGCAGGTCTCTTCTCTAAGTCAACAAAATGAAGCACTCTCACAAGAGGAGACGTAGCTTCAAAATGTATACAACCTTATTCCAAAATGAAGGCATCATGATGATTGTTGCCACCTTCTTTCCCTTCTCTTCTTTTGCATTTTTAGAAGTGATCCACTTATCGGAAGTGAACATCTTCTTTAAATTTACCTTTTGTCTATGAATGCTCTGTAAAATGAGGAAAGATGTAGCAAATCTTGTAACTGCAAGCCTCAACAGCTCCCTACTTGTGAATTGCCTCATCAAATTTAAGATTGAAGGATGCATGTATATATAACTACTCAATTGCATTGCATGCTTGAGTGTCTTTTTTACATCCTCTAACTTCCCAAAATCTTCCAACATCAGATCAATGCAGTGTACAGCACAAGAAGTCCAATAAACTTGAGGATGCTTAGCCTCCAGTAATTTGCCTATGGAAAAGATAAATGATATTTTTTATATTTTACAATGCTTACAATATTAAAGAGAAGACATGTTAAAATAAATAAAGTCTAAAGATTTATTACCAGCAAAAACATAATTCGATGCATTGTCACTGACAACTTGAATCACATATTCCTCCCCGACGCGACCGATCATACCACTTATCAGCTCACAAAGCTTCTCCCCAGTCTTTACGTAGCTTGAGGCATCAATGGATTCTAAGAAAATAGTTCCCATAGGAGAATTGACGAGAAAATTTATAAACATTCTGCTTTTCCTATCTATCCAACCATCTTTCCTACATCCATTTTTCTTCCAAGCACCATGATGTTTGGTGATGAAATCCTGAGTCTCGTTCACATGATATTTCAATAAAGGAACTCTCACTTCATGGTAAGGAGGCTTCAATCCAGGGCCAAAACGACTAATTGCCTCAATCATTATCTCAAATCAGATATCTTTAACAACATTCAATGCAATATTGTTACGGTACATCAATTTTGCAAGGATCCGTACAACTGTATCTCTTCCCTCCTTTTTGAAAACCTCAGAAATTGTAGTTTGTTTTGTCAACAATCTCCTTTTTCGTTCCCGAACCACCTTCTCAGGATCAACCTTCGTAAACTTATCTATTGGTCCATGAAACTTTTTCATTAAAGGAAGTCCACCACTTCTACTTCCACCAGCCCCCATCATGATTCAAGCATTCTTTGTATGTGACTGTGTAGGATTTTCTATTATTCTTTTAATTGTGAATCTATCCATGAGTCATCGTAAAATATTCACTTCTATTTCATCTCCATTATCCTTATCAATTTTAAGCAGCTCATCGTAAACAAAATCTTTTATGAACTTTTCTTTTTCTTCCTTTTTAGATTGTCGATATTCTCTTAACTCCTCTCTCACATGTTGTGGAGCTTTTGGACATATTGCTGTATTCTTATCACCACCAGTAATATGTCCAGTAGCTCTATGAATCCCCCATTTCACTATCCTACCACAGAAAATACATTTCGTATCATTAGTCTTTTTTGGGTCCTCTAATGTGACATACTTCCTCCAACATGGATGCTTCCTCCTTGTTCCAACCATCTATATAATTCAAAACACATGCTAATTTTATACATAGTTACAAATTTACAATGCACATTTAAAGTTGCTAGTTAATATAACAATATACACATGCAAATACATACAAAGTTGTTAGTTATATGCATAGTTACATACAAATATAATAGAATAGTATATACTATATATATGATTTATATATACACATAGTTATATACATATATAATATAACAACATACTTATGTTATATACATACTTATTATTTTTTTGAATAGTCTAATAGTTATGTTATACATAGTTATATATAATACTTATGTTATTGTTATAACATATATATATATATATATATACTTACATAGTTTACTGTTTATACAACAGTATATACTTATATATACTTATAAGTATATATATATCATACTTATATGCTATATTATACATACATACTTAACCGTATATATATATATATATATATATATATATATAGTTTAGTGTTTATACAACAGTATATACTTATATATACTTATAAGTATATATATATCATACTTATATGCTATATTATACATACTTATATACTTAACAATATATACGGTATATAAAATATATACAACATATATATATATATATATATAACGTATAACATATATGCATACATATAACACACATATATATAGTAGACACCGTCGAACTCAGGCGATGAGGCAACAAGCACGCCACCGTCGAACTCAGACAAGCGACGATGCGCCACCATCGAACTTAGAGAACCTCGAGTAGAGGAGATACCTGGGCGATCGAGGTCAAGGAGGCATCGTAGATGGCAAGCGGTGAAGCTCGGGCGATGATGGAGGTCGACGAAGCTCCAGCGGAGGCGATAATGGCGTGAGGCGGTGATGGTTGGCGTGGAGATGAGACACGTAAATAGACTCTCGTATGGAAGGTGAGAGGTCGTCGAGGGCAAGAATGGTAAGTCCATTTCTTGCTTTTTCAAAACAAAAAACTTGGCGATGAACCTAGGGTTCAGGCGATGAGGCAGCGAGGCGAGGAGGCACCGCCTCAGTCGAGGCACGTCGCCTGTTTGAAGCAACTTGCCTAGGACTTCCTCGAGGCGATGAGCTCCTCAGTCGCCTCGCCTCGTCGCCTCATCGCCTGAGGCGACCGCCTCAACAGTGCTGCGCTGAATTACCATAGAGATCAAGATGCACACAATACGAAGGTGTGCCACTGAAGAGAAAGTGTCAAAAAAGTCCACACCATATTTTTACATGAACTCCTTTGCAACAAGTCAAGCCATGCATCTGACAATTGACCCATCTTGATTATCTTTGATGGTAAGCATCCATCTACAACCGACAACCGCTACCTCATCTGGTAGTACAGTAAGCTCCCAGGTACTACGCGAATGAAGTGCAACCATCTCATCCTCCATGACCTGACAACATTGGAGATCAAGCATAGCCTACTAATAGGTAGAAGGAATTTGTGTGGTAGCCAGTGCATAGGAGAACTTCCAAAAATTAATGCCCAGGACCTTTGTAGATAGGGCCCCTTAAACAAGGCATTTGACACAACTGCAACACACTTTCCGAATAGTAATTAGAAGGTCAAGTTCAATTGGCATTACATCATTCCACTCTATCTAACACTAGGTACAACCTCACCACCATCATCCTGTGGACCCCCTACATCATCACTATCTAAATCTCCTATGGTCATCTGAGGTTGAGGTGGAGCTGGCACAGAAGAAGAGAGTTGCTGGCGATAAATAATAGGAAGCCTGTATGTGATCAGGGGCTAGCAAAATCTCTCAAGCTCAGAGAGTGAAGGCACAGACTCAGTGATCAGAATTACCTCTAATGGCATAGGAGGAATAGGCATAGGTGCCTTAGTACTCTTATGAGAAAGACATCTCCTAACAGTAGAAAAATACGGAACAGACTTATGGAAAGTGACATCTACACTAATATAGTGGCATCCTCCAATAAAATCATAGCATCTGTATCCCTTCTGTGTCCTCGAATATTCAAGAAAGAAGCACTTGACAGCACAAGGAGAAAACTTATCCCTACTGGATCCATGAATATGCACAAATGCAACGCATCCAAAGACTAGGGGTGACACCCCAAATAAATCACTATCTGAAAATAGAATGGAAAATGGAACTTGCTCATCAAAAACTATAGAGGACATTTGATTAATAAGATAGCATGTAGTCAACACTGCATCTCCTTAATATCTATCTGGCACACTATTCTAAATCAAGAGCCTGTACAACATCAAAAACATGTTGATGCTTTCATTCTACCACACCATTCTGCTAAGATATATGGGGACAACTCATTTGATGAAGAATGACATGATCCCGATAAAATGCATGCAGAGTAGTACAAAACTCTAAAGCATCGGCTGATCTAATAATTTTCACCTTCATATTGATTTCAGATCTCTACCAAAAAGGCACGAATCATGTCACCATCCTCAGGCTTGGCCTTTAACAGAAATATCCAAGTAAACAGGAGAAATCATTCACAATCGCCATATAGCATATGTGCTTCAGACAATCCGGAGTCCTATTAGTCCCCCAAATATCCATATGAAGCTATTAAGACAAAAGAGCGAATCAACTTCTATTAGGAACACTAGGTACCTTTATATAAAGAGGCACAAAGGGTAAATAACAAGCATGTCCTCACACGATATAAAAAATCACAAGAAAACATAAACAAATAACTCAACACTCCCTCTCAAGCTAGAGCATAGACATCAAACATGCTCAGCTTGGAATACAACTCACGACGCTTCTTGAAGAGTACTTTGGTAAAGATATTTGCAATCTGATCTTCAATTGCAATATAAGGTGTAGTGATCTTGCCAGTAGTAATGGCATCTCTGATAAAATGGCAATCCACTTCTATGTGCTTGGTTTACTCCTAAAAGGTAGGATTGTTGGCAATAAATGCAGCTGCCTTGTTATTACAATACATGGAAGTAGGGTTAGAAACAGACACTCCCAAATCACATAAAATAGATCTCACCCATAGGAACTCACTAGTATGGGTCAATGCCCTATACTCTGATTCTGCACTGGATCTGAAGACAACATTTTGTTTCCTGCTTCTCCATGTGACTAAGTTGCCATCAACATAGGTACAGTAGCCAGTAGATCTTCTGTCCTCATGTGCCCCTGCATAATCTGCATCAGAATATCCCTATACATTCAGGTGGCCATGCTTCATAAATGTTAGCCCCTGACACACGCCATGCCAATGCACTTCTCTAGGTTACTGCATGAACTGGCTTAGTCTCCCAACAGCAAAACAAATGTCAGGCCTAGTAACAGTCAAATACAAAACTTTTCCCACCATAGCACAATACTTGGTAATATCTTCAAGCAGTGGTCTCTCAGAATTTGCAAGTGGCAAAGATGGGTTCATAGGAACACTGGCAGGCTTGCAACCCAGCATCCCGATCTCTCTTAGCATGTCAAGTACATATTTTCTCTGAGATAGAATACAACCACAATCAACATGTTGAAATTCAATGCCCAAAAATTAATTTATCAACCCCAGATATTTGGTAACAAACTGAGAATGTAAGAACTTCTTGGTAGTTTCTATCCCTGTTTCATCACTTTCAGTAAGCAGTATATCATCAGCATACACAATAAGAATAATAGATCCAGTGGCTTTATACATGGTAAAAATAGAGTGATCAGCAGTGGATCTAGTAAAGCCAAATTCTTGCAAAACTTTACTAAACCAAGCCCTAAGACTCTGCTTAAGACCATAAATGGCATTCTTCAACCTGTAAACTTTCTAACACTCCCCCTCAACCATAAAACCAAGAGGTTGCTGCATGTAAACTTCTTCCTCTAAATCACCGTAGAGAAAGGCATTTTTAATATCAAGTTGAGATACTAGCCAACCACTATTGACTGCCACAGAGAAGTATCCGCACTGAATTGAGTCTGACTAGTGGTGAAAATGTCTCAAAATAATCAACTTCAAAGATTTGTATATAACTTTTAGCAACCAATTGTAAATCTTTCCACTGTACCATCCGGACAGCATTTTAAGGTGAACACCCACCTACACCCCACAACAATAGCACCAGGGGATAGGTCAATAAGTTCCCAGGTACCCTTAGATTGAAGAGTAGCAATCTCCTCCTCCATGGGTAAGGTCCAGGAAGGGTCCTGACAAACCTCAATATGATTCCTGAGAATATTTTTGCTGTCAACTGTAAGAGATAAAAGTCTCCTCGATGCAAGTAAACAATCAAATGACATAATTGGAAACAAAATATTTAACACGGGATCATTGTGGCTTTCTTTAGGTAATAGGAAGATCCATATCAGATACCTCTGGTAGTGCAGTGTCTGGACCTCCGTCTGAATCAACAATATCAGCAAAGGATTAAGTAGGAATAGAAGAAAGCGGTTCCTCTGTAGGTATAGTAGTGGATGAAGGTCTGCGTTGAAAGTGTTGAGGGAAGATACCTATATCTATCACGTCAGGATGTCTAGGATAGGGAATGGGAGGGACATCATGAGGTGGATGAGGCTCAGCAATAGGCATAGCCAATAGAATATCCTGGGAGACACTGGGAGACTTCCCTGTAGCAGAGTAATATGGCACGTTTTCAAAGAAAGTCACATCTTTACTAATATACAAACTGACGTGAAAGATAATCAAAATATCTATATCTCTTTTGGGTTCTAGAATAACTTACAAAAATACACTTAACAGATCTAAAAACTAGCTTGCCTACCTTGAATAAATGAACAAAGTAAACACATCCAAATACTTTTGGAGGAAGAGAAAAAAGCTCCTGATCAGGAATCAAAACAGAATAAGGGGTCTTCCCACCAAGAACAAAAGATGATATCCGATTAATAAAAAAAATAGCTATAAAAACAGCATCTGCCCATAAGGTGACAGGAACATGCATCTGAAACATAATAGTATGGACAACATCAAGAAGATGTCTTAGGTTGCATTCAGCCATCCCATTTTGTTAAGATGTATGAATAGAGGTCTGATGCATAATAACAAAAGACTGGAAAAACTAAGTTAAACTAGAATTCACAAACTCAAACCCATTGTCAGTCCGAAACATGCGAATAATAGTAGAAAATTGAGTCTTTATTTCATTCATAATTTTTAATCAATACCAGAGTTTCAAATTTTTCCTGTCATAAACACCCAACAAACACAAGTATAATCATTCACAAGGACTAAAAAATACTAAAAACCCCTGACCCAACATGGGCCCCACATATCCCCATGAATAAGAGAAAAAACAAACTTGGTTCTATTATTACCACTAAGAAAGGAAACTCTGATGCTTGCCAAGTTGGCAGGCATTGCAAGCAAAAGAAACTAGAAACTACATATTAAGAAACTGACGGTGAAGAACATAAATACTAGGACGTCCCACTCTAAGATGCCACTGTAAAGCAGAAGTGGAAAAAGCGACAACCATGGAATGATGCACTGGTGGTAGGTCAAGGTCAAGAAAATATAAGTCATCCAGCTTAAGTCCACCAATCTGCTTTATCGTCAGGAGGTCCTACAAAAAGAAAAAATGATCATTAACACTGTCTGCAATTTAATGCCTCGGTAATTTGATTGATAGACATTAAATTCAAAGCAAATTTAGGTATATGCATAACATCAAAAAGAGGTAAAGTAGTGGATAGAGAGGTCACCCAAACTTGTCACAGGGGACAAGGCACTATTAGCTACTCTGACATGTACAGCAGTCAATGGTCTAAGAGACGAAAAAAGAGTAACATCTCCTATGATGTGGGAAGATGCACCGGAGTGTGCAACCAAAATGGCTTACGAACACCTCTGACACTAGCAACAGTACCTATCATCTGAGTCACAAAAGCATCAGCAGTAGAAGTGGCCTGAGAACACACAAGCCTGTCATATTCTTCCTTGAAAATAGTGATCTGAGGACTAACTGGCTCTTCCTCCTGATAGTGCTAACTCCCATCTCCACCATAGGTAACCTAATTGGCCAAATGCCCCTAAGGAAATCCGTGTTTTATCCAACACCTATCAACTATGTGATTCATCTTCTGACAATGGTCACAGAATAAACCATGTCACGGTCAACAACTGCCATAACAGAGGAATCAGAAAGTGGGACAGGGTCAAATATCTCAAGTCTGGATAGGTGAGCATAATCTGAGTAGGCGTAGGGATCTCCTCAAGGGTCACAAGTTGATCCTTAACAGACTTGTATTCAGGACTAAAACCTGCAAGCAACTGTACAAAACGAAAGGCTTCACATTGCTTAGCAATGACAATGACATCTGTGGAAATTGGCTGATAAGTATCATGCTCATCCCAAAGGTTCTTCATAAAGCCATAGTACTCGGTAATGAGATGTAGTCCCCTTCCGAAAAGAATGCAACTCCTTAATCACCTTGTAAAGGCGATTGATATTGCTATTGTGAGAGTATCTCATGAAGAACCTCCTACACTTTCTCAGCAGACGCATATGACACAACCTGCTTTGCTATGGGCTCCTTCATGCTATTCAACAAACATGTGGCCACTCAGTCATTATCTGCCTCCCAGTCAACAGACTTTACTGTGGGTTCATCTTGTATCAAGATGTACTTCCAATGTGATCCCATAAATCGGGAAAACGAAGTAGACCATAGAGGAAAGTTGACCCCATCCAACTTTATAGAGGCTCCTTGCATAAAAGAAGATGTGCTCGAGGTAGATATCTTCCCACCCGAGTCGCTCAAGGAACTCTCCTTGTCTTCCATATCACCCGACATGTGAGAGACGCCAAAAATAAGGTACTATAGCAAAAAATCAGACCATACGTAGGTTTGAAATCATCATAGATCTAAGAACAAAGACTAGATCAGACCATAACAACCACCTTTAGAGCTAAATAAGACCTCGAAGGGGTTGTTTCTTCTCCTTGGCCTCTGCTTGGTTGAAGAAGGTAGATGGGTGACCATTTACGTCACCCCAAAGACCGCAGGCCTGCCCACTATCAGAATAGAGCCATCTCCTCGCGGTTGTGCCTCACGAAGGTGGTGAACACACAGTAGCAGAAGAAGACAACAGGTCGTCATGCCACCCAATTAGGCGGCGGCACAACCCTCAATGGGTCGTCGCAGTGGCCTCCTACTGCTGTCGACCCCCTTGGACAGCAGCGCTGATCCTTGTTGCCGATTTGAGGAGGGTTGATGGCGACAAGGAGGCGGCCAACAGCTCCCTGAGAGGGAGAAAGAGGACCTAGGGTTTGGGGGGAGGAATCTAGGTTTTGGATGCAATACCGGAGCCCTGATCTCGGACCGTTGCTCTGATACCATATTAGGGCAAAAAAGCGAATCAACTTCTATTAAGAACCCTAGGTGCCTTTATATAAAAAGGCACAAAGGGTAAATTACAAGCGTGTCCTCATACAATATAAAAAACCACAAGAAAACCTAAACAATAACTCAACAGAAGCAATTGAAATAAGGCTTGGGATCCACGATGTGAGCTTCTTGGGAAGGTACTCTGATGATGCTTCTTGAGTTGCCACACCTCACATTGAAAGGTGACAATAGAAGGAATCTATGGAAACATCCTTCACAATTTTGGCAATTGGAGATGACTAAACCGAAGATGCCACAAGTAGCTGGAGGCACCTCCTAATGAGAGAGAGAGACATGGCTTGCATAAGGCGACTGAAGACAGACTCTGCCTTTCTCACAACCACACCCAATGGTGCATCCGAGGAGAACATCCTCAAATGTAAGAGACTTTGATTGCATGATAATTTAACCCTTTAGTAATCCAACTAACCGAAGAAAATCAGGAGCCAAAAGAACATTCTCAAACTTCATATGTAGAGTCACATGAACCTCCCCTAGACCAGATATAGGGGAATGACACCCGTCATCAATCTACACAGTTTAATTAAATGGAATTAAACAAATAGTGGAGAATTATCTCGCATCACCACAAATGTGTCGAGACGCTTCTGAATCAGCAAGTCAATCTACTTTGCTTGAGGCTTACATAGCTCCTGCTCGAGCTACCCATGCTGACTAAATACATGAAGCAGTCTCATACTCCTGGATATAGTGACAATGTCATGTGACCTTCCTGTCGAAGCAAGAGCCTCATACTCAGCAATAGGAACTCTCCAATGTCACCTCAAACATATTTTTTGATGTCATATCTACCTTAGTCAAAACCATCCGACCTCCATGAACACAGAGAGGGGAAGAATTAGACCATTAAACTTTTAGATTTACTGGACACTCAACTCAGATCTGATCAATCCAACTCAAATCTACCAGGAGAAAGGTGTTTAGACCATAGTGGCATGGAATCAAATCAGAAAACTAATTCGATTTGATTGAAAGGCTGCAAATCAACGTTGTAGCCTAGAGATGGCACTATAGCCTCAACCACCGATGCTATAGCCACCAGCAAGCCGATCGTCGATCACCAACACCTCCTTTGGTGGCCCCCAATCACCCAAGGACAACGTTGCTGCCACCAATCGTCGACAACAAGGTGCTGGAGGTGCTAGGAGCCACCTACAGGGAACAGGCAACAGTGCAAGGAGGCCTACCAGCGTGCTGGATGGCACTAGTGGGCTACTACCTCACCCTGAGAGGTGGCATGACAAGATGGATGACCGACAACATCCAAGGAGAGAGAGAAGGGATTAAGGTGTAGGTTTTGGAGGCTAGGGTTTTTGATGGGATATTCAAGCACTGGCCTAAGATCGCTACTTTAATACCAAGTGGGATAAAATGAATAGAGATAGATTATTCTGTAGCCCTACCTCTCAATACATAGAGGTCGGAAAAGTACATGACAATCCTATAAGAAAGTAACGAAATAGTACGATCGAAGAGGCTTAATAATGAGACGTGAAAGTTTATACACATTGCATTCAAAAGAAAGATGTTCATACATACTAAAGAGCTGATATTTCATCAACAAAGAGACATTGACTACAATATTTTGAACATAAATTGTTTTTGACTATCAATAATTGATATATCCAAAGAATGTTTAGCTAGGGTGATAACAAATGTTAGGAAATAAATGAGGATCTAATTAGTTAGTTGTCAAGGATCCAATTAATTAGGAGTATTTTAGTCCCATGTTATTTTTAGCAAGTTGGTGTGTTTTTTCCTTTATTGTACCAAACTCTATCTCTATATAAAAGAGGTTTGGCTTGGTTATTGAATAAAAACAAATATTCTCTCCAAAATCTCCGCATATTATCAGAACCACCGATTCTAATGGTCTAGGGTTTAGAAAAGATCTAGAGGGGGGAGGACCTCCGACGGTGCCACTGGACTCCGGTGAGCCACCAAAAAGGCACTCTCCTCTCCTAACCTCTCTTCTCTTCCTTCTCTTCATTTTCTCCTACTTCTGTTGTTGCTCTCTCGACGTCGATGAAGGTGTCATTGATGCCACCACCAGCGAAGAACCATCGTAGGGTGCTTGTCGGTGCACCAACCTCCATATGAACCACCTTTGAGGGTCATCAATCAGACCATGCAGTGCCGACAGCCCCATCTTCGACCGACGCCGCCCCTAACAGCGAAAGCTCGGATCGAGATTTTGGCCCCTCAAACCTTGCTCAATCGAGGATCCAAGGGAACCAAACAACTCCTTGAAGGACATGCTACCAGATTAAGGCCCTCCGATGATGATCGGCTGGCGCGATCGCCGGCGGCAAGCCAAATCAACCCCAACACCGCTGACAACAAAGGGGGGATTCAAACCCTGTTTCAAGCCCTCCTCTCTTGATCTAATGGAGCCCTAGGGGTCTCATCGGAACCCTTGGGGAGTGTTTAGGGAAAATCCTATCACTGAAGCATTGCTAAGGTGCTGCCACGCTGCCAAAGCGCCACCCCCTCTACTGGGGGCTTTGATCCTGGTTTTGACTCGCTTCTTCATATTAAAGGGGCTCCTACGAGACTTGTTAGAACCCTAGGGTGGTCACCTTCGATTTAGGACCAACCCTAGGGTAGGGCATCACCGAAGTGTTGCTGGAGCGTCGCTCGAAACCCTCAAGGCTACAAACAAGAGTTTGGTGGGGTTAGGACCGCCATGTGCAGGCAGCCACATCTTATGCATGAAGCACCTAGTTGGCCCTACGAAAGGGGTCAATTTTAGGCCTTGAAGGGCTTGCATTTGTAGCCCAAAGCAACTTAACGAAGAAGAAAAACACAAAAAGACGTTGACACGTAGATGGGGTGAACTAGCATTTCAGTTGGCTCTTGGGACGTAGGAGCAATGGCAAGGAAGGTGATCTCATACACGTCCAGAAAAATCAAGTACAGTATCCTGGCTAGAGGGGTGTAAGAGCAATGGCACCCGTGTGACCTTATACGCACTCAAGAGGACCAAGCCTCATCTTCAAACGTTTAGATGTGGAAGTAGTAACAACCAAGTTTTAATCATGATTTCTCACGTAACCAGTGTAATTCCGTACGGGAGGGGGTGAGATTTGCGGAAAATGTAAATGATACGGAAATTAAATATGTAGCAATCTCACAAAAATCACAATCACACAAGTACGCAAGGATTTTTAGATGGAAATCCAAACCCGGGTAAAAACCATCATCTAAGCCTCTTCACTTAGGATTTCTCGATCGACCGAGTCGATCAAATCCACTATCCGAGTCACTTAAAATGAGGGTGACAACCTCAATACAACCGCGCTACTTACACGAGGGTAGCGTACCTCAAACCCCTCCTCTTCATGAGGAGTATTTAGTCTCTCGATGGAGACGGAAATTCGCAAAGCGAATACCCAATCAAAGACAATTACACAAATCCTATAGAGCTACAAAGCAAGTATTTAAATCTAGCTACTATAGGCAAAGATAACTTCCCTTTGATGAAAGTGCATCAGCAAGTGACATGGGTGCGTGAATCACGTGAAGGCACAACGGCACTCTCGTAATCGTAGGCGGCAGAGCGGGTGCACGGCGAGAAAGAAGCTCTCAAGATGAGGACGATGGCTTTTGAGAGGTAGAACTTCTCTAGGACACATGGTGGAAAGTGATTCTTAGTGTGTTTTGGTGTCTAACAAAGGAGGGCTCCCCCTCTATTTATATATAGCTTAGGAACCCTTAGGAAGGCCTTAGAAGACTTCTATAACCATTAATAAAAAACCTAAGGTAAATTAGGTCAGATTCAGGGTCATTAATGATTTTGACAGGGTTATCAAACGTTTGGGAAAAGTATCGGATGTCTGGAAACTACTCTTAAGATGTCTGGAAACTAAATCAGACGTCTAATCCTAAACGGGTTTCCTTACTGACTTGGGTCAGACCTAAATAGGGTTCTTGCATAAGTCGGTCAGACGACTTGTCGGACATTTGACACTAGGTCTGAACATCTGGAAACCTAAATAACTGCGGGAATGGATTTCCCGAGGCACAAACGGCTAAATCTTTGATGAGAAGTGATTTTGGCTTAATCGAGGGCTAACGTCTATATATCAGATGTCTAAAGTCCTCTACGAACGTCTGATAGAAGATTAAGGGCCAATCCTCAACGATTATATTTCTAAGCCAACGTTTCACTAATTGGACATCTAGCAATGTCAACAGACGTCTGCTAAGACATCTGGACTAAAGGTTAGACGTCTAAAACTGGCAGACAGTAAGTTGTTCTCCAACGTAAGTGTTTTGGACGTTTGATCAAACAGTCAAACGTTTTAAAAGTAAAGATCAGACTTCTAAAGTCCAGATTGGATGTCTGATCAAGCTATCTGATGCCTACTTTGACTTTCTAAGTTCTCTACGAAATGTCTAAGTGTCTTAGGTTGTGTAAGTGTTCCTAAGACTACTGTATTATTACTTTGAGGCTCTTTAACAAATACTTTAAAAAACAAAGAACAAATAACAAAAGATACAAAGTACAAGACAAAAGAACATCTATCCTATTTTTCTTGTCTTCAAGCTATCGCTCCACAGGAAGCTTCTTCCCCTCCATCAAGCTTCTCCAATCCACCATGTATGCAGTACGCAAGCTTGAGCTCCTCCTTCATATTTGAATCCATTTGCATTCTCCTGAAACTAATAAACTCAATGCAAATGTTAAATAACACATATTTTGTTATCATCAAAATTAACGACCGTGGTGCCCTTGCACCAACAACCAGCACCTTATAAGAGATGTACAAGTAGAAACATGACAAGTTGATGCAGATGCTGAAGCTAATTTTTTTTCTACTACCGTCGAGTACCATTGATCCAAGTCTTCACCGTCTCCTGCATCTCAACTTGCGAGTGAGTGTTAAGAAATAAATCAATGTTAGGAAATAAATGAGGATCTAATTAATTAGTTGTCAATGATCCAATTAGTTAGGTGCATTTTAGTCCATGTTATTTTTAACAAGTTGGTGTGTTTTTTCCTTTATTAGACGAAACCCTCTCTTTATGTAAAGAGAGGCTTGGCTTGGTTATTAAATAAGAACAAATATTCTCTCCAAAATCTCCACAATGGCATTATTGCTAAAGTTGGTGTGGCAAACAAAAGATAAAGGGACCACGTTGAGGTGATTTAGGCATTTGTAGAGAAGGTGAACCAATGCTTAGTTTGACTTCATGATAATTTGGATAGTGTGCTTTGAAAAACACGTAAGGTTGAAGAGTCAGATCAGCAGAATGCTGGGGCTTAGTTTCAGGTCTGGATTCACGTTTGACCGGTCCCATATTAGATTAGTTAAGTTCCACAAAATTGCAAGATTGGCTAATGTTCATGTCCGTGCAGTTGGATGATGAGCTTTGCAAGAGAGGTGAAGGTTGAAGAGTAACATAGTCTTGCTTCTAGCAAAATACTGAGGCTTAATTTTGGGTCTGGATACACGTTTTACCTCTCCCATGTAATATCTGATAAGTTCCAAGGAATGGCGAGATCATTGGCTAATATTCATGTCCTTTGTTCCAATGCAACTTTTACATGTCCTTTTGCAATGTAAATGATAAAATGATAAGCTATAGAAGTTGTTTTTCCCATCATATTTTCTTTATTCAGATAGAAATATGGAAATCTTTTGCATAACAGGGCCCCTGTTGCAGGAAGCTCTCAACTGTGTGTGAGTTCGGGGGAGGATCAGACCACTTTGGGTCTATACATCCTCTTTGCTTTACCACAAGAGGCTGCTTCCACAACCTGAACCCATGACCTCCAATTCACAAGGTGACATATTTGCGCCAAGGCCCCCTTTTATATGGAAATCTTCTGTATATGAACAATATATTATGATATCCTCAAAGAAAAGGAGATTGATAGGATATGGACGTGAAACCTAATGAACTGGTTTATCATAGATGTGCAACCAAATTCTACCAAACATGATATTTAGAAATGTTGTTATAAACTAGAATCACGGCTACATCAAACAGACAAGCCATATAAGCAAGTGCCAATGCAAACATAACCATTCGGATGCCCCTAGGGATGAAACTGGTCTGGACAAGACCCATATATAGGTGTACTTCCATATCCATAATTTCTTTCACTAAGTTCAGTGCAAATTTGGACTTAAGATGTACAACACATACAATTTTTCTCAACCATAATCTAAGAAACTTGGATACAAATTCAGTCCGGATAAAAATCCGATACAAATCAGAAGTTAATATAAAGGTATAGCTAGTATGAACTGAAATTGGATAACAAAACTTGAATATGATAGGAGATGTTAGAATTAGAGTTATAGTAAGGGGTAGCACAGTTGGTGCGCCCGCTTCCTATAAGGTACTCCCTGTGCGGGGTGCACGGGTTCGATCCCCCACAGCATGCCCAGACACACATAGTGACCTCATGGGGGGACGCATCACTGATGTTGTCCCCACCTCGACTCGGCGCCAGAGAGTGGTCGTGACTAAGATCACGGAGGCGCTCTGTGGCAAGCGAGAAATTCGGGGACCCTCGGGGGGGTGGGATCTCCCCTCTCCCTCCCACTTAAAGAATTAGAGTTATAGTCATTAGTGTGTGATGTGCTAGTTTTCTTTTATGTTTGGACTTCCCTAAAATTTGCCTAGTACCTCCCTCTATAAAAGGACTAGGACTCTTTTCCAAATAAGACTTCTTCATTCTCTTCTTTCTCAACATGGTATCAGAGAGAAGTGGATCCTAGACTCTTCACGGTCAGGTTCCATTCTCCACCAAAAAAAAAACCCCAGAGTTCTCTCTCTCTCTCTCTCTCTCTCTCTCTCTCTCTCTCTCTCTCTCTCTCTCACTGATTTTGCTCCCTACCGGACTTCCCTCTCGCCAATCTCTCACAACTGGTGATCTCCTATGCCTCTCCCTTCCTACTGGCATGACAACAACGGTAGGGAGGGAGCCCTCCAACCACCTCAAGAGCACCGCCAAGGCCCTTACGGTCCCTCCTTAGCACCGCCAAGGCCTTACTGCCTCTCCTCAGTGCAACCAAGGCCCTTACAACTCCTCATTGCCACCAAGGCCTAGCGGCCTCTCCTCAACCCTACCAAGCAGTTCCTTAACACCGCCAAGGTCCTTATAGCCTCTTCTTCAATCCCCAGTAGCACCGCTTGCTACTAGTAGGTACCTTTACCGCCATCTAAGGCTGTTGTTGGCCTTGGCGGCCGTGTAGGTGATGTTTAGTGGCCTAAATCTTCGTCTACATCTTTGGCTGCATGTTTTCGACTCAACCATGGCCCAAGATGCGTGAAAGCTGCTAAAATTGAACTCAATAGATGAATTTTGCAGTGGTTTAGATCTAAACTATGAAGAAATCTTTGCTTCGGCCCAAAAATGGCAACTTTAGGACCCTCTGCCTCTTCTAAAGTCAAAACCATGACTTCTCGACTTCTCTAGTGGTCCAAGGTACCTCTATGAAACTCAATGGTGTCCAGAACTACCTACTTTGATCCCAGGTGTTTAAAATTTTTGTTAGCGGCCAAAAGAAGCTATATATTAACCAAGGATCCTCCGAAGGCAGATGCTCCGGACTTTAACAAGCATCAACAAGATAATTTTCTTATTATGAATTGGATAATGAATTCTATTGAACCCCAGCTTACTGTTAATCTCCTTTACAAGAAGACTACAAAGGGCATATGGGACAACTTGGCAAAGAAATACTCTCAAAGGTCAAATCATGTCCATCTTACCAACATCTATCGTCAGATCTAGTCTACTACCTAGGGTGACCGATCTTTAGTGGATTACTACACAAAGATGGAGTCTCTATTTGAAGAGTTAAATGTGTTCCAATTATCTTGTTGTGATACTCAAACTGGGTAGAGACAAAATTAACAAGTCTACCGCTTCTTGGATGGTTTGAGTTTTAGGTACATGCCAGCCCATGATCATATTCTTACCTTGGAGGCTATTCCAGATCATTTATGGGACATCTCCAGAAGATTGCTCCAGACACAAGACCTCTAGTTTCCTCTACTGTGACGTCGGGAGTTACCCACTAAGACCTCTTACATGTGCAGTCACCAGGGGTCGTGGTAGCTTCAGGGCTTGCCATGGACGACGGCATGGACATACGTATGATCCCTATATCCACTAACAGCAGACTAATCATCCTTCTAAAAAATGTTGGGCCAAGTTTGGTCATCTTGGTAGGGCCAACTCAACCGTGATCCAGGGGGAGTTTGTTAACCCCATGGCTTCCGCACTTACTGCCTCTGACTATGCCTAACTTATGGATCTTCTTCATCAGGTTGTTGGTTTTCTTGCTTCTCATGAGACAATTGCTTTTATTGCTGCTACGGGTACGTCAGCCAAGTTGGCCATTGCTATGTCTACATCCTCCTAGGTGGTAGACTGTGGTGCCTCCAATCATCATATTGGTAAAAAGGAAGCCTTGACATCTATGCGACAAACTAAAGTTTCCGCTTGGCAAATGGGTCGTATTCCCCAGTTACAGTTGTTGGGGATGTTTGGTTTTGAAATACACTGTCTATCCAATGTTTTTTGTGCCCTTGAGTTTCCCCTAAATTTATTATTTGTGTATAGATTATGCAAAGAGCTTTCTTATTGGGTTATTTTTTACAAGCATTTTATTCTCTTTCAGGACACCAGAGAAGAAAGATGATTCGTGGGGAGATTGAACGTGAAGGCCTCTACCATGTAGACACTCAGTTGTTTGCTGTTGCTACTTCTATTCTATTAATTTCAAACTTTAGCACCATTGCCTGAGTCATTTGTCTATTTCTAGACTACGAAATATGTTTTCAGAAAGAACGGTCCCTGATACCCTTTAATGTGAAGTCTATCAGTTAGGCAAAGCACCACTGGGTTTTTTTTTCAGTCTAGACAAAATAAGAGTGTTTTTGCTTTTCATTTGATTCATCATGATATTTAGGGTTAGTCATTCAAGACTTGTTATTTAGTAATGGGACTCTACATTAGACTTCTTATCCTGATACGTCCCAACAAAATGAGGTTGCCAAGTGCAAATTGCACCATACTCTTGATGTTGAACTCGCACCTTAATAATTGCCATGGATGTTATTAAATTTTTGTGGGGAGATGTCATGTTCACTGCTACTTATTTGCTTAACAAAGTCCCATCTCCTATTCTTGATGGAGACATACCTTTTCATCTTCTACAGCTTGAATCCTTCCTTTTTGCATTACCACTGTGGATTTTTGGATGCACGTGTTTTTGTTCACTTGTTTGATGGTGTTGACAAGTTGTCTCGATTGATTAAATGCATTTTTCTGGGGTATTTTTGCTCCCAGAAAGGATATCGATGTTATGATCCTATCGGGAAGCGATAGTATTTCTCTGTTGATGCTACTTTCTTTGAGAACATTCTCTTTTATTCTAAGGAATCTTCTCTTGGGTGGTTTATACACACTTATCAGCATCATCAGAGAGATCTCGTTTCTATGCCACTTCCCTCTATGTAGTTTGCGGAGATGACTGACCACGATCTAGAGCAACCCCCCCCCCCCATACCAGCATTTGTTTTAGATGTCCTTGATCGACAACCAACTAATCTCTCCATTGCTCTATAGAAACCAACAAGGAATTGTACTTTTCATTTTCTTTCACATTATACATTTGTTAGCCATCTCAATCCTACTACGCATTGATAGCTATCATGAAGCTACCTAGGAGTAAGGCTGGTAACAAGCAATGGTTGAAGAGATGGAGGCACGTGTTTCTCAAGACTTATGGGAGTTGATAAATCTCCCTGCTGGTGCTATGGTAGTTGATTATCACTGGGTTTACATGGTCAAGTACAAACCAGAAGAGGTAGTTGAGAGATTGAAGGCTAAATTGGTAGCCAAAGGCTACACACGACTTATGTGGTGGACAACTTCGACACCTTTTCTCCTGTGACCAAACTCAACTTTATCCTTGTGATTGTCTGTAGCAGTGAACAAGGCATGGGCCTTATATTAGCTTAATGTGAAAAACACATTTCTCTATGGTGATCTTCAAGAGGAAGTTTGCATGTCTCAACCACTTGGCTACATAATTGAGGGGGAGAAAGTCTGCAAGCTGAAGAGGCCAATGTATGATATCAAACAAAGCCCAAGGGTTTGATTTGAAAGTCTTAGCTTTGAAGTGCAAAAGATTGAATTTCTTAGGTGCATGCCAGATCACTCCATCTTTGTCAGGCGTAAAGATTCAGGCGTGGTTATCCTGATCATATATGTTGATATGATACTTACCGATGATGATGCTGACATTATTCAAGAGACGAAAGATTACTTGCAATCCACATTTGTTACTAAGGACCTTGGGACATTGAGATATTTTTTAGACATTGAGATTACTCGGAACTCCAGTGGTTCAGTACTGTCACAGAGAAAATATGTTCTTGAACTACTCAAGGAGATTGGTCAGTTGGGGGCCAAACCTTCTCTATTCCTGTGGAGTCCCTTGGGAGGCAGAGTGCTAATGATGATCCTGTCTTCGAGGATAAGATGAGATATTGCAGTATTGTTGGCAAATTGCTCTATGTGACGGTCACCAGACCTGATATCAACTTTGCTATCAATAGGGCAAGTCAGTGCATGGAGAACCCACGATACAGACACTGGTAGGTTGTGTACCTTATTCTCAGATAGTTTAAGGGTAATCCTGGGAAGGGACTCTATATGAAGAACAATAGGCACGTGGACCTACATGCTTTTTCAAATGCTGACCATGCAGGATCTTTGAATGATAGGGAATCAACTATAGGCTGTCATCTTTCTAGGTGAAAATCTTGTTACTTAAAGGAGTAAAAAATAGGCGATAGTAGCCAGATCTAGTGCTGAGACCAAGTACAAGGCTATGGATCGCACGACCTATGAAATTACGTGATTGGTTAACTTTCTAAAGGATCTTGACATCCAAGTGCCTCTTCTGGTACTTATGTTCTATGACAACCACTCAACTAGCTTTATTGCATCCAACCCAGTGTTCCGTGAACGCACCAAGCATATTATGATGGACTACCATTTTGTCAGAGATATGGTTACTATAGGAAAGATCTCCACACCTACGATTACATTAGAATAGCATATTGCATATGTTTTTACCAAGGCACTCCTGCAAAAGCATCAAGATTTCTTATGTTACAAGCTAAGCATGCATGACATATATTCTCCAGCATGAGAGGGAGTGTTTGAATTAGAGTTATGGTCATTAGTGTGTGGTGTATGTTAGCTTATGTTGTGTAGTCAATTATTTTTCTTCTTATTGTAAGGGCTATGTGTATTTTGTCCTTCAGGAACATTCCTATACTTTTGACTCTATGGTCACTCTCTATATACGAGAGCCCTAGGGTTTCTAATGAAAACAAGTCATTACAACCAATTTGGTATCAAAGCACCGATCTTAGATCGTGGCTCTAGGTATCCCATCCCTCACAACCTCCAAACCCTAACCATCAAACCCTAATCGTCTCTCTCTCCCTCGTGAGTGGCAGCAGCTCTCGGCGGAGCTCCGGCGACCTGCGGCAACACGCGCAGTGGTGCTGCAGCAGCGTGGGTGAGCCTGCAACACCGATAGTGGCACTCAGGCGGTGCTACGGTGAGCTTGGAGGCTCTCCTCGCCTCTAGCGACGGTGCTGCAACGTCTAGGTTGATCGCGGTGTCACTGCGACAACTTTGAGGGCCCTCCTAGCCTTCGGCGGTAGCGCTGCAGCATTGAGGGCCACTCGCAACGACGCTGTGGTCCCTTGGAGGTCGATCTAACCTCTGGCGACGATGTAGCAGTGACTTGTTGAGCTTGCAGCGGCACTACAGGTGATTGACGGTGAAACAATAGCTAGGGCTGCCTATTGGATCGGCAACTGTGCGCTGCAAGCGATGCTGACCTCCGACGACGCCGCTACAGTAATCTACAGCGGCGATTCGCAACGCAGATCGACAAGGAAGAGATACACGGTGATCTGATCCCAATGCAGCAATTGTGAAGGGGTTTTTTGCCCTAATTTAGGAACGTAAGTTCATGATGCAGGTCTAAATCTATTTGATTTCAGACTTGTGGATGATTTCGTGGTAATAAAAGCTTGATCGAGGCTTCTAAATTGCGAAGATGGCTTCAGATGATTAGTCTGAGGTATCTTCGGGCTCTGTTTCCAACACCGGGTTACTCAAGAACCCTTTCTTTAGTCATGTTAAGTTAGATGAGACCAACTATCCACGGTGACCCCAGACCTTTCTTATGACCATCAGGGGTCATAAAAAGAGCTATATTCTTACGAATTCGAAGTCTGAGAACAAGACAGACACAAATGCTAATTGGGATAACGACAATGCCATGGTTTGTATATAGCTAATGCAGACGGTTATTCCCCACATAAGGGATGAGATCATGTACTACACTACTGCGAAAGAGATGTGGGAGTTTTTGTGTGATACCTATTTACATGCCAAGTACTCCACATGAGCTTTTCAAGTCTTCTATGACCTTTTCTATCTGCGTCAAGAGAAACGCACAATGTTATAGTATTACTCCCTCATGAAGGAAATGTTAGAGAGGAACTACTCCTACCTGCCAGGGTGTGCCTGTGAGTCCTGGAGGAGTTTTTGGAGACAATTAACTGTTTCTCTTTTCTTGGCTGGCCTTGGACCAAAGTATGCGGCAGCCGGAGATCAGATCCTCACTACTCCTAAGCTTCCTACCCTGGAGGAAGCATATAGTAGACTCAGTAGAGTTACAGTACGCACTTCTACTCCTGACACTGTTGCTCGATCGTCTGTACTATCTGCAATCCCTGGACGTGGCAAGGGTACTACTTACCCTGCACATGGTCGTGGATGTGGACGCTCTTCTGGTACACCTATCAGGACTCCGTGTGCTTGTTGCGGCATACTTGGTCATGCTGAGACTACATGCTGGCAGAAGTAGTGTAGGCCACTTATGGCCACTCAGGTGGCTGAGATCTCCGATGCAGCTTTTCTTACTTCTGATATGTGTTCCTTGAGCAATGAGATTGAGAACTTGCGACAACAGATTGCTCAGTTGACTCAGGCATCCTCTCAGATTCCAGACACTACAGCTATGGCTTCCTCTTCAGAGACACCTACAACTGGTATGTCCTCACTTTTTTCTTCTAGTGAGTGGTTAATTGATTTTGGTGCATCCAAGCACTTATGTGGCGACCGAAGCTCTTTCTCTCAATTAGCACCTGTTACACTCGCTAGGATAATATAGGTGGCTGATGGGTGACACTCGCCACTTGTTGGCAAGGAAGATACGTCTTGATCTCATACTTTGGAACTTATAGATGTCTATTATGTGCCTAATTTTCCTTTTGAGTTTATTGTCTGTTAGCAGCATCATTAGATATCTGAACTTTCGAGCTATTTTTTATGCACCCTTTTGTGTCTTGCAGAACAAATTCACTGGGAAGACGATTAGTGGAGGGTGTAAGGAACATGGGGTGTACCGTTTAAGCCGTAATGCTTTTGCTGCCTCTACTACCCAAGGCCTTACTTCTACTGGATCTCCTCTCCAGTTGCACCACCGCCTTGGCCATCTACCCATTCATCGCTTCATACGTGTTCTACCACACATCCCCTCCACTACTGCTCTCACAAGTGATGCTTGTCAACTTAACAAGTACCACAGGGCTAGTTTTTCCAGTTCTACTTCTGTTTCGTCTGTTACTACATTTAATTTGATTCATATGAACATGTAGGGTCCCGATCGTATTCCTGATCGACTTGGGAACAAATATTATCTTGTTTTAGTTGATGACTTTTCTCATGTTTCTTGGATGTTTCTCTTGAAAATAAGTCCGATGTAGGATAAATTATTGAGAACTTTGTCAAAGAAATAAAAACTCAACATTCTTATTTGGTGAAGCACTTTCGTTTTGATAATGCCTTGGAATTTTGCACTTCACGTTTGCGTAATTTTTTTTCTAGTTGTGGCATTATCCATGAGACATGTCTTCATACCTCTCAGCAAAATGGTGTTGCTAAAAGAAAACATCGCCATATTCTTGATGTTGCTCACAATTTGTTGATTCACCATGCTATCCCCTCTATATTTGGGTGATGCTATTTTGACCACTTATTTTTTTATTAACTAAATGCCTAATACTACATTGCATTAATTCCTCTTCAGGTCATGTATCCTAATTATCCCTTGTTTTATGTCACCCTCGGACTTTTGGTTGTATTGCCTTTGTCCATTTGTTGGGACCAGGTTGGGATAAATTAACACCGAGAGCAGTCAAGTGTATTTTTCTTTGGTATACCCGGATACAAAAGGGGTATCGGTATTTTGATCCGCTTACTTCTCGACACTATGTTTCAGCAGATGTTACCTTTCATGAGACTGTAGCTTACTTTTCTGTGACAGCTGCTAAGATAACTCCTGAGGGTGATATGCCTCCCATGGGAGCTTTCCTGATATTCATGTCCCCACCACACCACCATCACCTCTTGCTACACATCCCTCTCTACACCTGACTAGGCCACTTCAGACATGTCTGCACTCATGCTACCTATCAGAGACCCCCATCCTTACCTTCATCATAGGCTTCTCAAGTGAGTTCTTTAGACACCGTCGTATGTTTGCCATGTGATAGCTACAGGGACAGGATAGGTGATGTGTCAAGCAATGATCTTGACCTTCCGATAGCCATTCGAAAAAAACCACGGGCTTGCACTACTTATCCCACGGCGGGGGCACTTGCTACTGGTAGTCTAGCTCCTAGATTTGCTGGATTTACTCAGGCGTTAGCTACTACGCAGATTCCAGCTACTCACCGTAAGGCCATGCTTAATCCAAAATGGCGAGCAGCATGAAGGATGAGATGGTTGCTTTTAGAGGCCGTGGGACTTGGGAGCTTACTCCACTTCTTGATGGTGCTGCACTCGTTGGCTATCAATGGATATTCACTATGAAGTTCAATCCCGATGGTGGTATTACTAGGTACAAAGCTCGCCTCGTGGCAAAAGGGTTCACCCAGACTTATGAGGTGGAATTCTTTGACACCTCCCCAATTGCCAGACTTCCCACAGTCCAGGTGTTAATTGCAATGACAGTTTAGTTAGATTGGCCCTTGCACCAGTTAGATGTGAAGAATGCCTTCCTTTATGGTGATCTCTGAGAGGAAGTCTATATACAGCAGCCACCTGGCTTTGAAAGTAAGGGAGAGTGTATATGCCGATTACAGAAAGCTATATATGACCTCAAACAGAGTCCCAGAGCCTGGTTTCAAAGATTGTCACAGGTTGTAGAGGCAGCTGGATTCAGGAAATCAACAGTTGATTTTTCACCTTTTGTCAGGAGAACTAAACGAGGTACTGTGGTACTTGCTTGTGTTGATGATTTGATCATCACAAGGGACGATGTGCAAGGTATTGCTAAGGTTAAGCACATCCTAGCAGAGTAGTTTGTCATGAAGGACTTGGGGGCTTTACGGTATTTCCTTGATATTAAGGTTGCTCATAGTAAGGAGGGTGTGATCTTGTCTCAGCGGAAGTATGCTTTAGATATCTTGCAAGAGGTTAGTATGCTTAGGGCCAAGGAAGCCAATATTTCTATGGAACACAAGATGCTACTCTATGATGAGGATGCACAGGTGGTAGACAGCAGACAGTACAGACAGCTTGTAGGCAAATTGTTGTATCTTACTATCACAAGAACAAACATCTCCTGTGTAATTGGGAGACTAAGCCAGTTCATGGCCAAGCCAGCACAACAGCATTAGGATGCAGCATTGATGGTGCTTAGATATGTCAAGAAGGCTCCTGGGAAGGGTCTCTTCTTCTCAAAGGGGTCCTTTATGACATTGGTTGGTTACTCAAATGCAAACTATGCCGGATGCCATGTGGATCGTAAATCCACTACTAGGTTCTACACCTTCTTAGCAGGAAATTTGATCACATGAAGGAGCAAGAAACAAGGCACAGTTGCGAGATCCAATGCCGAGTCTGCGTATAGAGCTATGGCTCAGATGACTGTTGAGATAATGTAAATCAGATCCTTGCTTATTGACCTACAAATGCAGTTTTCTAGCCCCCTAAAGATGCAATGTGATATCAGCTACCTTTATTGCCAACAACTCAGCATTTCACGAGAGGACGAAGCATGTTGAGGTTAACTGTCGCTATACCAGGGACATTATCCAAAAGGGGTTGCTATATACCACTTCTGTTGCATCTGAGGAGTAGATTGCTGATATTTTCACCAAGCCCTTGGCTAGATCTTCATTTGATTCTTGTATATCCAAGCTGAGCATAATATATATCTATGCTCCAACTTGAGGAGGAATGTTAGCTTATGTTGTGTGGCCATTTATTTTTCTTCTTATTGTAAGGACTACGTGTGTTTTGTCCCTAAGGGATATTTCTATACTTTTAACTCTACGGTCTCTCTATATATAAGAGAATCCTAGGATTTCTAATGAAACCAAGTCATTATAACCAATTGTGTATTATTTTTCTTTTATATTTGGACTTCCTTGTAATTTACCTAGTACCTTCCTCTGTAAAAGGAGGACCAGGAATCTTTTCTCAATAAAATTTCTTCATTTTCTTCTTTCTCAACAGGAGCTTTAATCTTACAATGAATATATCAAGGGGTTAATATTTTTTAGATCAAATATATAAGAAACTAAGTTAAATTACTTACAAATCATTGTTAAAAAATACAAAAATTTGATCTCAAAGAATAATATACGTAAAAGCATTTAACTGTCAAATTTGCCGCACATTTAAATCCAACTGCAATCCGAATTTTCCATACCATATTCAAATTTTTATCTAACAAGTTCTGAGTCAATAGTCTCTATCCGTATCTAAATCTGATTAACTGCATTCGAATATTCAAATCCAATGATACTCAAATTTGGTCATTGGATATCCAAATTCATATGTGATTCATTTCATCCCTAGATGACTATAGTTATGGATACCTTTTTGTATCACTGGAATGAATTATCCAAATCCACACAAAAAGGTTATAAAAATGGGCAGATACAAAAATTACTTTCTTTTTGGACCTCACATCTAAAGAACTTTCCAAGTGCTAATAGTCCTCCAGAAAGATCTAGAAAAAATTCCGGTCTGCTATCATCATCGATAGCATTCTTTATCTTTTCAAAAAAAAAAAGATCTAGAAAAAATTGTTTTTCCTTAATTACTTAAAAAAAAGGCAGGTTCTGAAATTTCCTTACAAATCTGAGGTAGTTCTTACATGGAAGCAATAAATGCATGGAATTTTCAATAGATGCATCCCCATCAATCGTCTTATCAACTGAGCTTGGAAGTTGAGGTGCAAGTAGACACTTCGCCTGTTCATTTTCTGGAGGTTGCACTGCCACTGACCTTGCTATGGCTGGAGGCTAGGTAATACAAGCACGGCACCAGATGCAATTAGAAGTATGCAGTAAAACTCGTAAGGGCCAATTGATGATCCTACAGCAATTTGAATTCTGCTCAAGTACACATGCTAATACCAATGATTGACAATGCACTTGTTTTGAGCCTTAAAAAGTAGTATTTACCAAATGAAAAAGGACCAGTGCCAAAAAAAAAAAAACAGTGCTAAAAGAATGGATCAGAAGAAGAAGAGGAAGAAGAAACAGACTTCTCTAACAAAGTAATTTCATTGCTTTCAGTAAGGCTAAGGATTATGGGTTCAAATTGCAAGACCATATGTTTCAAATTCACCTAGAATCAAATTAACAATGAAATGCAAATAAGGGAATACTGGCAGGTATGTTTAAACAGCAGACTAAGAAACCAGTATAGCTCATGTTGCAATTATCTAACGATTTAAGATTGAATCTCAAAGGTACTCTTTTCATTTGGTAGATCCAAGTCCACAGCCTACATTGGCCTCACTCAAAGCTTTGGCAACCACGGAGATGTGATGCACACGCACTCATTTCAAGGGGGTGTGACAATTGTCAGTTTGGGCCTGAAATTTATCCTATATACAATGTTTGTTAGGCAAGGCAATGTTCAATCCACATTGGAAGGACAACATACAAAGCAATATAATTAGAACATCGATATGGTTTATTCTTTTTAGGGTGTCATAAGTGGCCCCTTTTTCTCTCTTCTTCTTTGGCACTCATTACAGAGATCAGATGCACTTGGCCCCTATGTGATACAGGTTTTAGATCCTTGAGAAATCTCTTCTACAAAATCTAAAATGGGTGTCCAAGATCTAGAATTTAGACTTTCATGACTGAGCAATATAAAAAGCTAAAATGCAGAAGCAAAACAAATGAATAAGAAAAATAGTATATAATGCGACAATATTTTGACTCAAATATACTACTGGTGAAAAAAGTACACATAAAGCAAAATATCTATAACATATGCTTACCGTTGCCTCTCTTGTCTTGTTCAATTTATTGATGATTTTGGCTCCTTTTGGCTTAGTTGCATACTTGCTCAATTCCCCCGTCGCTAGAAAATGAAACACATCCTTCTTGGTGCGAAAAACATATCCAGAGACTGGATCGGAATAATACTGCAGTGACAATAAAACCAAGTTCCTTATGTTTGATTATTGACCAAGTAAAATAAAATGTGCCAAATAAATGCAAATAATGTATCAGATAGCAGTACTAGCTATGTATCACATGCTCTAAAGTGCTATCCAAAAGAGCTTCATTGGTCATCAGCAGAATAAAATAATCTACAGTAAATCACATGCTTGAGAGAATCAACGCTGTTAAGGTAAGCACCTAGGCATGCCAAGGTACCACTCCTGGGTAAGGCAAGACATTGGTGCCTCACCTAGTTTCAGGCTACCTGAATTGTCCTAGGCACCACCTAGGTAAGCACCTAGTTTGAGGCATTGGATGCTCAAGAGAGAGTCCAGCCTAAGTGGGTCCCATATAAAAGAAACCCTAAAATCCCCTTGAGTTGTTGACAATTTTGACTTTTCCGCTTCCAGTGACCATTGAAGGCCCCCTTTCCCCTCCACAAGTGTGCAAATCCATGGTATTAAGGGCTACATCAATTGCGCCATTGGTTCTCTCACCCTCTCTAAGGAATGAAAAGCTAGCTTGGATTATGCTGGAGTTGCATTTACGTGGGAGTTGCATTGAACTCCAATTGCATAGCCGGGTTGAATGCTGGATTATCGAGTTGACTTGATTTTTCATTAGAACTTACGGTTGTGTTGAAGTAGAATTTTAGTTGGGTTTCCTTGTTGTAGCAATGATCAAATGGAGATAAATCGGTATATGGTCTGAGCTTCAAGAAATTGGATTTTAATGATTGCATGAATTGGGTGAATTATGTCTGAGGAAGCAAGAATGGTTTGCGGACAAAGCTAATGCCTATGCCCATGAATAATGTGTTGCAGTGAACTTCATAAGATTAAGATCACACATAAGCATGCCATCTTTTTTTTTGGAAGGTGTACTATACCATCTATTAGATTGCAAGTTAATCCACATCCCTACAATCTAAATTCAGGGTACTCAATTTTAATGGTTAAAGTGTGAACTTCGACCCTTTCTTGACAAAGGTGTAACAACCTAAGCCTATGAATAACTTGTGGGCCAATAAAGCTTGTTTATATGTATAAAAAGCAATCACATAGTAAGCCTAATAAGTGTTGAGAGTTCTTTTTTGTATTGAGTTTTCATGGTCTTTAGTTATTTCTGCATCATGTGGGGTGTGTAATTCTTCCAAGAGGTCTCTCTCTATATAAAGGGACCTCTAGGATTTCATATCAATTCAATTATACTTTTGGTATCAGAGCAACGGTCTTAGACATCCCACCAAATGCCACCTTCAATCACCTTCGTGTGCAACTTTGAATCCTTAATCTTGAGAGTTCTCCAGTGAAGCAATCCCCGAAAGGGGTATCTCTTCATCGTCGGGTGGAGGCTCTCCACCAAATACACTCCGTTGCCGATCTGCAGACGTGCCTAGTGGTGCCGCCGGTCAGCAGATCTTCCCCAGTGCCACCACCAGTCAGCCCCTCTGATCGGCCATCACACATCTCTTTGGTGACTGCTACAGGTAGCAGGGCCTTTGTCTGGGCCTTGCTTACACACAGCAGCACCGTCTCTGCTGTTCTCTTTCACGCGTGGCTGTCCAAGTTGTGAAAAGTGTTTTTCAGATTGGTTTTTGGGTCTCCATTAGCCTTGACATGATCTGAAAAATCAATTTCATAATTGATATTGTGTTCTATGGTCTTTCTTATGATCTGATTTCAGCCTTATTCTGCTGGTATCTATCTTCTTACAAGATAGGCTAACATGGCAGACCATAAGGAACTTCCTGGTGACTCGATGGTGATATCTACCACAAGCGCCTCTCCTCATATGCAAGGAACATCCATCAAGTTGGATGGGACAAATTTTCTCCTTTAGTCCACACTTCTTTTGCCCTCTTTGTAGGGTTGCATAGGAAAAAATACATTCTTCTTAAGGAGGAACTAACAAATGATAAGAAAACTGACGATTGAGAGGTTGATAATGATTGAGTTGCCACCTATATGCTAAACAACATGAAGGAGCATATTGCGAAGCAGGTCATGCCCTACTCTTTTGCGAAGAAGATGTGGGATGTGCTTTATCAGACCCACCCAAAAAAGAGCAACATAGCCTATATCAAGTTGTTGAGGAGATACATACCTATTACCTTCAGGAAGGGATCTGTCTTTACTAGACTGCTATAGCTCCTTAAAGAACCTGTGGGATGAGCAGGGTACTTACCAACCTTTGTCATTGGATGTGTCTATTATGGCCAAGCAGAGGAAGGCTATTAGATCTGTTCAATTTCTTGCACCTTTGGAACCTCAGTGAAAGATCAGCTGATGACGTCAAACGAGATACCTACACCTACCCAGATCTATGCACGTCTATCCCAACTCGAGATATCTGATCCTGCCTAGTGACGGACTCTTCTACTATGGTTTCTTTTGGTCGTGGTCACGGAGGCTCCTCAAGCAAGGGGAGAGAATGACCACAGAGAGGCAGTGGTGGCCGTGCACAAGGACATAGTGGCATTTTCTATGATCACTGCCATCACATTGGACATATTATTGATAGATGTTGGGTTAAGCATGGTTATCTGTAGGGATAGACACTGCGTGCCCACCCGATTTCCTCAGGTTCTGATGAGCCCAATTTTACTGCTACTACTTTCCAGTGGTATCTGCATTTAGGTCATCTACGTATTTCCCGTAATTCGCTGACAGTTTCCCAAGTCTTTTCAGTGTGATACTTGTCAACTTGGAAAACACCATAGAGTTAGTTTTCCTTCTCGTCAGAATAAGAGGGTCAAGTCAGCTTTTGATTTAGTTCGTGCAAATTTGTAGGAACCATGTAGGGTTCGCAGTCTCAAAGGGTTTTCACTATTTTCTTATACTCATGGACGATTGTAATTGAGTTACTTAAGTCTATAAGTTGAATAATATGAATATGCAAAAATGCAACAAGATATCAAAGCAAATAATAAGAAACACTTGGGTTTACGTGGAAGCCTCACTCACGAAAGCCCCTAATAAGGTTGATCTCTATATTGATATTCTCAAAGAAACAAGGGGTACAAGCCTATTTATAGGCCACCACACACTCTAACACTCCACATCTCACGATGTGATACTAAACCAACCACACATTCTTTAACACTTCCCCTCAAGCTAGAGCATGGAATGCTTAGCTTGTACAACAACGAAATCCCACTCTACACAACAGAACACAACTCTTTCAACCGGTTCTTGCTTGCGGGCGGGTGTGCTAATGACGACACATCAGCAAAGTTTGGAGCTGCTGGACGAACTACTGACAAGGGCCTCTCCTTTGGAGACCTCAACTGGCATTGTGGCTCCTCATTTAGTATCTCTGACATGGGTTTTCCACTGAAGCCCTCGAAACTGGATCTCTCTCTCTGAATTCCACGAAACTAGATCTCACATAGAAACCTAACATGAACCCTTTCTACGAAGACCTCGAAACTCTAGACCTCTCAGAGTTGTGAATTCTCATGTGGTAATCTCGAACAAAGGGACTTCCAAATGACGATGACTATAATAGCATCCACACTCCACCTTGTTTCCCAAACTGTATGGAAGAAGAAAATAACAAAGAAAAGAAATAATGAGTAAAGAAGAGCTTCTCCCCCTCTTCTCTTAAACAAAATCAATCTTCTTTTTTTCCATTTTCTCAACCACTCTTTTTTCATTTTTTTAAATTCCCCTTCTTTTCTCCTTTTTTTAATATTTTCATTCTTTTTTTTCCTCTCTTTTTTCTTTTTTTCCTTTCCCTTTTTTTACTTCACCTTATTTCATTTTTTCTCTCTTTGGCACCTCCTCCATTGTAAAGCAAAAGAACCCAAAAAGGCACAGCGACAGGAAATTTCCACGTGAATCTTATGCCTGTTCTTCAACTTCTTCATTGTAGTCAAGCAAGCCACTTGTTCTTCCCGCAATCTCACGTGAGATCCTCATGTGCCTCCATCATTGCTTCCTTGCGACTGCAGGGCAGCATTGCCTCCTAACTCCTTGTGCAACGCTACCATGATCCTTTCAGGGTTTGATATATCAATATCGGTGGCCTAAGCCGTATCGATACCACCCGACGTTTCTTTTTCCCAAATATCGACGATATATCGCCGATATGTCGGGCGATATCGTCGAGATATCGGCGATATATCACCAATATCTGGAGACTGCTGGGCGGGAGATGCACGGTTTGAAAATCTGGAAGAGCAGGAAGGTCCAAGATCGACACACACACAAAGAGGAAGACTCGAAAACCTATCAAGTGCGAGAAGGGTTCGACACACTCACACACTTGATTTATCGATTTTCGTCTTTTAGGCATCTCTTTGTGATGTATTAGTTACTAAAATATTAATTTTATGGAAATTTACGACATTTTCTTATATTTTTTTCCTTTCTGAGTGATTTCCCCAAAATTCACCGATATCAGCGATATATCCCCGATATATCCCTTTTTTGACTTGTCGATACGATATTGATATCGATATTTAAAACCTTGGATCCTTCTCCCTCGCGATGTCACTAGAGGCTCTCTCCTTGAATCGCATTGCCTGCTGTTCACGCGATCCTCGCCTCCACATCATCGTCGTCGAAGGGGCTCAAGGTCTCCTCAAGCACTGTGAAGGGCTTCAACCCCATCGGGATCAGGCTGCCATGGACCTCATGCGAATCCTCAAACATCACCACTACTCACCCGAGCACCACCAGCGCCTTCATCATTACTGTTGTTGTGGCTCTTGCTGCCTCCATTGACCACCCATATCGCCTCCCAAGATTTAAAGTATCTTACCGCCATTGCCTTCCATTGGATCTACAACTTGCACGGAGAGATTAGGACTCCCCCCCCCCTCAAGATCAGAGATAATATGGAGACACAAATAACAAAAACTTCAAGATAATAATGATGAAACTTAAAAACAAAAAACCCAAGATCGAACTGCTTTGATACTAAGTTGAATAATGTAAAGAAGTGAAAACGCAACAAGGTATCAAAGCAAATAATAAGAAATGCTTGGATTTATGTGAAAACTCCATTCACGAAAAGAGGGAAGAAAAAAACGGAAAAAGACCCTTAATAGGGTTGATCTCTATATTGATCTTTTCAAAGAAACAAGTGAGAGGTACATACCTATTTATAGGCCACCACACACTCTAACACTCCACATGTCACGATGTGGTACTAAACCAATCACACATTCCCCAACACTATACATTGAAGAAGTCTGAAACCCCTGTACTTGTTAAAAGTTTCTTTTTCAAAATAAAGACTCAGTTTTCCTTTGTTATTCAGATTTTTCTAATTGATAATGACCTTGAATTTGTTAATACTAGTATAGCTAAATTTTTTAATTCTTTGGGTCTCCACCAAGCATCATGTGTTCATACATCCTAATAGAATGAGGTGGTTGAATGCAAGTTGAAACATTTACATCATGTATCCAAGACTATGATGTTTCAAATGCATGTGCCTTCTTAGTATTGGACAGATGCAATTCTTACGACAACATTTCCCATAAATAGGGTGTCTTCTATTATAAAGGGGAGGACTCATTCTGTGTTGTTGTCTAGCCGTAACACTTTCTCTATCACTCATGTTGTTTTTGGGTGTATTTATTTTGTCCACTTGTTCAAGGTGGACAAGTTGCTAGGTCTATCAAATGCATTTTCTTAAGATACTCGCATACTCAGAAAAGCAATAGATGCTATGACCCTTTGGCACACAAATTCTATGTTAATGTAGATGTTACCTTCTTTGATGATGTTCCCTAATTTGTTTCTAGGGAAAATCCTTCACATCCTCATTAGGCTCAAGATGTACCTCTTCCAATCCTACTACTACATCACCGGTACCCACTAAGCCATCCCCTATTGCACCACCACCTCCAGTTATTCCCTATGAGCACACCTATCACCGCAGGTTACCATCTTAGCTACGCCAGGGTAAACCTCTTTCCACTATTCCCACTACTCCACCCTCTGCTGGTCCTACTAGGTCAACTAGAGATCAGGTAATTCCTACTACAGACGAGAATGACTTGGACATTCCTATTGCTCATTGGAAAGCCCAACGTTCTTGTGCTCATTATTTTATTTCTCAGCATATGTCATTTGACAAATTACCGTTACTCCTAAACAATTTTCTCTTGTTATGGATAGTCACCAGGTTCCCTACTATCACACAAAGGCACTTCAGCATTCTACATGGAAAGTGGCCATGGAGGAGATGGCAGCTATGCTATCCTAATGCTCATAGGACTTGGTGGACTTACCCTCAAATGCTACTGTTGTGAGGTGTAGGAGGGTATCTACTCTCAAATATCTACCTAATGGCTCAGTGAAGCACTATAAAGCATGACTTATTGCAAAAGGTTATATGTAGACTTATGGAGTGAACTATTTTAAAGCATTTTCACCTGTGCAAGTTTGAATTCAGTTCGCCTTCTTTTGTCCATAGCTATCAACTTAGGCTTGACGGTATCACAACTTGACATAAAAAATACATTCCTCTATGGTGATCTTCATGAGGTCTACATGCATCAACCTTCTAGCTTTGTGCATCAGGAGTGTCAGGTCTATGAGCTGAACAAGCTATTTATGGACTGAAGCATGAAGTTGAGAGATTTAGCATAGCAATTCAGGACTTTGGTTTCACTTGGTCATCTTCAGACCACTCTGTGTTTGTTCTGCATAAACAAACTGGTTCAGTTATACTTATTGTGTATGTAGATGACATTCTTTTAACCAGGAGTGATCAAAAAGGCATTAAAGAGAAAAATGTGCTTGATATGTTACATGAAGCAAGAATGATGGGATGCAAGCCTGCTGCCATTTCATTAGATCCAGCAATTCATCTTGCTGATTCTGACAGTCCTAAATTGGAGGATGTAACTAGGTATCGTGTCATGGTTAGCAAGTTACTCTATCTTACAGTTACCAGAATAGACATTTCCTATCTAGTGGGGTGTTTAAGCCAGTTTATGTGGCAGCCTAGAGAGGTTCCCTGGGCTGGTGTTTGCCAAGTTCTTTGATTTCTGAAGAACTCTCTAGGCAAATGTATTTCTTTTCATAAGCTGTTCATCTCAATGTGTAGGGATACTCAGATATAGATTATGTTGATGCTCATGAGCATTGCAAGTCTACTATTGGCTATTGTACCTATGTTAGTGGCAACCTTGTTACGTGGAGTAAGAAGCACAATGTGCTGTCATGCTCCAATGTAGAATCTAAGTACCGTACTATGGCACATACTACTTGTGAGCTACTGTGGATTCGGTTCATGCTTTATGACTTTGGCATTTCTATTTCAGGGCCCATGCCTATCTTTCATGATAACAAGATTGCTACATTTATTACAAATAATACAGCCTTTCATGAAACAATCAAGCACATTGAGATAGACTACCACTTCATTAGAGATGCTGTGATATCTTTATTGAAGCACTTCCTAGGAAATGACTAGAGTACTTGTGTTCCAAGATGAGCATATTGGATATCTATGCTCTAGCTTAAGAGAGAGTGTTGAGAGTTATTTTTTGTATTGATTTTTTATGATCTTTAATTATTTCTATATTATGTGGGGTGGTGTGTGCAATTCTCCCAAGAAGTCTCTCTCTATATAAACAGACCTCTAGGCTTTCATATTAATTCAATTACACCTTTTCACATCAACAATAAGAAATCTTCGTAATACAATATTTAGTCACATCAACCATCATATCATATTGAAATAGTGCAAAATGATAATAAAATAAAAATTAAAATGCAAATCAATAACTAGACATTAAAGACAATATTATAAAGAAACTTTAACGGTGTGCTACACTTAATTCTCCTTATTGCAGTTTATAATTCAAACATCACAAGAAGAATTCAAATGGGCATAGCGCTCAATAATTATTAGGATACAAAAATTTAAAGATCATGAAAAAATGAAATTAAAAATATTAAATTATAAGTCATTTTACTTCAAATAATATGTGCAATTAATTTTTCAATTCAATTCTTTTCTTGACTCCAACAAAGATAATTTAGCACAATTATTCTAATATAAGATAATAGCACATGCATGTAAGACCCAGTGCTGTTAAAGGTGAGAGGTGCTAAGAGGTGAGAGGGATCCAAAAAGCCTGAGGCATTAAGTGCTTGGATAGGCATTGTACACACATTATATATGTGCATGGTACATGTATATATACTCCATGTATGTGCACACACAGTAACAAAACATGAGAAATTATGCATAAATATATAATATATAAATACTTAAACAAGAACAAAGAACATACACATACACGCGTGGATATGTATGTGCATACATGTATATATAGTTTCACACAAACACACATATGTAGTAGCATACACGTGTGTGTGTGCACGCGCATGTGCGCGTCCATATACATATATATAGATATACACACATATATAGATATGGATCTATGTATGTGCATACATATATACATATCTATGGATTTATATGTTTATATCTATGTATGTACACATATGTGTATGTAGATGTATATATCTATGGATATATGCATATATCTATGTTTAACCGAGACAACACTCAATGATTAGATAAAAAGAAAAAAAGAACCCTAAAATCATTTTAACAGAAAGAAAAACCGAGCACTTGAGGGCACCTACCAGCTTGACCTAGGCGCTTGCTTAGGCAATGCCTCAAGAAAATTGCCTCACTTGGAGATTGTCCACGTGCTACGACCTCACCTTGCCTAATCTTAGCACCTAGGCGAGTGCCTTGACAACACTAATAAACCAAGTAATTTTGTATGTGTGCATGTGTAAGAGCGTGCATGCATGTGCATGTGTGTGTCTGTAATGTGTTTCTGTGTAAAGCTTACCTCTTTTGAGTTGGGTGCTCCTGTACAGGTTTAGCTTTATCCACATGTTGGACTACATTAAATGGGAATTGAGAAGTGGCATATGATAAATGTGGGCTTTTCTATGCAAGCCGAGTTAACCTCAGGACATCAGCAAGGTCGGTATAGACGGCATCTTTTTTTAGCTTGGGGAATTATCTTGTGAGGGGTTGGATTCAAAAGCGTGAAGGAATCTGGATAAGGCCCTCTATGCATTGGAAGTGGATGTTTGACTTTAGGATGAAATAATCTAGTACAAGTCTTTGTGTGTGGATGCACATCGCTTAATGTACTTTGCCCAACACCTATTTATCCCATGGGTACTCATGAGACCTCTTCTCTCTTATGGAAGATAGCCTTTGCTTCATATCATGCCAAATCACTTTCATTTTACTTCTCAAATTCTAATCAACTGAATACATGTAAGCATAGTGGTGTATTTTAGAACAATCTCTTAAAAGGTGATTGCAAAAACCTGTTGAAATTTTTATTTATCACATTTTAAATAAAGTTACTTATGCAATAAATGTTGTTGAGAGAAAGATATAGCGGTTTAGTCTCACATAATGGAATGAGACTTTTGTTAGTGTGTGGTAGCTTATAAATAGGCATATACCCCCCACCTATTCTTTTGAGAAGATATACAGAGATACACGCCTATAGGGCACTCTTCCAATGATTTTCTCCCTACTCTTCATGAGTGGAATTTTCACATAAACCCAAGCATTCATTTGATTGTTTTTATGTTTTTGATATCTTGTTATTATGCTTCTGCATTCCTTATTTTATTCAACTTGATATTAGAGTGATTTTTGATCTTGGGTTCTTCTGTTTCATTATTATCTTGAGATTTCTTATGTCTTCATATTATCTCTGTTCTCGAGAAAGGGGGGAAAACTCTAATCTCTCCATACAATATGGAGATCTAGTAGAAGGTAATCACAGCATCATTCTGGCGGTGTAGCGTGGTGGTCGCTGCTACTACGTGCTCAAGGAGAGCAAGAAGAAGGGCACCTCGAGGGCATAGAGAAGGTTGGCAATGGCCAATGCAGACCCGTGCGCGAGCACGATGAGCAGGAGCACCATGGAGGACGGCACCCCCGAGCTGAGGTGGAGGCCGAGGAGGTCCTGGATCGCGGTGCCCTCGATGAGGAACTACGGGTCGGAGAGGATTTGGTAGGTGATCCCCTTGCTGTTGTGGCCAAGGATCTTCTCAATGGACTCCATCGTCTTCACGGGGACGGTGGACTTCTCGACCACGATCTTGTCCGATCACAAGATGTCGGCGACAAGGTCTTAAATATTGATATCAATATCGTATCGACAAGTCAAAAAAGGATATATCGGGGATATATCGCTGATATCGGTGAATTTTGAGAAAATCGCTCAGAAAGGCACAAAATGTCCCAAAGGTCACAAATTTCATGAAAATTAACATTTTAATAACTAATGCATCATGAAGAAATGCCTAAAAGACGAAAATCATAAATTTTGAATGAAAACATAATAGAAATGCATTAGTCGCATATCGACAAAGTATATATTAAAAAGAAAGTATTCAGAACATGATAATTGAAAAATGTTCATAGCAATTTTTGTTGCATATTGTTGACAATTGAAATCATGCCTTAGTTGCACTGATTTTCTTATCAGTTTCAACATGCTCTCTATTCCAATACTCTTCTTCTCATTGACCTGCCTCAGATTTCGTGAACCACCCTATTATTCTTCTCATTACAATCTCAAAACATGAAATCATAAATACTATCACCAAAGATGCACTTAGTGATAGAAGATACGATTTAGATTATACAGGAGTATATAATGAACAAATATAAACAGTCAAATAACTAAAGCCCTGATTTTCTTAGCAATTCCAACACGCTCTCCATTCCAACACTCTTCTCTTTCTCATTGATCTATCTTACATTTCGTGAACCACCCAATTACTCTTCTCATTATGAGCTCACACATGAAAGCACATCTCCTATCAATAAAGATGCACTTGGTGAAAGAAGACATGGTTTAGATAACACAAGTGTATATAATGGACAAATATAAACGCTCAAATAACTAGAGAGAAATTGTGCCCATCATGGCATAATACATAGTTTGTAAGATTAGTGGAGATCAACAAAACATCAGTGCGCAAAGTACTTAGATAAACCATGCTGAAACAAGTGAGCCTATCAACACTAAGTTGTTGTGGGGGAAAGAAAGAAGAACAATCATGGATGACATCCTTTAATCAAAGGAAGATGACAAGATAACCCTTTCAATACCCCTATAGATTATCAAAATGCATGGTTTTATGCATCATTTTATAAAGATTTGAATATGCTAATGTATTTCTTACCCACGTTTTAGAATCTTCTTCCTATTTTTCAATAAGTAAAATCAAGTGCAATGACTAAATTGTCGACAAAGGATGTACAACTCTAAAGTTGACATATTGGACTACAAAGGAGCAAGAACATTAGCATCTATAGCTCTAAAATTTAACAAAAGTCCATGATATCGGCAATATCGGCTGTATATCGACAATATCATGGAAAAAAGATACTTCATGTGATATCGATATCTCTAGACCCATGATACCAATATATCGGCAATATATCAAACCCTGGTCGGTGATCATGTGCGCCATGCACTCCCAGTAAGGTCCACTGCCTTGTCCGAGTCGAGCCCATAGGTCTTCATGGGGGTGCTGATGGAGACGAAGATGATCTCTGCCTCCGCCACGTGCCTCTCCACGTCGGTGCTAAAGGAGAGGTTCCAACCGTGGCATCGGCAGACGACGTCCTCCAAGCTCAGCTTGTGGATGGGTAGTTGGTCGCTGTTCCAAGTAGCGATCCAGCTGGCCGAGATGTCCGCCACCACCATGTCCACACAGGGGCACTTGAGGGCAATCATTGACGACAATGGCGGTGATGGGCTATGATTTTCGACGAAGATGATGATGGGGGCAAACCCGAGCCCGACGAGGGAGGCGACAATGTAGAGGCAGAGGGCAACGACGACTACATGGAGGAACACGACCAAACCCCACGTGAGGCCCCCTCCCCCCACCGCCATCAAGGAAGGAGGAGGATCCGATGGGTTTCTTTTGAACCCTATAGAGAAGAAGGTGAGGGGCTTTTACCTTGCCCTTTGTGTTGTAAAAAAAAATCAAAAAAAGGGGGGAGAGAGAAAAAAAAGAAAAGCATGAAAATAAAGAGAAGGAAATTTCAAAAAAAAAAATATATTGAAAAAAAAAAAAGAACAAAGGGGAGGAAGATTATTAGGGAATAAAAAATTCAAAAAAAAGGGAGAGAAGAAGATCTTTTCAAAAACAAAATCAAAAAAAAAGGGAGAGTTTAAATTGAAGAGAAGTGGAGAAGCTCTTCTCTAGTATTGTCATTGTTTATTTTTGATTGTATGCCTTCTCAGTGTTATTTTCTTCCCCATCATACGAGTATGGGAGAAAGGAGGAGTGTTGAGCCTGTTGTAGTTACCCACATTTGAGAGTCTCTCTTGTTCCTGGACTACACATGAGAAACCGTAACTCTGGGAGGTCCAGACTTTCGAGGTGTCCAGAGAAGGAGATCAAGTTTCGAGGTTCTCAGAGGAATGGCCCATTCAAGTTCTATATGAGAGATCCAATTTTGTGGACTCCAGAGAAAGAGATCTACTTTCTAGGTCATCAGAGGAAGATGCTTTTTAGGGGTACTGAATAAGGAGCCACCAACGTCAGGTCTCCAGAGAGGCCATTGTCAGAAGTCAACTACAGTTCATTCAGGAGCTCCAGCCTGTATTCCCACCTACAAGTAAGAATCAGTCCAGAGGTTGTGTTCTGTTGCGTAGAGTGGATTTCTTTGTGTTACAAGTTGAGCATTCCATACTCCAGCTTGAGCGGAGAGTGTTGAGAGAAATGTGTAGTGATTTAGTCCCACATAGTGGAATGGGACTTTTGTTAGTGTGTGGTGGCCTATATATAGGTATGTACCCCCCACCTATTCTTTTGAGAAGAAATACAGAGATACATGCACATAGGTCACTTCTCCCGTGATTTTCTCCCCGCTTTTCATGAGTGGGGTTTCCACGTAAACCCAAGCATTCCCTTGATTGTTTTTCTATTTTTGATATCTCGTTATTATGCTTATGCATTCTTTTATATTATTCAACTAATGTTGCAAGCCAATTTAAGCATGCCCACACAAATGATCATCTCAATGTTGTATATGGAGTTGTTTGATATTTGAAGAAAAGGAGGAGATTTGAACATCACAGGATACACTCAAACTGACAAGGCCAGGTCAGTTGATGATAGAAGAGATCTACCAAATTACTCCATATACCTGGGAGGTAATCTCATTATTTGGACGTGTGAGAAACAGTCTATGCGTACTAGATCTAGTGCACAAGGGGAATATGGATCACCAAAATGCTATGGGTTAACATAATATTGTGTAACATCAGTATTCAACATAAGTTTCCTGTGAAGCTCTGTCATGATGATGAGAGACAGGCATCAATCTTGGAAATAATTGGATTTTTATATGAACAAACCAAGTATGTCAAGCTTGATAGATATTTTGTTCATGAAAAGATCGATTTTATAGAGATATCTTTGCTACCTCAAACCTAACAATACAATTTTTTTATAAGAAAATCTAAAAATCAAATAGTTGATGGATTCACTAGAAGGCTGGCAATAATACTCCTCTTAAAGTTAAAGTGTTCATCTGGTTGCTAAGGAGTGAGTGGATCACAACTAAAGTCTACTTCCAAAAGATTGCTCCAGATTCCAATATCTTGTGCACCTATTGAAAAGGGATGCAGAGAACTATCACCATTTATTTTTCTCATGCCCTGTTGCTCAGGAGGTTTGAGATAAAACTGAAATTTGATGGATTAATTATTCCTCTTGGTCTGATTTTTGGGACTCATTTGGAGGAGGTACCTTCAGAACCACGAGAGAACAGGCCCTCCCACTTACTCTCTTGTGGTCCTTGTGGCTCCAGAGGAATGGGGTGCCCTTTCAAGGCAAGAGGTTGTATGTAGAGAATATTGTAAGCCAAATATGGGTTGTATTGTAGAGGGCTTATATGCCCTTCTTATTGATGTAATATTTTTAAGGGCTTAACGAATTTGGAGGATCACTAATCTTGAGTGATTCTCCTTTTGCTTTTCCGAAAAAAAAAAAAAAAAGACAACAAAGTCTTTTCCTGCATTAAATGGGGTCAGTTTTATGGATTTTTTGCTTGCACGCAGACCTTTTTTGAGTCATTTATAAGCTTAAATTAAAGTAAAAAAAATATATAGCATGGGAAAAGAATTGGCAAGTTGAACACGTTTGACATTTATTTGAACTTGAGTGATGAGTGCTTATGCAATATGAATCTTTAGGCACGAATCCACTTACCATGATTCTGTATATATTGCAATCACCCGCTCCCCATTTGTTCTTTGGTGAAAGAAAACCTAAACACTAGTGGATGCTAAAAACCATATTTCTATAGTTTTTTCCCTCTCATTGTTCAGTGTTTTCTCGTCAATGCTTGTTCTTGTGGTTGCTTTTTATGTGTGATTTGTTTCTGCAATATTGAAACCTCGCAAAGGAAACAGGTGTAGCACAGAATCATGCACGTAAACCCACACCCTTGCATATTATCAAATGGACTGGTGCAGCAATAAACACAACCAAGTACTAAATGGAACGACCCATCTAATTGATTTCGTTACTCTCACAATTTACTTAAAAGATTTAATCTATATAATCCTAGAAAGAGAATATTTACGTATATACCCCATCAAAGTTGCTGCACTTTACACTAACATGTCCTTACACCAAAAAAAATGATTAAGAGGAAAATCAAAAGGTTAACAAATTTTGATTTTGAATTCCTATTTTTGTCTCATTTCCCTTGCCTCCCCCACTCAATCACCACTTTTCCCCAAAAACTTCTAATTTTTTATTATTGAAAATTTGAAACTTGCAAAACACTTACCCAAAAAAATTTACATGATGCAGCTGCATACTCACCAAACACCAACTAGAATAATTATTAGAAAGCCAAAATCTGAAGCTCATTCCCCAGGAAACGGGCAAAACATAACTTAGAAAGAGTTTTTCTCCCAATAAACATCACTTTGGAAGGAGTTGCCAATATGATAACAACTCATAGTTCATTGAGCAAGGCGAAATCCAAAAAGAGCATGCATAGCAACACAGAATTGAATGTTTAAACTGCAGATGCTTACCGGATCTTTTCGTATACCAGAGGCATTTAATCTGATTTTTAGTTCTTTGATCCACCCAGCAGGAAAGCCTTTTGGAGTATACTCAATTTGTGAAAGAATCTAAAGAAAAGGAAAATGGACTTGATTCATGTTGCGGACATTTTCAGTGTCAAGAATAATCACAAAAAAAAATTGACAAAATACCATATCAGACTCGTCCATTTCCCATTCATATGTATAGTTGCAAGCTTCTCCTGTTTGAAGATAGTGCAAAACATCTTCTTTGGAATAGAACCGAGACCGAGTCGTTGGATCAAAATAACACTACAAGAGAACAAGCCAATGCATGAGGAGGATAGAAATGGGTGAAACAAAAAGCAAATCAACTACAATGATTTGAGCCTCATAAAGAAAGACTATACTGCCCAAATGAAAACATTGGCAAAGCACTTTTTCAAGTACTTACCAGATAAAATATTACATGGTGAAGTCATTGTATTTAAGCCCGAGTACGTGCTAAGTTACCACAATCCTGCTGGAGCATGGCTATTGCCATTATACAGTACAGAACTTGTCCAACATTTTTTACTATTTTTCTCCCTAGTTAAATTCATTTCCTTCCGACTTCTCTCTGTTCTCAAACTACATGACTTCAAAGGTTGATCCAATATTCACCTAATATCAGATTAGAGTTTGACTTTGTTCAGCGTCAGCAAAAGATGGAATCCAACCTTGCCTGTTGCCTGAAATAACTCCAAGGTTAACATAAATAGGAGCATTATTGTTCTTCTCTGTTCCTTTTTTTGGGCAAGAGTATGTCCTTTTTAATTTTAAAGCATTGTCATCTCAAAAGGCTGAAATTTCCTCCAAAATTCTTTCTAAAGGTTTGTGTTGGGAATACGAGTGCCATGTGGCAGCCTAGTTTTGCACCCACGAGGCACCAGCTCTGAGAGAATTTTAGGTTGATTTGAGGTCCAAGTTTTGAGGTGTTTTTAGTTGGTATGTTGGTTTTTAGAAAGCTATTTTTTAGAGGATTTTATCATTCATAATTTTAGGGGAAATGATTTGATTTGGTTTTGATTTGTTTCTTAGTTTACAAGAAGAGAGGGAAAGAGTCTTTGTAACTTATTTCTTAGAGTTAATACAATAATTGTTTCCATGAATCTCTTCTATAACTCCTCTTTCCCTCTCTTCTTCTCAAGGCCACTGGCTACCATCTCTCTCTCTCTTGTTCACACATGCTGCCTCCATTGGCAGCCACCTGCTGCTGCTGCTTATTTCCCTTACGTGGAAGAACCTCCACGCTTTTGGATCTTGCCAAACTTCACATGGTATCAAAACCAAAGGTCTAGGTTCCCGAAGGTTTTCCTACACACCTAGCAAGGTGGAGATGTGCATGGCTTTTCCCTGGTGGACAGCAGCCACGCATGTGGCCCTTTCCTACCATTAGATTGCGCACAAGAAGCCCTATCTTGTGCGTGATTTTGGTAGGTATCAAGACCTCGTGTATCGAGGCATCTTCGTCAACTAGGAGTTCTCTCAAAGAACTCCTTGAAGGTCCTTGGCGCCTTATGCAAGGCCCAAGGAGTCAAGTAGGGGGCTCCAATGAGTAATTTTTCCCACGCATCCAGTCCCTTATGCGAAGCGTACAAGAAGGAGAAGGCTTGCTTCTTGAGGATGGAGATGGCTGAAGGCGAAAACCAGATCAACATCAGGGAAGGAAAGGTTATAGTTCAAGACACTATTATTAAACTTCAAGGCTCGAACTATGCCCTATGAGCTCATGCATTCAAGATCTTCGTAAGACAAGTTCATGTCCTCGAAGATGAGTCCGAGTCCAAGGATGCTACGAAGAAGTGGAAGAAGGAGAATTGTTTAGTGATGAATTAGCTGATGAACTCAGTCGATCCATCCATCGCCTCCAGCATGCTTTACAAGAAGTTGGCCCATTAGATGTGGGATTCCTTAGACAAGAGATACTCTAAGAAGTACAGTAATGCCCGCATCACCGACATCTACACTCGAATTTGGACGACTAGTCAAGGGGATCTTCCCCTTAACAAATATTATTAGAAGATGAAGGCACTCTTTGAAGAATTGGAGATCTTCAAACATGTCTGCTACGACAAGCAGGCAACTGTACAAGAAAGGTGGCAAGCCGCAAGATTCCTATCCGGGTTGAATCTTCGATATCAATCAACACGTGATCAAATCCTCGCACTGGATGAGGAGATAGATCTTAAGATAATTTATAGTCGTCTCAAAAAGCTTGGTGAACCAGATGCAGGTTCCAGCACAGTGGTGGTGACTGAAAACAACGCCATGGCTACCTTCGATGAAGGCTCTGGACGTGGAACAGGACATTGTAAAGGCTCAAATTCAAGTTCAGTTGTACACTTGTCCAGTACTCAAGGTATACTGGTACTGGGAATGAATACCGATACCTATGATATACCGGTATCCCTCCAGAACAACACTGATCTCAGCTAGTACCGGTACTTACGCCTGGTATCAGTACATGTTGGGTATTATCTTGAACCTAAGAACTAAAGCTCTATTATGCACTTAGCATCTACAGGTACTCATGATCAAGTACCAGTACATGTAAGCTACAGTCCTGAGGGTCAGAACTATGAACTCTTACTGGATTCTACAAGTACTAGTACTAAAGACAAGTACTGGTATATGTAGCTCACACTTTCAGTCAAACTAAATCTGGAACCAAGTGTGTACCCTACGAGTACCGGTACTCATGCAAAATACCGCTATGCACAAGTCACAGAATTGGATTTTTAGAGTCAAAGACCAAATCCGGTTGAGTACCAATACTTGTAAGCTACAGTCTCCATAATGTAACGCACATATACCAGTACTCATAACAAGTACCGATACTAGAAGTAGTTAGAAAATAAAGATCTGGGTTTTCAAGGAATATGAAACATCCATACCTAGTTTATGTTGAACCTAGATATTATTCTAAAAGGAGACAAAACATATTATTTAATTGAAAGCTATTAACATAAAGCAAAACAATGCAACTCACATATGTATAAGCGAAACAACAGGTACCTGTTTTCATCCTTCTACATATGAACAGAGGCTGCAAATATGATCTTCCAAGTGATTCTTTCAACACTTGAATCAAGATCCCACAAGAGAAGAACCTATTGTCGCCCCCTCTCTCGTTGTGTTCTCTCTCTCTCTCTCAATGACAGTCTCAATGGGGCAGATTGAGGGTCAAGTGGAAAATCACCTTGGGGACCATAACTGCTCATAAGCAGAATTAGAGAAATAATTGTTGTCAGTAATTTGTATTTCCACCCATCAAGGAAATGCAAACTACAAAAAAGTGCACATTTCTTTTGAAATGACACACCTTTATACATCATATACCCATACAAAATTAACCTTAATTAATCACTTTATGAAAATGAGCACTAATATTGACAATCTACAAAATATATATATGTTGCATGATTATATCTACATATGTATACACATGTAAGTCCATACATTTGATTTTAATCCAATAATCTCCCACTTGGATTACATGTGCAACATGTTAAACAAGCAACATATAAAACTGAATTTTAACTCAACTTTGCTATCGTAACCAGAATGCATATCTTTAAACAATCTGGTCTACCAATTATACTAGTTGTAGGACCAAAGCAGCTTTCGTTACAATCACGGTAACTAAACTAACATTGGTCACATAAACTAATGCAAAACAGTAACCAGAAACATATGGATGTATAGCATGGAAATTACATGCAATGTAATCAATAATATGCTTATTTCCAACTAGTCCACTGAATTTAAGATCATAACCAAAATCGAATATAAAACTTCTTAGAATAGTCTTAAAACTTGAAGTTTTGTTATTTCAACATAAATGAAACTTTACAAAACTTACAACTGTACATGTACATCACCATAAAACTTTAAAATTGCCCAAAACCAAATAATGTCTATTACAAGGAGCACTACAGAATACAAACTCCCACTAAAACTGAAATTTTTGAAAGAACATAAGGCCCATATTTCTGCGTGTTCTTAGAACATCTTGGCTGTTATTCCTTTAGTGAGTGAATCCACAAGCATGGAGCTCATCCCGATGTGCTCAATAGACAACTATCCATTCTATAGTATTTCTTTAACAATCAAGAACTTGATCTCAATATGCTTTAATTTGAAAGAGCTCCTGTTGCTATTGGAGTAAAGAACTGCGAACTAATTATCACAATACAATCATAGTAGCCTATCAATGCCATCTACAATTTGCAACCCCGATATAAAATTTCCTAATCAAACTCCATGATTGAATGTTGTTGAGAAAATTGAGTGGTTGTTTAGTGCCACATTAGAAAGTGTAGGCTTTGTGTGTGAGTGGTGGCTTATAAATAAGCGTGTACTCCTCCCATTTACCTTTGAGAAGAAATACAGAGAAAACACACTCATAGAGCATTTCTCCCGTGGTTTTCTCCCCACTCCTCGTGAATAGGGTTTCCACGTAAATCCAAGCATTCCATTATTGTTTATTGCTTTGATTTATGCTTCCGCTTGATTATTTTATTCAACTTGATATCAAAGCAGTTCGTTCCTTAGGTTATCATGTTTATTTGATTATCATGTTTTATCATTCTTGTTCTTGAGAGTTCTGTTTGCTCCATGATTGTCTAGAGATCTGTGGAGGCAGTGCGATCTGCTTGACCACCATGATGGCGACACACCTGGGGGCGAGGTCGAGATCATGTGCTGGCAAAGTTGAGATCTCAAGAGCAAGGTGCACCGTCGCATCGATGCTACTGTAGGCGCTGCCTTCGCGAGGAATAAGTGGCTCCCCCCAGGCAACGAGGAACGATATGAGGAAGGTGAGGAGGCGCTCTTTCCTCAGTGACCCCATCAACAATTCCATTGAAGGTATGTATTGCATGCACGACATGGTCGATGGACATGGGGTCACCGATCTGGATGGTGGATGCGAACGTGGGGGACGCAGTCGACGAGGTCGAGCTCGCGGCACACCGTCAACAACGACGAGGGAGATGGAGACGAAGTTGATCATGCTGAGATCTCGCGCGAGGCGTAGACAAGGTGACGCGACACTGACGGCCAGAGCAACCGCTAGGGCAGTGCACGAAGTCGACAAGGTGGAGGACATCCCTGTGGCAGAAGCCAATCACCGATGGGGCTGAGGTCGCGGGCGAGATCGCGGTCGGTGAGGACGAGGTGGTGGTACAGCCTACCAATGAGGCCATGGATCCGGAGCGGACAAGGCTAGAGGCGACGGCCGCGCGAGGAGGAAGAGGCGGCACGCGGAGCACGCGATGCCTGAAGACCACGGCCGGAGGTGGTAGCTGTTGCAGATGCGGTCGATGGTGGCGACCAAAGCAGCTATGGGAGTTGGCAGCGGGAGGAGCCACTATGCCTTGTTGATTTGGTTCCCCCAAACCCTAAGGGGTGATCGAGGGTGCTTTAAAGGAAAAATGAAGAGAAAAGAAAAAAAAAGGTAGAGAAAGAAAAAAAATGAGAAACATAAAAAAATGAAAAAAGAGTTGAAGAAAATTTCAAAAGGAAGAAAAAGAGAAAAAAAATAATATAAAAAAAGAAGAAAAAAAAAGAAAAAAAGGATTATGAGGTTTATGTTTAAGAGAAGAGGTGAAGGAGTCTTCTCTAGTTTTTATTGTTTTATTTCTTCCCTTGTTATTTTTTCTCCCAAGCAAGAATAGTAGAAAGGGGGAATGTAGGAGCCTGTTGTAGTCATCTCCCGTTTAGGAGTTCCTTTTGTTCATGGACTCCACATGCGAAACCCAACTCTGGAAGATCCTCAAAGGAAGAACTCATTTCAGGTTTCTATGTAGGAGATCTAGTTTTATGGACTCCAGAGAGGGAGATCCACCTTCGAGGTCTTCAGAGGAAGACCCAATTTCAGGGATACTGAACGGGGAGCCATCAGCACCAGATCTTCAGAGATGGCCACAATTCTTTCAGCAACTCCAGCTTATGTTCACGCCTGTGTAGAGTGGGTTCCTTTGTGTTACAAGTTGAGCATTCCATGCTTCAGCTTGAGGGGGAGTGTTGAGAGAATTGAGTGGTTGTTTAGTGCCACATTGGAAAGTGTAGGTTTTGTGTGTGAGTGGTGGCCTATAAATAGGTGTATACTCACATTTACCCTTAAGAAGAAATACAGAGAAAATACGCCCATATGCCGCTTCTCCATGATTTTCTCCCCGCTCCTCGTGAGTGGGGTTTCCATGTAAACCCAAGCATTCCATTATTATTTATTGCTTTGATTTATGCTTCCGCTTGATTATTTTATTCAACTGATGTCTCATAGCATGCAATAAACTTTTCTGTCATAGTGAAAGATGCAATAATGGATTGCTTTTCACTCTTCCAAGAAATGACACTATTGGCAAACAGAAAAACATATCCTGAAGTAGACTTTCCGCTATCTTGACACCCAGCAAAATCGGCATTGGTATAACCCGAAACTTGAAGATTTTCAGACCTCCGAAAAGTGAGCATAAAATTCAATTTCTGTAAATATCTCAGTACTCTCTTAGCTACTCCAATGCTTTTTTTCTGGATTACTCAAATATCTGCCTAACATACCTATAATGTATGCCAAGTCCAGTCGAGTACAAACTTGAGCATACATTATACTACCAAGAAACGGTTTGCATCTCTCATTTTTCAAAGTCACTGGGCACTAGTTGAGACTAAACTTATCACCCTTAACCACAAGAGTATTCAATGGTTTGCATTCTTGCATATTATACTTTTTAGTACCTTTCCTATACAACTTCTTTGGGATAAACCTAGAATATGCCAAGATCTATCTTTGTAAATTTTAATTCCCAACACAAATGAAACATCTCTACGATCTTTCATGTTAAAGTATTTGGCAAGAAATTTCTTGGTGTCTACCAAAATGCTCATATCATTTGCAATAAGCAAGCTATCATCAACATATAAGACCAAGAAAATATATCTGCTCTCACAAAACTTATGATAAATGCATTCATCAACTATATTCAACTTAAAACCAAATGAAAGAATCACTTGATTAAATTTAATATACCATTGTCTAAATGCCTGCTTGAGCCCATAAATGAATTTCTTTAATTTGCATACCATACTTTTTGAATCACTCGAGACAAAATGCTCAGGCTAAGCTATATAAATGATTTCCTCAATGTCACCATTAAGGAAAATGGTCTTGACATCCAATGCAACTCAAGGTCAAAACGGGCTACAAGTGTCATTATAAGCCTCAATAAGTCCTTATAAAGGAAACAGGAGAAAATAGGTCCTTATAGTCAATGCCCTCTTTTGGATAAAACCCTTTGCAACAAGACACTTTATATCGCTCCATTTTTTCTTTTGAAACCCGTTTGGTTTTAAATATCCATTTGCAACCAACAGATTTCGCTCCTTCTAGTAGTTGAACAACATCCCAAACCCTAAACCCTAAACTCTTTCTTTCCCTAGTGGATCTTCTAAATGGCACAGGTTTAGAATGTGTTTGAGATTGCTCTTCAGGAGTTAAGTCCATAACATTGTCTTCATTGGAGTTGTCTTGAGGAATGCCATAGACATATTCCTCATCAACCTAAGCAACTGTAAGAGAAAAATCTACATGTCCCTCTTCAAAGATAATCTTTAACTCTATTTTTTTTAACAGACTCTACACTCTCAAAAAATTTTGCATTTCCAGACTCAAGAATTGCATTAGTTATGGGATCATAAAACTTGTATCCTCTTGACCTTTCAAAGTACCTAATAAAATAGCAACTAACCGTCCTTCAGTCCAGTTTCTTTTCATGAGGCCTATAGGGCCTTGCCTCAACTAGACATCCCCACACATGAAAATGCCTAAGACTAGGTTTCTGTTTAGTCCAAAGCTCATAGGAGTTTTGTTAGTTGCCTTAGTGGGAACTCTTCAAGATATAAGTTACAGTCTTTAAGGCCTCTCCCAAGAGTGCTTCTGGTAAGGTAGAATGAGCAATCATACACTTTACCAGATCCTTAAGTGTTCTATTTTGCCTCTCAGCAACACCATTCGTAGTTAGTAAACCCAGCATTGTGTACTGGGGAACGATACCACATTCCTCTAGAAACTGAGCAAATGGTCTTGGACATTACCCACCTGATCCGTCATATTTGTTGTAATATTCACCACCACAGTCAGATCTAACAAATTTAATTCTTTGGTCAAGTGGATTCTCAACTTCAACTTTATAACTTTTGAACATGTTCAGTGACTGTACCTTTTTATGTATTAGGTAGATCTAACCATATCTTGAGTGGTCATCTATGAAAGTAATAAAATATTGTTGACCATTCCACGTAGACATAAGAAATGGTCCACAAATGTTCATATGAATCATATCTAAGATACCATTTGACCTATTAGTTTCAAACTTCCTATTATTAATTTGTTTCCCCTTAATATACTCTATACACTAATCAAAATTAGAAAAGTCTAAAGAGTCTAGAATTCCATTTGACACAAGTCTCTCTATTCTCCTTTTGGAGATATGACCTAATCTCTTGTGTCATAGAGAAGTTGAGATTTCATTATCTATTTTCTTTTTCACACCCCTTGCATCCAAAGTGAAGAATCATTAAAATTAGCAACGGTATCAAAGTAATATAAATTATCAAATCATGAAAGAAAACCTGTATCAAAAATTTTGAAATCATGAAACAAGGAAAATTTTCCATCACCAAAACTACAAGTAAAACGACACTTGTCCAACATATAAACAGAAACTAAATTACATCTAAAAGATTGTACAATAAAAGTTTTATTCAATTCCAAATACAATCCAATTTTCATTAATAATCTAAATTGCCTTATTGTTTGAACCTCCATTGGCTTCCCGTTACCAACATAAATGAACTTCTCAACTTCATTTGGCTTTCAGCAGTTCAGGCAACCTTGCATAGACATACTAATGTGAGTGATAGCATCTAAACCCATCCACCAAGTGTTTCTAGGTACTGAAGCCAATTTTATTTCTATGCAAACCAAACTATGAAGCATACCTTTCTTTGCATGTCAATTTCATTTTAGTCTTGCTTTTGCCTTTAGAGGATGAGACAACATTTGCACTTTCTGTCATATGTTGCTTCATTCTCCTATTGTACGCAATGCAAGATAAGCTCATTCAGAGACCAAGTCTATTTCTGACAGTTATAGCTCACCTTAAACTGATTAAAAGCAGGAGGGAGAGATATTAAGATCAAATGCACTAATAGATCTTAAGAAAGATCTAACTTTAGTGCTCTCAACTTTGAAGCAACATGGGATATCTCCATAATATATTCCCTAATGTTGCCATTCCCCTTATACTTCATTAAGATTAGATTTGCCAAGAGCGTACCAATTTTTACCTTTTCATTCTTAATAAATCTCTTCTCAATATCAACTGGAAAGTCTTTGGCAATGGCTATCTTATCTGACATAGTGCCCCTAAAAGCATCAAGGATGACCCTTTTCATTATCATCATTGAAATGCGATTAGACCTCTCCTACCTTTCCTTTTCTTTCTTTTGATCGGGAGTACTAGATGTTGTAATGGTAGGAGAATCTTCCCTAATCGCTAAATTAAGGTCCATTATCCCCAAGACAATTAGTAGATTTTCCTTCCAAGACTTAAAGTTGGAGTCACTCAACATGGGAATGGAATTGAGGGTGGAGGTAACATTTGTAGAAGACATCTAAAAAATTTATAGATGACACAAGATTAGCTCCTATTAAACATAAGAGAGTTTGAATAATTTAAACAACTCCATCACATGTCTTAGTTAACTCCATCAAGGGTCTCATCTTTTGATGAGAGGTTGACTTTTAATTAAAGACATGGTGTGATAAGAATTATTGGTTCAATTCCAAGTCAATTATAAACCTTCCTTGGCTGATTCATTAACTACATGGAAAACCTAACAACCAACACATACTCCCACATAAAAAAGCAAAGACACAATAAGTGTGCACTTTCTTTTGGGCCAATGAACACTCATCTGAAGATACTCATTAACCTATTACTATTTAGAGACAAACCCAGTATCCAAAGGAGAGCTCACTTTGGTGAGATGCTACTTCAACCAAATCGTCTTAGAATAGTATACTTTATTACTCAGACTAAGCCTTAAATTAGACAAAGTAGAAGTAGGTTGGCGCTGATATCACTTGTTGGGGTTATTCCATAAATAACCCACATCTAACTTAGAATGGACCTGAACTATAACTGACACCAACTGAACTTCATGACTAACGAGTACCGACACAGGTGAACCAATCCGGTATCCTATATTCAATGAGTATCAATACTAGCTCACCAGTATCGATATCCATTATCTATGGCATATAGGTCCTGATCCCATATCCAAGAAGTACTAGTACTAATGCCAAGTACCGGTACCTATAGCTTACAGTTTGGGATTCAAGTTCAGTTGCACACTTATCCAATGCTCAAGATAAATTAGTACTGGGGATGAGTACCAATACCTATGATATACTAGTATCCCTCCAAAATAGCACTGATCTCAACTAGTACCGGTACTTATGCCTAGTATCCATACATGTTGAGTATTTGTCTTGAACATGAGAATTGAAGCTCTTTCCTATACTTAACATGTACCGATACTCATGATCAAGTACCGATATGTGTAAGCTATAGTCCCGAGGGTCAGAACTCTAAACTCTTACTAGATTCTACAAGTACCGGTGCTAAAGATAAGTACCAGTTTATGTAGCTCACAATTTCAGTCAGACCAAATCTGAAACCAAGTCTGTGCCCAATGAGTACCGGGTACTCTTGAAGAATACCGATATACACAAGTCACAGGTTTAGATTTCTTAAGCTAAAGACCAAATCCGTAACTCATTGGTACCCGTACTCATATTGAGTATCGATACTTATAACTTGGTAGATCAATGAACTGGAGGTAGAGTATGCATCATTAACATGTTTTAATGTTTTTCCATATGTAAGGGTGTATCTAGGAGTAGAAGGAAGGGAGGGTAAGGCATGGGAGCCCTAGAGAAGGTCAAGGGATAAGTAGAAATGAAGCTTGAGGTGGTTGGTGGTGATGTTCATGAGGTTCGGTTGCCTCAAGAGGCAATAATGGATCAAAACTGGCTTGGGTGGTTTTGAGATTAGAGGCCGAGGGATCAAGGTGGAGGGAGGGGGAGAGGGTACATCTAAGGTTGCAAGCCATGCCAGGCCATGCTAAGTGGAAGAAGGTAAGGAGTCACCAAGGAAGCAAGCCAGGAAGATACAGTCAAACAAGAAATCATCAAAGGACTGGAGGGAAAAAGGCACTTGATATGTTGTTTTACAGAGGCAAGCTAAACTAGCACTTGATAAGCAATTTTGAGTGGGGCAAACTGCATTATCGGGTGTGCCTCTCACTCCAATTATTCTCCCTATCATGCTTTGTCAAACAAAGGAAAGAAAAATGGAAAACAGAAAAAAAAAAAAGGGTCCATGTATGCGTGTATATGTGTAGATGTGTGCACGTGGCCCCCACCCCACCTCACATCCCCTTCTTTGTTTGGTTTCTTTCATGGTTCCTTTACTAAAAGGGGTGCTTTTGAGGTGTTGAGACTCCTATTTATCCCTGGCTATTTTACCGATTTTGGTTGTGTTTTATCATTTCTTATTTTATTTTGGACATGCATTGTTATTTACCTAAACCTCTCTCTATATAAAGAGATATTGGGCTTTTTCTGAAAAATAAGATCAATCTTTTTTTTTTCACTTGATATCAAAGTAAAGATCCTAGATCGGAGCTTCGATATCCCACCCTCACAAGCCTTAGTACACATCCACCGTAACATGTGATCTCTCTCTCTCTCTCTCTCTCTCTCCTAGAACTCACATGAGCACCACTGACGTCGAGACAACCGCAACAGCAATAGCACAATGCCACCCAACCTAACAGGGGTGGCCTAAGCGCCACCCGACCCTGGTCGGGGCCTGAGCACTGCCCAACCTAACCAAGGTGGCCTGAGTGCCGCCCGACCTTGGTCATGGCCTAAGCGCCACCTGACTGAGGTGGTCTGATCGCCACCAGTCTATGTTCGCCTCCATCGCAGACAAGTATGTGCCTCCATCGTAGACAGGTCATTGTACTCCATCGACTGGTGATGGGGTGGTGGTGATCAACGGAGGCTTTTTCACCGGCGAGAGGGTAGCATCCCTTAGAGGCGCTGTCAGGGGTTTCCCATACCCTAACATGCGCTAAATCTTAATCTAAGGGATGCCTGTGTTCCTTGGATGATATCTAAGGTCTTTAGATCTTAGATTTCATGTTCAAGAGATCACTTTCTTTCTGATTTCATATTTTTTTCAGATTTGAAAATAGCCTTTCCGATCTCTCTTGTGACATCTTTCTCCGATTATTTGGCTTAAAGATGGAAAGGGTTAGTCCTTGGTGATCCCCTTGATTCTTACTAGGCACAATGCCAGGCTCAGGAGCAGAGATGACATTGGATATCGCTACTGCGATGAGGATGGTAGAGTGTACGAGTTTAATGTTACAAGAGCATGTCAAGAGTCACCATGGCGCAAGATGGTTGATTGATTCCGGTTCTTCACAACAACTTTGTGGGGATCAAGGCACCTTTCAATCACTCAGGTCCATTGCACTAAGGAGAACGGTGCAAGTTGCTAATGGCAAGCACACCCCTGTTGTCAGGCAAGGAGAAGTGTCTATAACCCCTACACTGCGACTGCCAAGAGTACTACATGTACCAGAGTTTCCCATAAGCCAGTTGTCCGTGAGCAGGATCACAAAGGACCTTCATTGCAGGGTTATTTTTTATGAGGTTGGATGCAGTATCCAAGGTAAGTTCACTGGGAAGACCATAACCAACTGTATAGAGGAAAATGGTCTTTATCACCTTGGCCAGGAACCGTTTACAGGAGCCAGCAGGTATGATGATGGGAGCGCCTTACAATGGCACGTTCGTCTAGGTCACCTACCTCTGGACCGCCTCAGGAGTGTGATTCCACATATTTCACTTGCCATTACTATTCGATATGACGCTTGCCAGTTAGGTAAGCATCATCGGTCTTTTTTTCCTACCAGTACCTCTCCTAAATCAATGGGTGTGTTTAAGTTACTCCATATAAATGTTTGAGGACTGAGTAGAGTTCCAAATAAGATGAGACATCATTATTATCTTGCTGTCTTAGGTATTTCTTCTGACGAACAAGGCAGATGTTAGAAGTATTATAGAGACTTCTCTTGAAGATTGGGGCTCAAAATTCTACCACAGTGAATATTGTATGAACAGATAATACCCTCGAGTTCTGTACTGCTAGACTTGCGGAGTTCTACAGGACTAATGGGATTATCCACCAACCACTTGTCCTCATATCTCACAGCAAAATGGGGTTACAAAGTGGAAGCACAGACACCTGTTAGAGGTTGCTCGCACTCTTCTTATCCATCATAGTGTTCCACAAAGATACTAGGGGGATGTTGTATTGACGACGTGCTATCATATTAACAGGATGCTGAGTTCAGTCTGTCACAGGTAGATATCAATTCTTGTATTACATCCAGATGGTGAGCTTTTTGACATATCTCCCAGGACTTTTTGGTGTGTTGCTTTTATTCATGTGCCATCACCAGGCTGTGACAAGCTTGCTCCTCGCGCTGTTAAGTGCATCTTCTTAGGGCACTTTAGGAGTCAGAAGAGATACCGATGTTATGATTCCATCCACCATAGGCATTATGTCAGCACTGATGTGACTTTTCATGAGACGACACCATATTTTTCTATTGCTAGACAGATGAGTGTTCATGATGATGCAACTCCTATGCCTATTCCTCTTGTTCCACTTAAGGTAATTCCAATCTCTACATCTCTGTCGACTTCTTCGGGCTCCACTACCCCTTTGGATGACTACCAAAAGATTGCATGATCCGCTGCGCACATATAATAGATCTCATGCGATACTATAGGGGCTACCGTCCTCCCAGTGACTGATATTTCACAAGCAATTGAGATAAGTTCTAATGACAGTGATCATCTGGTTCGACCTGATCCCCCTATAAGTGCATATCACAATAGTAATGAGGTCCTACAGAGACTCAGTCAGAGATACCAGATAATTCTGACCTTCCTATTGCCATTAGGAAAGCGCCACGCACGTGTGAGTCCAGATATCATGTTGTAGGCAGTTTGGCTACAGATGGTCTTGGTTCTCAGTTTAGTAGCTTCTGCCAGGCACTTTCAGCCTCACACATTCCATCTACCTACCAGCAGGCCATGCTTGATCCAAAGTGACATCAAGCAGTAAAGGATGAGATGGTAGCACTTCAGAGTAGACAGACTTCAGAGTTTACCTCACTTCTTACAGGCGCGCGACTAGTTGGCTCCAAATGGGTCTTTGCCTTAAAATACAACCCTAATGGGTATATTTCAAGGTATAAGGCTAGGTTGGTGACAAAAGGGTTCATCCAGACATATGGGGTGAAGTTCTTTGATACATTCTCTCCCGTTGTGTGACTTGCCACTGTTTGGGTACTTATCTCTATTGCTACTCACAAAGATTCGCAGTTACACCAGCTTGATGTAAAGAATGCTTTTCTACATGGCAATCTTCAGGAGGAAGTTTATATGCAGCAACCCCCGAGTTTTGAGGTTTAGAGGGTGTGTGCAAACTCAGGAAAGTCATCTATGGCCTAAAGCAGAGCCCGAAAGCCTGGTTTCAGAAGCTCTCAGATGTGTTGCAGAGGATGGGGATGCAAAGATCTTCAGATCACTCTCTGTTAGGTAGGAAAACAAAGAATGGCATGGTAGCACTACTAGTTTATGTAGATAACCTAATTATCACTAGTGATGGTAAGGTTGGGATGAGACAGGTCAATGAGTCTCTTGCACAACAGTTTATTATAAAAGATCTGGGCCAGCTCAAATACTTCTTGGGAATCAAGGTCGCTAGAAGTAGAGGTGGAATTATTCTTTCTCAATGCAAGTATGCGTTGGATGTTCTTCAGGAGACAGGTATGATGGGGTCCAAGCCAGCCAATATTCCAATGGATCTCAAGGCACATCTTTGTGATAAGGAGGCAGAGGCAACGGATAACAGAGCATATAGACAACTTGTGAGCAAGTTGTTATACCTATCACCAGACCTAATATTGCCTTGGTAGTAGGCAAACTTAGCCAGTTTATGGAGAGGCCGACTAAGCTACACTAGCAGGCAACTGTGCAGGTGTTGAGATACTTGAAAAAAGCACCAGGTCGTAATATTTTCTTTCAGAGAGACTCTCATATGACAATGATAGGATACTCCGATGCTGATTATGCGAGATGTGTGCTTGACAAGAAATCCACAACCGATTTCTATACCTTTGTGGTTGGTAATCTAGTTACCTGAAGAAATAAGAAACAGGGAGTAGTTTCTCACTCTAGTGCAGAGTCAAAGTATAGGGCGATGGCCCAAACTGTTACAGAGATAGTCTGGATACAGTCTCTACTACATGATCTGCATGTCCAGATTAAAGAACCTATGGAGATGAAATACGACAATCGGGCAGCTACATACATAACCAACAACCCGATGTTCTATGAGCACACCAAACACGTTGAGGTTGACTGGCACTACATCAGAGATCTTATACAACGTGGTTTGCTACGTACTACTTATATTGCATCTAAGGATCAAACTACGGATATGTTCACAAAACCTCTTACCTCGATCGACGTTTGACTATTTTTGTTCCAACCTGAGCATAATTCACATCTATGCTCTAGCTTGAGGAAGAGTGTTGAGACTCCTATTTATCTTTGACTATTTTACCATTTTTTGTTGTGTTTTGTCATTTCTTATTTTGTTCTGGACATGCATTATTATTTACCTAAATCTCTATGTAAAGAGGTATTGGACTTTTTCTGAAAAGTAAGATCAATCAATTTTTTTTCCACTTGAGGCTCCTCAGAGATCTCATCCTAGACATCACATGCACCCATGTGACATGGCTGTAGAATAATTTATAAAACTATTTGCATACCTTGTATCTTCTTCTACCCTTTCTTTCATTCTTGCGTATCCTGATTTCTATAAACCATCCTTCTGGGATCCACCCAAGCAAAGCTTCTGCATCAAGCTAAGGTAACTTGCATATTAGCATGAAAACTTAATTAGGCTTTTTTTTTTTTAAAGGAAAAGGCAAAATGTATTTTTACCAAGAAAAGGGTAGTATATAGCTTACTTGGTGCATATCCTTAGAAACAATGTTGTAGCCATTTGACTGCAATTGGATTGCAAGGGCATTATCCTCAACCTGAATACCATGCCGATCCATGAGGCCATCATTATTTCCTTCAAACCAAGTCACCCGCTGAGGTGAACTGTCACCAACTTCATTTGGAGATCTATTTCCATGAGAATCTTCATCAAAATAAGCTGCTTCTTGCGGGGTAAGACAGCCATCTTTTCCAAAATTGAGATAGTGCATGACAGCTGCTCCAGAACGAAATGTCCGTCCAGAAACAGGAGACATGAAATACTGCAACAGCAGCATTTGAGACTCAACAAAGTCAATCACTATCACTATTCATATAAATATTCAGGAAGCATCATTATAAGAATCTAGAAGACACCATTACCTATTCAACATGACCAAATCATTTAGCAATTTAGGAATTCTTTTTCCATTTTTTGCATAAGCCATGGCCTTTTAGATTTTTCCAAAATGTCAGCGTGCCAATGTCATGCCACTAACACATTTTGTTTAGTATTTAATATTGCATACATGGTTCTTGTCAATGGTATTGAAGTTAGGCAACTAGGAATTTTACTAGACTGTTCTTTGGGCATCTAAGCTTTTTATTTGCATTTTCCTTGGACACGCTGGAAACAAATTACATTGAAGCCAGCCGAACCTATGGCAAGATTTTCCCCATTCTTAAAGAAAAATGAAAGAAACCAAAATTTTCATTATGTGGCAATTGACTTATCAGTAAATTAAGGACACTAGGATGGTGAACAAGTCTCATTTATTAATTTATAAATTTTTTCTTCAATGCGCTTTCACAATCTCTCATTGCGTTAAAAAGCAATCTTGCCAGGCACCATATGGCTACAATATAGTTATATTATTTCCAGCATGATTCCTTATAATGATGCAATATATAAGAAATAACAGAGAAGATCCTTCACAAACAAATATACAATATACATGACTAAACCAAAAGAGAATATTAAGTTCCGTTGCAGGGCCAGGGTAGTTGAGGTGGAATGGACTTCTTGGCAGGGTCAATCATGTTTCTCCAACTTGAGGTAGATTGGACCATTTTGTCTACGCTAAAAGTTATTTGAATTAAAACCAAACTATAGTTTGGCCTCTCTAAAGTCTAGAGGAAAGAACTGTGCATAGACAAGGATCAAACCTTAGGGTTAAGCAATGTAACATTCGTATGTTATTCCTTCATATTAACTTCAGAAGTAAAACGTGTTAGATTACATGCTTTCTATATTGCCTCGTCTATTTTTCTTGTTATGTATTTCATGTTATTCACTTTGTAATTTTCCCACTTGGCCTCTATATCGAAGTGGTCATGGTTCCTCCGTAAAATTACCTCTTCTCCTAACATGGTATGATTTCTTATTTTGTTACGTTGTCTCTAGGATTTGATTCTAGTTTGTTTCCAAGTTAGTTAGGGTGAGAATTCCTTTTGTTATCCCCTCTTTCTATATAAAAAGGGGTTGATTTCTTTTCATCAATAACAAGACTTTTTTATTATTCTTCCACATAGTATCAGAACAGGAAAACCTTGGTCCCTCCTCTCTTTCTTCTACCTAAATGAGCCACCAACCCCTCTCCTGCCTAGGGAGGTGCTACACCACCTCCCACCTACTTGCCTAAGGAAGCATCGTTGCTCCTCTCTCTTTATCATGCTATCTCTATCTCTCTCGCTTCCTTGCATGACTACCCATCACCACCACCACCACCGCACCTCCGTCCATTCTCCAACGAGGTAGCAACTCCTTGAAGCATCACACCATCCAGCGCCACCACAACGTTGTAGCAACACCACAACGATTCCATGCACTACTACTGTAACCCCAAGCGTCACCATGGCCCACCAAGGTCGAGCAAGCATTGTCACTGCCATGGCTCTAGGCACAATTGCTCCCCATTCTTCTCTTCCTAACCATGCATCTTTGACTCCTGATGGCTGTAGTGGAATCATCGATTAGTAAATTGGATATTTCTTTTTCAATCAGAACTAAGGTCTCTACTGAAGAGCAAGCCTTTCTCTTCGACTACTACTGATGTTACCTCAGGCTTTACCACCCTTCCAGCACTTGCCTCTACATCTGTCAACTGCTCTGAGGATGCAAACGACTGTTGATGACTACTGGAGGTATTGAGCACAATGTTCACCTCCTACCATCTACCTAACATTCTCTCCCTAAAGGTCTCAACCCAATTTTTTTTTCTCTTCTGCAAGAGAGAAGAGTTACCACTAGAGAAGCAACTACTTGCCTACCTCCTCCAACCTAAGGATTACATTCTTAGGGGGGAGTGGCTGCAAGTTGGTTGTTGCACACTCCAACTTGGGTGAGAGTGTTAAAGATAATTTAAAAATATGAATAATTAAAAAAGGTTTATTGTGAGTTAAGTAAGGATTTTTTATTTTGTTATCTCTAGGATTTGATTTAATTCTAATTTGTTTCCAAATTAGTTAGAATTAGAATTATTATTGTTATCCCCTCCCTCTATATAAAGAGGGGTTGATTTCTTTTCATCAATAACAAGAATTCCTCATAATCGTTCCACAATATCAAAGTAACGATCTGAGGCAGAGGCAGCTACCTATCTTGTCTCTCTTTCTTTCATTCCCCAATCATCCTCTTCCCTTCCTTTTTCCTATGCATGTTGTGATATTCATCATCAACAGCAGCAGCAGCAAACCAAGCTAAGCCCATATCATCAGTGGTGACACATTGGGCACAGCTGATGCTGCAATGCGCCATGTGCAACCAATACTGCAACAGCAGTGCTAAGGGCACTTCAAGTGCATGCCAACATTGAAACACATGATGAGTGCCTGTGCAGGTGTCAGTGGCCTTAGGAGTGCCATGATGTGCTTGTGTGTGTAGGCAACCACAGAAGTTTAGCTATGAAGCACTTGAACCTCAAGATGCATGCATGTTAGTCACCAGTCTTCTCAGTCAATATCCCAATGAACATCATGTATTTTATGCAACACCGAAGATGCTAAAAATCTTCTGTTTGTGGGTTGTTGATGTTTGATCACCATGTAGGCACTCTTGATCTATGATTGTTTACAGTCTTCTAGTCTTGCAGATTTTTGCCTTCACCAGACATGGCTACTTTAAGTCTTCCAAAACTGAGATGAAACATCTAGTATCTGCTACTGTTCTAGTATGGAATGCCTTTAATGAGTGATAGGGTTCATTACTGTCTTCTTTTTTACTTGGTTTTTTGCATCTTTGTTGAGATCAAGAGGACCTCTGCATCCTCACATCTGAAGTTCCCGATACATAGAACGCTGAACGTAAGATGTAGGAATAATTAAGACAAATATATCTCTTAATATGTTTTGTGAAGAACATCGAGGAGATCTCTTCAGAATCTTTCCAAAAATACTCTTAGAAATCAAATGATTCTCATCTAGTTGCTTCCATCAGCATATCTAGTCTAATAATCAGATGTAGTTGCCTTTGCTAACTACAATACTAAGGAGGCACCGTAAGAGGAGTTGGCCATTTTTAAGCCTTCTTGTCATGCTACACAGAATGCTAAGAAAAATGAGTAGCAATTCTACATGCTCCCATATAGTTTGAATACTTGAGATTAGAGTGCCAAGAATCAACTATTATCATTCAATTTCATCCCTAATCTTGAGATAGTGAGTATAGTCATCTACAGAAGATTGACATGGACATATCACCTATTAATCCACATCCTGCGTCTGTGACTCAAGAGGCTTCTACTCTCATTAATGATCATGATGGTCACTGCCAAAAAGATGCCACTTATCAACTCAGTATTCACTGCAAGTGCATGGTTCATTCTTCAAAGAGGTGGTAGGGAACGTCTGAGAAGCTACCTTTGGAGTATGATCAGGAGAGATTTCATACTTTTTGGGGAATTTGACTGGAGTACACTGGTGTTATCTTTAAGAGGGAGAGAGCTAGCGTTGAGGGGATTACTTACCATTTTTCTTATCTTTGTGACCCCTCGTGTAGCTAGCCCTTTTTTATTAATGAAATCCGAGGGGTTAAAAAAAAAAAAGCCAACCAAACTTCCATTGTTCCTGTGGAAAAAAAATAAGCAACTTGAATTACAAAACCCTAGCCTCTCTTAAATAGAGAGAGGGAACAAAAAATTAGCCCAAGTAGAAAAATATAAATTGCTAGCAACCACAAAAATATAAGATAAATAGACTAATGAGGACTCTCAACACTATGCTCGAGTTGGAACATGGATGCCAATCAAACCCAACTTACTGCATAGGAAAACATTTTGCGTCTTTGCTAAAGCCTTGGTAAAGATGTCAACAATTTGGAGTTTAGTGGAGACAATACAGGTGGTAATCTTCCCATCTAGAATAGCACTGCAAATAAAGTGACAGTACACCTCGATAAATTTAGTCCTCTTATGGAAGATTGGATTCAAGGTTATGTAGCTAACTTATTATCACAAAACATTGGCACTAGACCACTGACTGGTATACCAAGATCACAAGGAAGGAGACTATGCACATGACTTCACAAGCAGTGTGGGCCATCATCCTGTATCCTACCTCTGCATTAGATCGCGCTACTACTACCTGTTTTTTACTATGCCAAGAGACAAGATTTCCACCTAGAAAAAAAGCAAATCCACTAGTAGATTTTCTATCGTCACATGATACTGCATAATTAGCATCAGAATAAGAGCACAAATCTATATACCCATTTTTCATGAAATATTGGCCTATGCTTCATGATGAAGCACACATCTTGCCAGCAATTATAACAAGGCTTGTGTTACGTTATGTTATAAGGGCGTTCATGTCTTTTTTATTTCTATTTGAAGTTCTGTAATAATTTCCCTTCACCCCTCTCTCTAAAAGAGGTGTAGGGTTTTCTTTGCAAAATAAGACTACCCTTTTTCTTCAACTTGGTATCAGAGCCAAGTTAAGGACTCCACCAAAAAAACCCTAACCCTACCACCAAGCCTTGCCATCACACCAGCAGTAGCATCGGCCAGCAACAGTAGCGTTGGTCAGCAGCAGCACTGCCGCAGCCGCCAACCAGCATCGTTGTAGCCACCAGCCAGCACCGCCGCCCACTATAGTGGCAAGAGTAGTAGGAGGGTCTCTCGACCCCCTCTTCTCCAACACCCTCCTCTTACTGCCGAGTCCCTTCCGGTAGTAAGGAGAGGGTTGTAAGCCTTGTTTTCCCTTGTAACAGAGTCTAGGAAGGTCCTTGGCACGTTGGTGATAGAGTTCTAAGACGGAAACCTTTTGGAAAGGAGTTTGAAAATTCATCTTTGATGGTATAATCAAATCAAAATTTCCATTACTATTTTGGGTTGTATATTCCCTTGTTGATGCATGTTTGGGGTGTGAATTCCCCTTGTTAATGCAATTTTCTGGGGTGGGTATTCCCCGTGATTTGTTGACGAAATTTTGGATCGTGTGCAGATTACAAGGTGTGTATTCCCCTTCAGTTCAATTTTTTTGGGATGTGTATTCCCCTTTGTGATATTGAATCTGTACAGTATGTGTTATTGAAGAAGTTTTGGGGTGTTTATTCCACTGTGTAGCATCAAAATCAGATTGAAGGTATTTACAAAGGACAAATTAGATTTGGGGAGTGTGATTGTGTGAACATAGCAACTAGTTCAAAATCAGAGATTGTGTTGGGAACTGTCGTGGATGACTCCTTCAACCACGGGTGTGACGTGGTTGATTGACTAAGGTGCCTCCAATCATTTATCTGGTAATCTGCAATGTTTTGGGCAGATGCAATCTATTTCTCAAGGTCACACTGTACAGGTAGCTAAGGGGCAACATGCTCCTACTAGTGGTCAGGGGGAAATTAACGTTACCCCATCTATGCAGCTCAACCGCGTCGTGTTTGTTCCAGATTTGTCTATAAACTTACTCTTTGTCAATGAAATCATCAAGCAAATAAATTGCTGTCATCTTTGATGAGCTTGGATGCATTTTCCAAGATCGAATGATAGGAAAGACTATTGGTAGAAGATATGAAGGAGGTGCTTACCGACTTGTGTAGGGCCCCATGGCTACAGCTTGTCAAATTAATTCCAACTTAGAGAGTGTTTTACAATGGTATCGACGGTTGAACCATCCTTCTTTGAAAAAATTACACAGACTTATTCCACATATATCCCCAGCCATACAACTTTCCTGTGATGCATGCCAACTTGGGAAACACTATAGATCTTCCTTTCCAACTACTACTGGACCACGTACGTCTTCAGTTGCATCCTAATGTTTGGGGTCCCAATAGGACTCCTGATAGAGCAGGACATCGATATTATTTGATTGTGGTTAATAATTTTTCCCAATTGTCATTGCTATTTCTCATGAAGAACAAGTTCGAAGTGGATCCTCTGATTCAGAAGTTCATGTTAATGATAAAGAATCAGTTTAATGTCTACATCAAGACTGTCAAGTCTGATAATGCATTGGAGCTTTGTACTCGCCGACTGACAGATTTATATGGTTTGCATGGTATTATTCATTAAACCTCCTATCCCCATGCCTCTCAACAAAATGGGGTTGTAGAGAGGAAGCATAGACACATCCTTAATATAGCTAGAACTCTCCTTATTCATAACAATGTGCCACATAATTACTAAGGAGATGCCGTTCTTACAGCCTACTATTTTATTAATAGATTACCCTCCTCTGTGATCCATAAGCAGGTACCATGGTAGGTGCTATATCTAGATGCAGAGTTATTTGATGTTCCACCAAGACATTTGGGTGCGTGGCTTTTGCACATATCCTTGGACTTGAGTGAGATAAATTAGCACCTAGAGTAGACAAGTGTGTGTTCCTTGGCTACTCTCGTACTCAGAAGGGGTATCAATGTTTTAATCCCCTACATCAGAAGCATTACATTTATGCAGATATCACCTTTCATGAAATTGCACCTTATTTTTCTGTTGCTGCCAAACAGGTGCAGAGTATGCCAAAGTATGCTCCTGTACCAATTGCTCCTACACCATTTGGTGTATTCACTGATAGTAGCAATTTTTCTCAAGCTACTAGGCCATCTGCCAGCACATTCAGGCCAATACCGGTAGATGAACGAACCTTCAAGGGTCACACGTATCAGTTACCAATTGTCTACAGGGCAAAGCCTCCATCTATTCCACAGTTTCCTTTGGTTAATGTTAATAACCTGGAGGTTACTTCCACTCAGGAGATTCTTACAGGTACAGATACTCGCACAGAGGAGGCTCCTTTAGATACAGTGTCAGCAGGTGTGGAGGTTGAGACCCCTGAGAGTGCTTCGCCTGCAAATGTTTCTCCGGGTCATGTTCCCATGAGTACTGATGATGATATGCCTATTGCTATTCGGAAGGTCCCTCGATCATGTGCCCATTACCGTGTGGCTGGGAGTGCCACATCTGCTCACTCTCTAGGTGTTGTGTTTCATGCATTTATAGCTACTATGTCTAGTTCTGAGATTCTTACATCCTATCAGCAGGCACTTCTGGGCCCACAATAGAGGGCTACAATGGAGGAGGAGGTGGCTGCCCTTCGTAACAGAGGTACCTGGGAGCTTGCTTCTTTACCATTTGGTGCACATCTTGTTGGAGCGAGGTGGGTCTTTGCCTTGAAATACAACCCTGATGGGTCTATTTCTCAGTATAAGGCTCGTCTTGTAGCCAAAGGATTCACTTAGACTTATAGAGTAGATTTCTTTGACACCTTCTCTCCAGTGGCTCGGCTCTACTATTTGTATTCTTATTTCTATGGCTGTGCACACTGCTTAGAGACTTCATTAGCTGGACGTAGATTTCTTTGACACCTTCTCTCCAATGGCTCAGCTCTACTATTTGTATTCTTATTTCTATGGCTGTGCACACTGCTTAGAGACTTCATTAGCTGGACGTCAAAAATATTTTTCTTTATGGAGATCTTTAGGAGGAAATATACATGCAGTAGCCTCCAGGATTCAAGGTTCAAGAAGAGTGCGTGTGCAGACTACGTAAGGTAATCTATGGCCTTAAACAGAGTCCTAGAGCATGGTTCTAGTGACTATCAAAATCATTGTCAGTCATTCGATTACAAGGTCTTCGTCTAACCATTCTTTATTTGTGAGAAAGACCAGCAGGGGTGTTGTAGCTCTACTTATATATGTAGATGATTTGATTTTCACAGGTGATGACATGGCTGGTATATCCCAGGTCAAGGAGTACTTGACACAACAGTTTGTGATGAAAGACCCTGGGAGACTCAGGTACTTGGTATTGAGATTGCCACTAGCAATCAAGGAATTGTTATGTCCCAGAGGAAGTATGCTTTGGATATTCTTCAGGAGGCTGGTATGCTTGGGTCTAAAGGAGAAAATATCGTTATGGATCCAAAGATTCACCTATTTGATGAGTCTGGTCGACCGATGGATAACAAGGCATATAGGCAACTTGTAGGTAAATTGCTCTATCTGACTATCACTAGGCCAAATATCAGCCTTGCAGTGGGTAAGTTGAGTCAGTTTCTAAACAGGCCTACAGATGAGCATTTGCAAGCAGTAATGCAGATGTTAAGGTATATTAAGGAGACTCCAAGCCGAAGACTTATTTTCTAGAGAGGAGCTCCTATGACTATTGTTGGGTACTCTGATGCCGACTACGTAGGTGATATTGGGGACAGAAGGTCAACCACAGGTTTTTATACCTTTATTGCAGGAAATCTAGTTACATAGAGGAGCAAGAAGCAGAGCGTGGTGAAACGTTCTAGTGCTGAATCAGAGTAGCATACTATAGCACATACTACCGCTGAGATGATCCAGATACGGTCATTATTGAAGGATCTCCATGTTACTATTGAGGAGCCTATGGAGATGTATTGTGATAACAGAGATGTCACGTATATATCTAATAATCCTATATTTCATGAATAGACAAAGCATGTGGAGGTAAATTGCCACTATACTAGAAGCTTGATTCAACAAGGCCTACTTCGCACTTCCTATTTAGCTTCATTAGAGAAGACTGCAAACATGTTCACTAAACCCTTGCCACGTCCCTTATTTGAGAAGTGTAGAAACAAGCTGAGCATGGTTGATATATATGCTCTAGCTTGAGGGGGAGTGTTACATTATGTTATAAAGGTGTTCGTGTCATTTTTATTTCTATTTGGAGTTCTGTAATATTTTGCCTTCACCTCTCTCGATAAAAGAGGTATAGGATTTTCTTTACGAAATAAGACTTCACTTTTTCTTCAACTACTTGCCCATGTACCGCTTGTCCATGTACTAGCTCACTTTACTAACTGCAAAACTAATATCTAGTCTTATCATAGTGAGATATAGTAACTTTCCAACTGTACACCTGCATCTGCACATGTCCTCAAACAGGGATCATCAAAATCTGTGAACTTTACTCTCAACAGGAATAGAGGATGGTTTTGCAGCCAACAGTCCTACCCCTTCAAGAACCTCCAAGGCATACTTTCTTTGAGATAAGACTAGGTCTTGTTCATCTCTGATAGCCTTAATGCCTAGGAAGTATCTCAACTTGCCCAAATCTTTTGTCACAAAGCTATTCTGCAAGAAGGTTTTCATCTCCTATATTCCTAAACTATCATCGCCTACCAATATCATATCATCCACATAGACTACTAAATCATTGTCTCGGCCAAGCTCTTTCTATTGAAGATGAAATGATATGATGCAGTCCTCTGAAAATAAATCTTAATCACCTCAGTATTGAGCCTCTCAAACCAAGATCAAGAGGCCTACTTCAGGCCATATATTGCCTTCTTCAATTTGCACACATAATCCCTCTCAACCTCGCAATCAAGAGGTTGTGACATGTACACCTCCTTATGTAGATCACCATAGAGAAAAGCATTCTTAATATCAAGTTGAAATAAAGGTCAATCACAATTAACTTTTTTAGAAGTATCAGAGGGGTTGACGATGGATGTTAACCCCCACAAATTTAACCAATAAGAGGACTAAAAGGTCCAAATGTTACATAGAGAAGAGAATGTATGTTTTACACCCTCAACAAAGGGAGGAGAAAATGGCGAGGTTCTACGATATAGGCTAGGATATGATTCAAGCAAATGTTCCAATCCAAGAAGAGCTCATGGGGTACAAAATTCAAATGCTACACACTCGAGCACCTCAACATTGGCCCATATTCTGTTTTTAAAAATGGGAGAACCATGGTTGTTGTCATTGTAGAGGAGAATGGATGCATTAAAGGTATAGAGGAATTATTGTCGATGCTAAGGATGATGTTGAAGCAGAAGCATGTGTGATCCACCAAGGCCTACTCTTCGCCTTGGAGCAAGAGCATTGCAAAGATGTTGTGACACCCACACCCCGATGTGCCAAATTCTCACTGGTTTGCAACCTCATTGGAGGGTTAGGCACATCATTTATGCATGTAGAAAAATCTCGAAATCTTATTCCTCTTTTAATCTTCTTAAGGTGCCTAGAATCCAAGTTAAATTGGCTTACAATTTAGCAAAGTATTGTTACGAGCGTAATGTTCAAGGTTTTTGGTAAGGGCTCCACCTTCCTTCTAATGTATGAGGTTGTTTATCAATGAAATGGCCTTTTAACCTTCTCAACTAAAGTATGTCCCCCCTAAATATAGCACATTGCACTCCCACCAGATACACCACAGCAAGATAGAAGCCCTCCTAATGGAACCTTCCTCCATGAGGGGATGGTGAAGAGTAGACCAAAAAGGCTCCACCAAATCATGACAAATAGGCTTGACATATAAGGGGAACAACATTCCTACACAAATTGGCAATCAAAGAATAGGTGATCTATGTCATCAAGTCCCCTACCATAGAGAATGCAGGAATCATCAACATCATGAGCCCAATGGCTTTGTAGCTATGGGTGACCAACGTCTTCCTCCTCAACAGCCACATGAAGACTTTAATCTTAAGTGGCAAGTGAGCTTTCCAAAACTTCAAGCAATTGGGTGCCAACCCCTAATCAGCATGTGATATCTCCTACAAGAACTGCAAGTACACCTTTCTTTACCGTAAAGGGGATGTACCTCCAAATCCAACCATCTCAACCTGGACCTGGCCTAATGTCATTAAGTGTCTACAAGAGTAAAGTAAGATCCTCCAGACGTGCCTTCGAAAGCAGCATTGGTAGTGGAGGGGACCAACATCTATCCAAGAAGCAACCTGCCATAGACACCAAGTGGTATGTGGAAAGGGTAGCCAATTAAGATAAAGCCTCAACCAAAATACTAGTAAGAGACCAAACATGAGACTAGCCAATCACGATTAATATCCATAGATAAAATAATCTTGATGGATCTTACTCTAGCGACATGAAAGGTCTCAAAGTATTCCACCCCATAGGTCTACATGAAGCCTCTAGTCACCAATCTAGTCTTGAATCTATTAACATTGCCATATGGGAGGATTTCACCATATATACCCATTTACAATCAACCACCATAGCATCAAAAGGACAAAGCACAAGCTCCCAAGTTCCTCATCCTATAAAAGCATCCACCTTTATATCAATAGCCTCCTTCCACCTAGAATCCTATGCAACCTCAAAATAGTTCCTTGAAACAATAGTACTCAACAAAGCCTATGAAAAATTCCTTATGAAGGAAATCAAATATGTAATAGAGATATACCATGAGATCAAATGAAACATACAAAATCTAACCGATTTTCTACGAGCTATCAATCTATCGTCTTGCTGAGGATCATCCACAGTAGACATAGCAGCAAGCGAGTCCAATGGGATGTCATCTATAATATCATTAGTAGGTATAGGCATAGAAATAAGAATAGGAACAAGTGCATTTGGTGGAGAACCCCATCTATAGTAGACAATGAGGAGACAACTAAGTAGCTCCCCCTTCTTCAGAGAAGTATCACATCCTCTCAAAGAAAGTAACATCAACACTCACCACATAATAGGATGAAGTACCCTTTTTCTGCTATAGAATAGCCTAGAAATACTCCCTTGGCCTAAGGAGACAACCTGTCTTGACAATCAAAATTTTGGACAAAACACACACACCCAAAGATCCAAAGAAGCAAAGCAAACAAGTCTGAGAATGTAATATCTTAAAAGGAATCTTCCCATGAAAGACATGTGAAGGAACTTGTGGAGATTTGGGCGCTAACTTGGCATGAAGGCTCTTCCACGTGGAGAGGAGCAGCAGTAGGCTACCGTAGGTTTCGATGGTGTGTTGACAAAGAGAGATGGCAACCGACGGTAGAAAAGAAAGAGAGAAAGGAGTTGTTTTTATTGGAAATAGTAGTGCATTAACTCAAGGACATAAATTACATAGGTTCTGTTTATTTAACGAGAGCAATTACTAATTAAAAACAAATCTAATCAAATCTCCTAAAAATATAAAACGTTAAATCATCTTAACTACTTGCCTAAAGGATAAAATACCATACTAAAAGACCAAGACTTGGACTCCAAGCAAAAACCAAACAACCCTTAGGGTCGGCATCCCTTAGGGTGGACCAAAACTTACCACGTAGCAATGCCACGTGGCCAACTTAACCTGCCACGTGGCTCAACAGATCTACCACCTAGCACTGTCACGTGGCCTTTATTCTCCACACTCCCCCTCAAGTCGAGGCTAGAATTACGATGACAATGACTTGACTAACTTGGTTTGATGATGATGAGGCCAGATACTCCATCTTCTCTTGATGCGACTGCACATCCTCTTACCACCTCCATAGTTAGTGCTTCTTTGGCAACCTACAAAGTTGTGGTTATTAGAGCAGATATCTTGTCTTTGTATAAGTTGATACGCTCTCTCCTCCAACTTCCTAGTTGCATCTTTTGTCTCAGGCACCTTCTCAAGTAGTATGGATCTCTAAATCTGCCATTGCTTCATTATAGAAGGTTGAAAGGAGTCTTTGTGCCTTTTATTCTACACTCGAGATCCACACACTTGATCTTGGTGTGCCTCGGCATGCTAGAGGGTTCCACGTGCCCCCTCAATCCAAGTCGATGTCGTTGCTCCTACATCCCATAAACCAGCATGGGGCGCTCGGTTTCTCCAGGCATATATAAGGTCACCAAAAAATGTGAAGTCGATGGAGATCTCCATCTCCAATCCATGCATGAAGTCTTAGCCGACCAAGAAAGCCCGCTCTAATACAATGTGGAGATTTAGGCACTAGCGTGGCATGGAGGCTCTTCCACATGGAGGAGAGGAGCAGCAACAGGCTGCTACAGGTGTCGATGGCATGCACTGAACAGAGAAAGGTGGCAACTGGCAGTAGAGAAGAAAGAAAGAGAGGGAGTTGTTATTGTTGAAAGTAGTATTACATTAACTCAAGGAAAGAAATTGCGTAGGTTCTCTTTAATCTAAAATTTAGGGAAACAAATCTAATCAAATTTTCTGAAAATAGGAAACATCAAATTCTCTACTTGCCTAAAGAATAAAATATCACACTAAAATTTCAAGACTTGAACTCCAAGCAAAAACCAAACAACCCTTAGGGCCGTCACCCCTAGGGTGGACCAAAACCTGCCACGTGGCAGTGCCACATGGCCAACCTGACATGCCATGTGCCCCAACAGATCTGCCACATGGCACTTCCACGTGACTTTATTCTCCACAAAACTATTTATGAGATAAACAGCAGTGAGTTCGACATCACCCCAAAAATACTTGGAACATTCATGAACACAAGTGTGAGTGATCTCAAGGAGGTGGCACAATTTCCTCTTAGCAATGTCATTTGGCTAAGGGTTATAGGACAAGATGTTTTATGGATGGTACCATTATCCTCAAAGAATTGGCATAGAGCATGTTGTTAAAAGTCAAGGGCATTTGAAAATTTTAATATCACTAGAATAAAAGTTTTGAACTTCACAAAATAACTTTTTTATTGCATGAAGAATTTCATACCTATCTTTCATCAAAAATGTCCAAGAGACACAATCGTAATCATCAATAAAAATAGCATAGCACCTATGACCAATCAGTTTTGATGGGACAAGGACCCCAAACATCATAATGGATTAACTAAAATGAACTTTGACTCTGCTTCTTAGGTTGAGAAGGAAAAGTGCTCCAATGATGTTTTCCCAACTAGCAAGCTTTACAATCAAAACTGGTAGAGGTAGGAAGATCAAGAAATATCTGGACAAGTTTGCTGATGGACGGACACCCCAATCGAAAATGCCAAAGAAGTAGGTCTAGAGAAATAGAAGTGGCTTTGACAAAAATAGTCGACAAGTCAAGGTAGTATATCCCACCTCACTCAAATCCTCCACTAATCATCTGCTTCGTCTGGATGTCCTAAACATAACAATAATATTCGTCAAAAATAACACAACACTTAAGTTGTTTGCATAATTGATAAATAGATAATAGGCTCAAAGGAAACTCTTTGAGGACCATGAACCTGTAGTCTAGCAAAAAACTCAACTGTACCAAAGTAGTAACATTCGAATGAGAGCCATTCGCTAATCTAACCAAGGAGATGGTAGTAGACTTCGTGAAGGAAGACGGGCTATCAGCCTTACTAGCCTTGCCAATAAGGTGACTGGATGCTCCAGAGTCAATGATCCAATTAGAATAAGTTGTAGAGGCTGAGTTGGCTACAATACTTGTAGCAACGACAACACTAGAGGATGAGGGTTCACTCCTCAGGAAACTCCTCAGACGATCCAACTACTCAACAGTAAACAACAAAGTAGACATCTCTGCATCAATCTCTATCACTGAAGACAACAACAATAGATTCTGATTCGCCCAAGGTGGCTTCCAAACTTCTCCTAGCACTTCGCAAACAAGTGGTTTGTCCTCTTGCAGTGAGTACAAGGAGGATAGACATGGCAGCCAAAACCACAATCACAACCACATCCATGACTGCTAATGCAATCACCTTTTCCTTTAAAGGCAACAAGAATAGAGGTCTCAGGAATAACAACAGGGGAAATCGGTGGTGCATCAACATCAATCTTCTAGAGTTGGTTGTAAATAGTCTCGAGCTAAATCTAATGATAAAATATGATCCATGGTGAATTGGTATCTAGGTGCTAGACCATTTAAGAATCTATACATATGCCACTCGACTCACTCAATAACTTGATTTTCACAGTAGGCAAACTAGAAGACAACAAGCTTCTAAAACAGAGCCTCTAGAGTAGTAAAATACTCAACCAATGACATATCACCCTGGTAGGTATTTCATATGCACCTATAAATATCTACACGACAAGAGCTACTCGTCTATAGAGAGTACCTCTTCTCCAGAGTCTCCCAGATCTCCTTGGTTGATTTCTTGTATAGCATATTTGCAAGGGTCTTAAGTTCAATGTTATTCATCAACCAATCCATTACAAGATAGTTATCCTTTTCCCACTTTTTGTACTTCACATCTTTGGAATCTAGAGCCCTATCAGTCAACACATGTAGATGGTCTTGTCCCTCAACAAAGATGCAGAAAGCCCACAACCGCAAGGCATAATTCTAAGACCCAATCAACTTGATTGTGGTTCCTTGAACCAGAACTGAGGAAGAGATCTTGGCGTAGGAGGTAATGATTAATGACTCCTTCTCAACCATAGAGGCAATAGATGAGAGGCAGTCAAGACCAGTCAATATCATCCAAAGGGTGTGCAATAGTGCATACATTAGGCATGCAAGATCCACACAAAGAATCGTGGTGTGGTGTGTCTAGTTCATGTAAGATAGTGCACTAAACGTAGGGAAAGCATGCTTGGAGTGTGCACAAGAGGATCGATCAAGAGCGAATATTAGGCCAAAGCCCCAGCAGGACTAAGTGACCCTAAGAGTGACAAAAATAGATCAGGACAGGGCCCAACCAATTCTGGTGATGCCTGATTGAAGGGATCTGGTTACCAGGCGATGCTAGAAGAGCCCTAGCATGAGATAGGAGTCACCAGATCTCATAAATCTAGTTGTCGAAGGTGTTGATGGTGGTAGGCAACACTGGACGATGCAAAGGCAGATCGGGCAATGCTAGGGACAGTCTACACTGATCATTGAAGCCCATGGGAACCCTATCGCAAGCCTAGCAACATTGGATCAAGGAGATACGAGTTCGGCGATGCTAGTTAGGGTTCCGATGGGGGTAGTAGTGCTAGTGAATCGATCTGGTGGCATGATGGTGATAGTTCGATGTCCCTCCAGTGAAGGTCCTTAGTCGATGAAGAGGAAGAAAAGAAAGGGAAAAAGGAAAAAAGGAGAAGAAAAAGGAGAGACAGATTTTTGGTAGAAATACCAAAGCAAGAAGAGCCTAAGACCCACCCTGCATGATGGCATCACCATCATCCTCTATAACTAATCTAATTTAGCTAATTCTAAGGTTAAATTTACCTAAATAATATATTAAAACGGTACAATATAATCAAGAGGAGGAATCATCAGAATAAACCCAAAAGACAACTAAAGAACTTCAAAACAGCCAATTTAGGGTTTCGTTTGGAAATCAAGCTATTAAGACAACAATTAAACCCTATTTTTTGTCTAGCTCAATTTGACAGGATTCTGATGAAAATTTGCAAATTAAACCTCCTAAAAATTATAGATAAAGATTCTATAAGGTTTAATGTGAGCAATTAAATCAAAGGAGCTAAGTTGACCTAAAATAGTGATCTAGGTGAATAATTAATGTCAAGTGGGTTTAAATGCGAAATTGGCCAAACAAATAACTTCAAAACTCAAAATTGATATTGTCACTAGATTCCCTAGATCCAAATTAAGCTCCCATAAAATGTTGGACCTATTTTAACAATATTCTCACCTACCTTGCATTTAAGTCCTTAAGTTTCTAAAAATTTTACAAATAGGTCCGATTTTATTACTTATGGGTCCTTCCCTCTTGCAAAATGGTCCCTGGGTTCATCTTCCTCACGCACCCCACCAGCCGTTTGACCGACCCCTGCGCCGAGTTTCTAACGCGAACTACGGCCACCTCAAGCCCCAATTGACCTTATCCTCTGAGGCGAAGTTCGTCTGTTGTTTCCACGTCTAACGACGGTTGTTTCACCACCAACAGCCACCTCGTCAATCCTCTCTTCTCAATCAAGGTCGATACAGCCGTTGAGAGTTCCTCGAGCCTATTTTGCAACTTCCAACAGCTCCTGAGCGCGGCAACAGCCCTATAAAGCTTCGTACATCGCCTCTGAGTTCGATCGTCTGGAATCCGAGCACAAAAACCTCCTTTCCTTCCTCTGTGCGCCGCCATTGCCAAACCTTGAGGTCTCCTTCGCCCATTCGCTTCACTGCCTCTCACAATCAAACGACGGTGGAGCCATCGTCGCCTCTCTCTTGCCGAGCTTCCCAGCCAAGAAGCCGACCCTCTACCTCCTTCCTCGACCTCAATTCCTCCTCCGACTCTTCGTCGACAGCTTGCCACCGCCACCTGTCTCCGTACTTCCGTCTCTCCAATAGAATTAGAGTTTCTCCTCCCCTTCTCCTCTACCTTCTCGTCTCTTTAATTTCTTCTTTCGACCGTGTTTTCACCATCACTGATCACCACCACTTGGAGCTCCGACGAGCTTCATCGCCATGCCTCCACGCACAACCAACCACCCAATAGATTTAGGGCCTTTCTTCGAGGCTTCACCCCGAAGCTTTTGCTTTTAATGCGAGGTCAAAAGATTTCTTATTCTGCCAAGTCCTCGTCGGAATCGGTCATCTTCACCTCCGGCAGCAGCTCTCCGGTCACCTTTGACGAAGCTCTGCATGCCATCGAAAGCCTCGATCTAAAGAGGAGCAGGTCAATTGAAAGCCCCACCGATACCCCAAGCCATCCCCGACCTCATCTAAGAGATCGGACGATCAACACAAGCCAATCAAGCCGGACGTCCTCACTACCAAGAGACGCGAGGAGGCAAAGGGACTTTAGTCCCACATTATGTGCAACCGAAGGAGAAGCAGCATTTATCAGGAGAAAGCGCCCGAAGCCCATTGCCTCTGAACGCACGGGGTGAGGTCCCCTTCGCACACCCGTACGCACGTGCTCACAAATGCGCACACTCACGCACCCTCGCCCGCAAATACGCCCGCGAGTCTTGGTTGTGGATCTGAATATCCAGGTCCAACTGAGAGAATAGAATCTGAAGGAGGGAAAGGAAGGGTTTTGCACTGTGAACTTCTCTTAGTACTTGGCTCTCGCGCTACCAGGTTAAGTCATATGTGCTGATTATCTATCGTCTAAGGGTGTGAGCTTAAATTATGCCTAACGTGTAATATTGTGCAATCATTGAACTTAAGTATTAAGGATAAAATTGGTGGTTTAAACCACCACTTCTACCTTTACTTTTATGCCTTCCTGAAGATACATGTTACATTCATTGAACATCTATTAAATTATGATAGTGATTATTTGCGTGGTTTCTTGCTCCCAGAGACGACCTTGGATTTCTTTTCTAATTTGAATATTATAAATTTTAAATGTTTTGATTCTCCTTAATTAACTATACTACGACGTTAGTTTTTTATATACAATCGAGGCGATTTAACATTTTGACATCGTTGTCAGATAGCAACGCGCACTTATCACTATTATTTCTTAATTTATTTCTGATTTCTGACATAGTTGTTTTACAAATTAAATCCGCTTGGGGCATCTGGCTTCTCTGATCTCTGGACAACCACTCCGCGACAGGTAACTCTCTCTCCTATCTTCTTAATCCCCTCTTTCCTAATATCAACAAAACAAAAAGGGATAAAAAAATATAGGATTCAACCTTGCCGTATTTTCTTAGAAATATCATTTGTGGCAAGAATTTCAAATTTCTAAACGTTAACTGTGGTTAAGGAGAAAGATATATTTAGAAGACACAACCCAACAATTTCTGAACCTATAGGGACTTATTTGAGAACCCTTGGACTAGCACATTCTTGATTGAGTCCAAAGGGATTATTAAACTTAAAATTGGACTCCACTTTAGAGCCAAATTAGGGTTAAAATTTTAGAGCTATCTAGTACACATTTGCAAACTATAAAGGAAATTACTACCCGCATTGTGTTACCTAAGCCTTGTTTGAATCAATTTATAATTCAAACCCCAAAACATAGGCTCTAAGATCATTTGAACCCTAGAAGAGGTGACTTAATAACCTGCTTATCAAACCAAAACAAGGTGATTCGAGTAAGTAAACCCGGATTGCATCCTAAACATTAAGACAGGTCAAGTGAAGTCGGTTCACTTGGTGAATCAATCAACCTAGAAATTAGGTCATAACTGGAATCAAACTCTAAATCAAGTGATAAATTGATAAAGAAATAGGCTTAAAATCTGGTAGACTTAGGACCCAATTCACACGTATCTAGTCTACTTGAAACCGCAATGACAAGAAAGGTCGGGTGAGGGAAACCCTGTAACCCGTAAGAGCGCTCTACCATGTAGGGATCTTCACAGGACTCTCCTTTTCTGGCTGTCCAAGTAATTCTCAGCAGATAGGTTTGTGATCTAGAGGCCATCTGCTTCAAACAAGCCTAAGCCATCCAAACATATTTGAGTGTCTCGATTGGGTCTGATTGAAAGCTAGTCCCTCATCTTTTCTGTAGTGCATGCACGGTAGGAGGTCCTTAAGACCTCCTTTAGTAGTTCACTCACGTCGGGGCCAGCACCCGACTAACTTGTTTGGTTCTTCTGATCCGATCCCTATCCCCTCTGACCCATCTACATCCAACCCAGACTCTCCATATTTTAATTCTGACTCAATGGAGAACCCTAGTCCAGAAGGAGGAGACAACATCCAACACCTGCAGAACCAGCCTCAGACTCTCATAGATCTTATCAATGGGCTGGCAAACCCTAGAGCAGGTCCACAAATGCGAGATCACTATAATCCTGCAGAAGTGGCTATTGAGCCCAGAGTGTGTATTCCGGTTGGGGGACCTGAGACCAAGCTCAAGTTGAATATTATCAGCTTGATTCCCTATTTCCACGGGATGGATTCTGAAGATTCATTCCAACACATTTAAGAGTTGAAACATTTGGCCCAGACCCTCGGGCTAACTGTTCAAAATCGAAACACTCTACTCATGAAGACGTTCCCTTTCTCGCTTAAAGAGAAAGCTACCCACTGGTATCGGTCTCTGAATCGACCGATCAATACCTAGGATGAATTGCAAGCTGAATTTCTAAGGAAATACTTCCCAGTAGAGCGTACTAATGCCTTGAGGCATCAAATTACGCATTTTCAACAAAATGCGAGAGAACCACTTCATGAGGCATGGGATCGCTTTCTCGATCTCATGCGGAAATGCCCGCATCACGGAGTTCCTAAATGGGAACAAGTCCAATCTTTTTACCGGGGGCTCCATGAAGATATTCGACTTTTCGTCGATGCAGCCTATGGAGGCAACTTCATGGGCAAGCATGAGAACACCGTTTAGGAAATTCTCGAAAATATGTCCGAGAATTCAATAAACAAAGCGTCCATGGATATGTTCGACAGGACGACTACCCGTGCATCAACGAACACATGCGGGACACATGAAGCACAAGACCTATCCTCCTCCGTCGATATGGAGATTGTGGCTAGTCAATTGGATAAGGTCTCTGTGATAAAGAAGCTGAACGAATTGACTCACCGGCTGCAAAAGGTCACTTCTCAGCAAAACACGCATGCACGACCGCCCGCAAGGAAGGAGGCCACGCATAATATTCACCACACTAGGATGGATATGAATCCATCTTCTGACTCAAGTTTCGGAGGAAACTCTGAACCTGTTTATCCTAGTTGGGGGTCCTCTGAACCCCATTATTCTGATTTCTCCTAAGCTACTCAACCCTGTGAGGAACTCCACGCCATTCAGAACAACCCCTATTCCAATTCCTACAATCCTGGATGGCGTAATCATCCTAACTTTTCCTGGTCGGGGAACTCTTATCCTTAAAATCCTAGACCTCAATATCCACCCCGACGACAGAATCCGCACTCATATCAGCCAGCTCAACCTAGGCCCAATCTGGGCCTAGTAAAGATGATCAAATGAGCATGATTCATTAGACATTGGCTGATATGCAGAAGACCAATGCTACCATGCAGAGGCAGCATACCGCGGATATGGCAGATATGCGCAACCAAATTGCGCAAATGGCTAGGACTCGCCAACTAGGCGCATTACCCTCGCAACCACTGCCAAACCCTAACAACGTACCGAACTAGAGGTACTTCAAGAACCCAAAACAAGGCCAAATTCATTATGTGCAACCAGGCCCTTCTGCAACTATATACCAAGTCGGGTCAGAAGCATCAACTTCTATACCTGATACATCTCAGCAGCAGCAGCCACCTATACTACCCACTCCATATCCTACAAGATTACATTCTGTCACAACCCGCAACGATAAGTGTACTAAAGACCCTGAGCCTAAGGGATACATTAAACCTAAACCTAGTACATCTCAATCCGAAGTGATTATTAAGGATAACCAAGGAACAACAGAACCCACTCCAGATGAACCTAGGACCACACCTTTTCCTGAGGCCTTGACCAAGGAAAATAAGGGTAGGAAACCACATCAAATTGACGAGCACTTGGTTAAGCTTTCTGAGCAAGTCTAGATTAGCATTCCCTTGATGGATGCTATACGTCATGTACCAGCTTACGCAAGATTTTTGAAGAATCTATGCACACCAAAGCAAAAGTCGAAGAATTCTAACGGAAGTCCTATTTTGCTATCGGAGCAGGTTAGCTCCATTATCTTGAGCAAGCTTCCGCAGAAATTAAAAGAGCCTGACACCCCTCTGATCTCCTGCAAGATCGGAGACTTAAAATTCAACCGAGCTCTTCTAGATTTAGGTGCATCCATTAACCTTATTCCCACATCTCTCCTAAAATATTTTGAGGACCCTGAACTTAAACCCACGAAAATGACCTTGCAGTCAGCAGATCGATCTATTAAGTCACCCCGTGGAATTTTAGAGGATGTAGTTGTAGGAGTCCAAGATTTCTATTGTCCAGTTGATTTTATTGTATTAAACATGGATACACCAGAAAACCTGAAAGAGACCTATAATCTTGGGGAGATCGTTCCTAGCAACAACTAGGGCGAACATTAATTACGAAGAGGGCCAGATGGAAATTAAATTCGAGGATAAGACAATGAAAATTGACATTTTTAAGGCTCATAGAGGAATTAATTGTGGTGGAATTCAGGAAATAAATAGAATGGACTCACTTCTTAAAGACCCAATTGTTGATAATTTGGATTTGATTACTCCTGAGCAAGAACCTCTAAAAGCCCAATCCCAATTACACCTTGAGGAACCTAGTCCACCTCTAGTTCCCCCTCAGGCTAACCCTGACCTTCCTGCTGCTGCTGAGAATCAGGTACTTAAGTTGAAATCACTTCCTAACAATCTCAAGTATGTCTTTTTAGGTTCAAACAACACGTTTCCTTTGATTATTAACACTTCTCTATCCACAAATCAAGAAACGTGTCTGATTTCCATCCTACGGGAGCATCGCAAGGCCATTGGTTGGACCTTGGATGATCTTACCAACATAAGGCCTTCTTACTGTACCCACCGCCACTTTACAGAAGAAGGCTCACAACCTACGCGTGTAGGACAGTGCCGACTCAACCCAAATCTTCAAGAGGTCATGAAGAAAGAGATAATTAAATGGCTTGATGTGGATATTATCTATCACATCTCTAATAACCATTGGGTTAGCCCAATTCACGTAGTGCCTAAGAAGGTCGGGCTAACCATTATTAAATCTGAGTCAGGAGAATCCATCCCCATCCGGATTGCAAATTCATGGAGAGTCTGCATAGACTACAAGAAATTGAATACCTCCACGAAAAAGGATCATTTCCCGCTACCTTTTATTATTCAGATTCTCAAAAAATTAGTAGGAAATCAGTACTTCTGTTTCTTGGATGGATACTCGAGCTATAATCAAGTGGTCATTCATCCTGAAGACCAGGAGAAAACCACATTCACCTGTCCCTATGGGACATTTGCTTTTTGTAGAATACCATTCGGACTCTACAATGCACCCGCCACCTTCCAGCGGTGCATGTTGGCAATATTCTCAAACATGGTGGGTGAGTTTTTAGAGGTCTTCATGGATGATTTTTCTGTCTTCGGGAAAACTTTTGATGAATGCCTAGTCCACTTGACTAAGATCCTCCAACGATGCATCAATGTAAATCTGGTCCTGAGCTGGAAAATAGCCATTTTATGGTTCCCTAAGGCATCGTTCTTGGACACCTTATGTCTGAACAAGGTATCCAGGTTAACCGAGCAAAGATCAATCTAATATCTAAGCCCCCTCCTCAGTCAAGGAAATTAGATCCTTCTTAGGGCACGTCGGATTCTACCGACGTTTTATCTCTAATTTCTCAAAAATCGCTAGGCCCCTAACTTGTTATCGAAGGATATTCCCTTCAATTTCTCGAACGAGTGTGCCAATGCTTTCAAAATCCTTAAGGACCAAGTCACCAAGGCACCAATATTGCAACCCTCTTACTAGTCTCTTCCCTTTGAGATCATGTGCGATGCTTCAGATTATGCTGTGAGGGCAGTCCTTGGTCAGAAAGTTGACGGGAAACCCATAGTGATCTATTATGAGAGTAAAACATTGGACGTAGCCCAACGTAATTACACAATCACTGAGAGGGAACTTCTGGCTGTTGTCTTCACCCTGGAGAAATTCCAGTCGTATCTTCTCAGGTCCCGCATAATCATATATTCGGACCACACTGCAATACGGCACTTACTCGCCAAAAGGGACGCGAAGCCTCATCTGATTTGTTGGATCTTGCTTCTGCAAGAGTTTGATTTAGATATTCGCGATAAAGTGGGTAGACAGAACGTAGTTGCAGATCACCTGTCCAGCCTTCCCTTGTCTATCATTGACCCTTCAATGCCTATTACTAAGCATTTTCCGGATGAGCATCTTATAGGCATAGATGTTGGACTTCCCTGGTATGCAGACATTGTTGACTATTTGGCATCGAACCAGATTCCATCTGATTGGCCCAAAGCCAAAAAGGACAAATTGATTTCAGATGTCAAGTATTATTTCTAGGAAGACCCATATCATTTTCGTATCGGAGGGGATCAGATCATCCGACAATGTATTCCAGATATTGAAGTCAATGATATTTCATTTTGTCATGACCAGACCTACGGTGGCCATTTTTCTGGACGTAAAACTGCAGCCAAGTTCCTCCAAAGCAACTTTTATTGGCCGACTTTATTTAAAGACGCACACAATTACTGTAGGGCATGCGCTCGTTGCCAGACCTTAGACAACATGGGCCATCACGATATGATGCCCTTAAACCCGATCATCGTGTGCGAAATTTTTAATATTTGGGGGATTGATTTTATAAGCCCATTTGCAAACTTGAACGGCTTTGAATATATTCTTCTTATGGACTGTGTCCAAATGGATTGAAGTTGTTCCTACCGAACCAATGATCATAAGGTCATTATCCGATTTATTCATGATAACATCTTTTCCCGGTTCAATATCCCTACAGTAATTATCTCTGATGGAGGGACCCATTTTGTGAATGTGCATTTTCAATCCGTACTTAGAAAATACGGGGTATCTCATCTCATTTCTATCCCGTATCATCCACAAACAAACAGACTAGCCGAGCTATCAAACTGGGAAATCAAAAAGATTCTGCAGGTCACTGTTCGACCTGATAGAAAAGATTGGTCAACCCGGCTTCCGGAAGCATTATGGGCTTATGGGACTGCCCATAAAATCCAATTAGGAATGTCTCCTTTCAGGATTGTTTACGGAAAGGCTTATCACCTTCCTGTAGAAATGGAATATAAAGCCTATTGGGTAGTACGGAAATGCAACCTGGACCTCGGAAAGGCTGGCATTCACTGTCGCTTGCAAATAAGCGAGCTCGATGAGTTACGTAACGACACGTATGAGAACTCGCGAATTTATAAGGAATAAATTAAGGCCTTACATGATAAGCACATTTCATGTAAGTTATTCAATCCTGGTCAGAATGTACTTCTGTTTGATGCCCATCTTAAACTGTTCCCGGGCAAGCTCAAATCTAAATGGACTGGACCATTTCTAGTAAGAAGGATCTTTGATAATGGAGCTATGGAAATCTCACCTCCCGATCTTGACTATATACCATTTGTTCTTAATGGCCAACGTCTTAAACCTTTTCTTGAACTTCATGATTTGAGTCTAATCGACGAGTCTATCGACCTCCATTCTACCTGGGCCGCATTGCATCCAACTAATGGTGGTAAACTTAATGCTTGACGGGAGGCAACCCATCATTCTCTTAAAAAACCCGAGATCTTTCTTAATCTATTTGAAATTCATTCCTACAGCACTTTATCCTAATTTAAGAACTAATCTGTTCTAAAATTATGAACTAAACTGAATTGGAACCATGTATTAAAATGCTAACATTTGAAAGATATATCTGAAAGGTTCTCACCAAAAATATGCATAGAATCAAAAAAAAAAAAAAGAGGGGAAGAGAAAAGAAAAAGAATAAAAGGAGAGGAGAGAGATAGAGGAAGAAAAAAAATCAATAAATATTTTTAGTTTGTCAAAACCCTTGGATATTCAGTTATGAGGCCAGGTAAATCTTCTTCCATAAGATCCACCAAATAATTATAAGGTGAGAGAAGAGTATCTACTGATGCTTTAAGTCTGGTACAAGGACTCTTAAGTTCTGAATAATTAGATAATAATACTCGGAGTTAGACATAGTCTTCACTCTCAACTCCTATGTGTGAATATTTTGTGTGAATTCCTGAGAGCCACCAAATAAGGCAAATACGCAAAAAGTAGGTTCTAATAAAACTATGACTAAGATGGTTACGACCATTCTTTACAAGATTCTCGACTGAAGGAGGGTATTAATGTCAAAGGTTAGAAATACACTATCCTATATGTTCATGTCCGATGCTGAGAGTAGGCACTTCCACCAAATAAGCCACACAATATCCTCTTGACCACCACCATTTCTCAATAATGCCTCATTAATGAAAATTGTGTTGGGCTGAGTTATATTGTTTAAAAAAAAAAAGAGGAAAGAAAAATATACATATTAGATATCCTCAAAATATATATATCATTATTAAAAAAAAGTAAAAAAACAGAGAGAGTATGTTTGAGTGGATAGTTGTGCTTATGTATTTTCATTATGAATAAATTTCATTGAGGCAGCATTACCTACCACCATTTATGATCCACCAAATACAGTCTTGACCTACTTTTCTGTATTTCTGACCGCCCGAATACTAGTTGAGGAATTCTGATCTAATTATAAGGTTATCAGAACTTAATCAAAGTATTAATGCCATAAAAGACCACCAAACATGTTAACAAATTTGGTTAGATTGTGAGCTCTTATTTATATTAAAAAAGAGAGAGAAAGAGAAAGTACAAAGGAACTAAAAGAGAGCACAATTTATTAGCATTTCTCCGAGTTGATTTGTTTAACAATCTAGAAATTTAGAGTCTGAAGTACTAGATTACATGTAACACCAAATGAGTATGAGCTACCAAAAATAAAACCCTTCAACTTAGACATCTTCTACCTAGACCTAAAAACCAGGGTTGTATCACACATGACCTACTGTTCCCGACAGAAGAAGTTTGCCTATCCTAATAAATTTGTACCAAGGGTTAAAAATAAACTTTAAATGAGTATTGGTAAATGACAGTGAAGGAGAATAAATTCTTTTGAGCTAAATAACAAAAATACCCTTATATTAAACATCTGGGCTAAACTCTAGAATTTACCAAGGGGCTAGCAAATGGTAGGCATGGGAGTATAATGGCATCACCATCATCCTCTATAACTAACCTAATTTAGCTAAATTCTAAAGTTAAATTTACCTAAATAATATATTAAAATGGTACATTATATTTAGGAGGAATCATCAAAATAAACCCAACAGACAAAATAACTTCAAAACAACCAATTTAGAATTTCATTTGGAAATCAAGCTATTAAGACAACAATTAAACCCTATTTTTAGTCTAACTCAATTTGACAGGATTCTGATGAAAATTTGTAAATTAAACCTCCTAAAAATGATAGATAAAGATTCTATAAGATTTAATGTGAGCAGTTGAATCAAAAGAGCTAAGTTGACCTAAAATAGTGATCTAGGTGAATAATTAATGTTAAGCGGATTTAAATATGAAATTGACCAAACAAATAACTTCAAAACTCAAAATTGAGATTGTCACTAGATTCCATAGATCCTAATTAAGCTCCCATAAAATGTTAGACCTATTTTGACAATATTCTCACCTACCTTGCATTTAAGTCCTTAAGTTTCTAAAAACTTTACAAATAGGTCCGATTTTATTACTTATGGGTCCTTCCCTCTTGCAAAACGATCCATGGTTTCATCTTCCTCGCGCACCCTACTGGCGTTTGACCGACCCCTACGCCGAGTTTCTAGCGTGAACTACAGCCGCCTTGAGCCCCAATTGACCTTATCCCCTCAGGCGAAGTTCGCCTGTTGTTTCCAGGTCCAACGGCAGTTGTTTCACCGCCAACAGTCGCCTCATTGATTCTCTCTTCTCCGTCAAAGCCAGTGCGGCCGTTGCGAGTTCCTCGAGCCTATTTCGCAACTTCCAACAGCTCTTGAGCGCGGCAGCAACCCTATAAAACTTCGCACATCGCCTCCGAGTTTGGTTGTCTAGAATTCGAGCACAAAAACCTCCTTCCCTTCCTCCGTGGGCCGCCATTGCCAGACCTTGAGGTCTCCTTCGCCCATTCGCTTCGCCACCTCTCGCCAACAAACGAGGGTGCAGCCATCGTCGCCTCTCTCTCGCCGAGCTTCCCAACCAAGAAGCCGACCCTCTACCTCCTTCATCGACCTCAATTCCTCCTCCGACTCTTCGCCGACAACTTGCCACCGCCACCTGTCTCCGTACTTCCATCTCTCCAATAGAATTAGAGTTTCTCCCCTTCTCCTCTACCTTCTCGTCTCTTTAATTTCTTCTTTCGACCGTGTTTTCACCATCACTGATCACCACCACTTGGAGCTCCGACGAGCTTCATCGCCACGCCTCCACGCACAACCAACCACCCAATAGATTTAGGACCTTTCTTCGAGGCTTCACCCCGAAGCTTTTGCTTTTAACGCGAGGTCGAAAGATTTCTTATTCTGCCCCCAAGTCCTTGCCGGAATCGGTCATCTTCACCTCCGGCAGCAGCTCTCCGGTCACCTTTGACAAAGCTCTGCACGCCATCGAAAGCCTCGATCTAAAGAGGAGCAGGTCAATTGGAAGCCCGGTTGATACCCCAATCCATCCCCGACCTCATCTAAGAGATCGAACGGTCGACACAAGCCACTCAAGCCGGACTTCCTCACTATCAAGAGACGCGAGGAGGCAAAGGGACTTTAGTCCCACATTGTGCACAACCGAAGGAGAAGCAGCATTTATCAGGAGAAAGCGCCCGAAGCCCATTGCCTCTGAACGCACGGGGTGAGGTCCCCTTCGCACACCCGTACGCACGTGCTCACAAACTCGCACACTCACGCACCCTCGCCCACAAATACACCCGCGAGTCTTGGTTGTGGATCTGAATATCCAAGTCCAACTGAGAGAATAGAATCTGAAGGAGGGAAAGGGTTTTGCACTGTGAACTTCTCTTAGTACTTGGCTCTCGCGCTACCAGGTTAAGTCGTCTATGCTGATTATCTATCGTCTGAGGGTGTGCACTTAACTTGTGCCTAACGTGTAATATTGTGCAAACATTGAACTTAAGTATTAAGGATAAAATTGGTGGTTTAAACCACCACTTTTACCTTTACTTTTATATTCATTGAACATCTATTAAATTGTGATAATGATTATTTGCGTGGTTTCAAAGACGACCTCGGATTTCTTTTCTAATTCGAGTATTATAAATTTTAAATGTTTTGATTCGCCTTAATCAACTATATGTGAGATTTTTATATACGATCGAGGCAATTAAACACTGCACTAATATCATGTGGAGAAAAATGAGCAACTAGAATTACTACGAAACCCTAGAATCTTTTAAATAAAGAGAAGGAAACAAAAAGTTACATAAAGAATACAACTAAAAAAATAAAAATCGCTAACAACCACAAAAAAACATAAGGTAAATGGACTGATAAGGGCTTTAACAATTCCTAAGCATGCTCCTACCGAGGACACCACTATTGCCAGCACCTCACATGTGTCTTTCACTTCATAGGGCTTTAGTTGCTTGATGCAGCTACTTAGATCATCTCATTAGCCTCTCATAATACCGTTTGGGCTTTTATATCTACATCTTTTGCCGACATAAGTATTGCTGCAAATTCAATCTAAATTGTATCACTTGACTGAGTCATTGATGCAAGTGTGTCTCGCTTCTTGACCAGTAGCAGTAGTTTTCAAACACTTTTTCATAGAGATTTCTTTTATGGCTCTTACTCTCCATTACTTCCACTGGAAGTATATATTTTCCCATTGGATTGAGATTGTGAGATTTTTATATTGCTCCTATCAACCTTCTTTCTGTTTAAGTTATGAAACAACTCAAACACACTGTCATTTTTAATGACCACCGAGACTTCCAAATGATGTAGGTAGGCAGTGGAAGGTGCAAGTAAAATGGGCTACAGTCCTTGGACATTTCTACTGTTTTTTGTAGAGTATTTTCTTTTTTTGCCAACTATGGCATTTCCATTGAGGTCACCAGTCTGCTTCAAAGTAGCATTAGATGGTTCAAGGTTGTCCTTTGTTTTTCTTTTTTTGGAACCTCTTTCAAGTGTAAATCCCATCAAGTATGAAAGTGAAACTAGTCATTCTTCTCTTCATGTTCTAGGGGAAGTGGTTCATTGCTTCATCTAGTTCATCATGATATTTGCCACTGTCCACCCTTATGAAAGCAAATTGTTACTTTGTTTTCTTTCTAGATAATTACAACATAATTTCTTAGATGTATATAATAAAAGGTCAGTCTGAAATAACTGATGTACCAAAAGGTTTCTACAATGAAATTTCAGTATAGAACCTTTTCACGACTTTTCATGGTGATATAATGCTCTAGAATTTCCATGACGTTATTTTCAATCTCTTTTTTACCATAAATGGCAATGCTCAGCAATCTTCATGTGCATATACTTCTCCATGAAATAGCATTGCTAGGAGGAAGTTGGAAAACATACTTAATCTTATTTGGATCCTTCAAGGTTGTCAAACATTATTTATATGTGAGGATGTTTACTGCTATTTGCTACCACTCTTCCATGGATATTTGTTGAGCCTATATAAAATATTCAGTGGAAAAAGGCAATGGAAAAGGAGATGTATTGCACATCATCTCATAGAATTTAGAAATCAATTCCACACCTTGCAAGTGTTACTTGAGTCGACATGGGTCTATGCTTTAAACACTAACCTAGCATAACAAATCGATTTAATGTTACACCAACGGAGGGGGGGGGGGGGGGGGGGGGGGGGGGGGTGAGTATGAAAGCAAGAGCGAGCGACGAGGGCAATGGTTGGGCGATTGTGGGTGGGAAGAGAAGGGGCACGAAGGAGATGGTGGCAGTGGTCTGCTACAAATGCCTTGGGAAAGGCCACATCGCGAGCAATTGCAAGGATCCGTTTCACTACCATCGATGTGGGAAGCTTGGACATAGACGTGCGTCATGCTTGAGAGGCCAAGGGCCCACCGCCATGAACTTGCCACCACCGTCGTCTCGTGCACCAAAGTTGGAGGTGACAATGTTGTGGCCCTTGACTGGGAATCAATTTGATGCATCGCTTGAAGCCACACTCATGGATGTACTGGAGGGGACGACACCTCTACAGTAAGGCTGAAGGCCGGGTTGTAAGAGCGATGGCTGGATGTAGGGGATGTAAAGATCGCCTACTTCTCATTGGGGCAATTCCTACTTCTCGGGCTAGTTCCTTCTTCTTGGACTGTCATTGGAGATGCGAGAGAGTTTATGCTTTTAGGAGATGGTGGTGGATGTAGTGGCCATTTGTTGGAGGCTACCGACGCTGCATGATGGTGCATAGGATGAGAGACCACTAGCGAGGGTGGAGGTAAAGTTGTGCATCAAGGGGGAACCTTTGACCTTGCGATCTGTAGAAGTGATCAACGCCATCATCTCCCTGTTTGCGAGACTCCAAATTTGCTCGAGTTTGGCACTTCGCGATAGGGACATCTTGCAAGTCGAGGTTGTCGTTAAGGTCCGTGGAGGTTGCAAGGTACCCAACAAAGTTATCCTTCAGCATGGAGGGTGCTCTTGGGTGGTGGCCTTGTCCACGATGGCAGAGCTCCAACCGACGTTTGCCAAGGTCATGGGGGGCAGATCACCATTGCCGATGGGGTTGCAATGACAGCTGGAGCGATGGATTTGGAAGCCCAAACGACGCACCAAGATTCATGCCTAATCAGCTCCAAACCCTTTAACTCATCGCCCAGTTATCACATAGCCAATCACGAAAGCTAATAGGGTGAGTGGGGATGCGAGAAAATCTGGCAGTGCCAATCAAGTGGCAGTTATGGAAATTGCGACTACTTTGAATGCACTTGAGACTCGCATCTATGGACTGAAGGTTGTGGAGACACATAATAGTGAAATCAAAGATGCGAATCTTAAGTTGTACGAGGTGGGTGTAACCCGTTTTCACCTTCTACAAGAGGAGTCCGGATCCGAGGTCGAATCCAAACTTGGTACATCTTGCTCCGATTCTGCCCTCCCTTATTCTATCCCCCTCTGTTGACTCGGCCCCCTCACTTCCTCCCCCCTTTGTTGCAGGATGGACCTAGGCATGCAAAAGATCAAGGGCTGGAGGATGAACAACATCGTGCAGAGCAACCCCCGCAATTGGGGTCCAATGCGGAGGACCATCCTGACCTTACAATAGTGAAGTAGAAGCCAACCATCGACACACAACGGCAGCCTCTATATCGATCATGCTGGACATTCCAGGGCAAGAACCGTAAGGTGACCACCTTGCGCTCAAAGGAGACCACCTCTTCAATGGTTGTGGATAGTGAGGAATAGCAATGCCAAATAACCAACGTTGGGGAGGGGACCTATGCGACAGGAAGCAAAAGGGGAGCAAGAACTCATGGCTGAGGCTTTGGGATTCCGCCACATCAATGGGGGAGGCCAAACAGCCCACAATGACAAGGAATCTCTCATGGAATGTGAAGGGTTTAAATGATCCCATCAAGGAGGTCGACGCTAGGGATGAGCATTGGGCCGAGCCAACATGAGCTGAGGCCGAGCCCAAAATTAACTTAGGTCAAGCTTGGATTGTAATATGACCCATTTATTAAATGGGTTAGCCCTTAGGCTGAGGTGGCCCAAACCCAACCCAACCCAAGACCTAACCCATGTGGCCCATTTATGAGCTCAGCCGAAAGCTTGGCCTATTAACTCGAATATACATACATACATATGTGTGTGTGTTTTAAGCACTAAATAAACATGGACTGCTCTTGCAAGTTTTCTACCAAACAAAACCTTAAAACACTCGTTCTCCCTGCAACTAAAAGTTGTGCAATCCTACAATCTTGTTTGAACTAAATATGAATATTGACTGTTTGCCATAGCGAAGTGTGGACATCCAAGTTCAAACTACATATGAACACAAAAAATGAGTACTTTTTATTTTTATTGTGATTTGCCCCTACTTAATGACATTTGATTGGTATGTCATATGTCATATATACAGAATATTCAAGTCAAATGTTTGCAATGCATGTAGCTAGATCATTTTGGTGAAATAAACGAAACCATAAAGATTGACGAGGCCTTAAAAGCTTTTAATTTACATAAGGCTATCAGGTAGCTATCTATTAGCATTCAATAAAAGTTCTATGAAATTATCTTTGAGAAAGAACCATGGTTAAGTTAGCATTAGTCATAAATGAGTCAACCTAACCCAAAGCCATTTTTTTAGGACGAACCGGCTTGGAACAAAAAGTTCTAGTTTGGTTAGGCCTTAGGCCGCCTTTTCAACCCATCTATTAAATGGGCTTGGGTCGAGCTGAGCCCAACCTGCAAAGGCTTAACCCAATGCTCACCCCTAGTCAGCACTGGGCCGATAAGTTAGATCTTGGGGATCGACACTAATCTTATTACAAGACACAAAGCTAGAGAACTATGATGCAAAGGACATGGAATAAGGTAGGGGTGGCTTCATGGAAGGGTTTGCAACCCTTAATGCAATTGGAAGACTCCCACGTCCTTTCAAGGTAAGCCTTATGGAGAAGCGACGATAGCAAGATGGTGATCTTGACAATGTATGTTCCCTTTAAGGAGAATGTTGGTGCCACGCTATTGGAGGATCTGTCGCAGTTAGCAAAGTGGCTACAGGGATCTCCGTGGTTGATTGGGGATGACTTCAACATCACTCTTATGGTGGAGGACAAACTAGGTGACAGAGGGCAAAGGGATCGTGGCTCGGAGGCATTTGTAGATTTTGTAGCCATGCATGGATTGATTGATCTCCTGATCAGCACTTATGCATACTTGTGGAGGAGTTCAAGCAGCCTTTAGTCCAAAATTTACAATTTCCTATGCAACATGGAGTTTGCTAAGGCTTTTCCCTTAGCGGAGGTATGGCCAATGGATAGCCATTCTTAGATCATACCCTTATCTTGTGGAAGTGTGGAGCTCCAATAAAGAACGACCCTTCGTGGCATATTTTAAGTTGACAAGTCATGGCTCTTAAAAGAAGCATTCAAAGGACTAGTGGAGGACAAGTGAAGGTCCTCTCCGGCTGGTTCAACAGCAACAAAGTTTTGAGTCAAAGTTGGTCCTACTAAGGATTTTCCTGAAGATATACAGTAAGGAAATCCGAGAGGAAAGGAATAAGAAGACTCAGGCTTTGGCAGGGATAGCTAGGTTCAACAAAATTGAGGACTCTGGGGTCCTTACTGAGGAGAGGCAAGTAGAGAGAGCTAGACATGTGCATATCATCTAGATAGAGGATAAGAAACAAGAGGTAGAGTGGAGGATGAAGTCAAGGCAAAAATAGCTCGAGGGAGACTCCAATACGTGCTTCTTCCATTTTATGGCATCAGGCAGGAGGAGGCAGAATAGGATTGATCGTGTGCTTGTTGACGGCAAGGAGCATATAGGGAGGGAGTATGTGGGCAAGGTGATCTCTGACTACTTCAGGGCCTTCACAAGGAGAAGGGGGTCTTGGAGGTGGATGGGAGCAGATACATGTTCCATTTCTAGTACATAGGCAGACTTGCTTACTTTGGAGTTCTCAGAGGACAAGGTAAGGTAGGCGATGTAGGGCCTTAATGTGAAGGGCAATCCTAGGCTAGATGGTTTCCCAGTGTACTTTTATAAGGAATTTTGGTCCATTTTGAAATCATCCTTATAGGTGATGGCGGAGTTCACCAAAGGAAACTTGGGCTTTAATAGGTTGAATAAGTTCTACATGTTCCCTCTGCCAAAGAAGGATGGGGTGAAGATGATAGAGGATTTCAAGCTGATTGCTCTCTTGAATGCCATTTACCTCGTTGTGGCCAAGACTTTGGCAAACAAACTTAAGGGAGTGTTAGATGACAACATTTCCCCCGTGCAGACGGGGTTCATACCTGGTAGGAACATATCAGATGGCTTTGTCCTCGCTTCGTAGATCTTAGCGCATTGGAGAAGGATGAAAAGGAAAGCATTCCTTTGGAAGATGGATTTCAGCAAAGCCTATAACTCGGTCCAGAGGTCTTCCTTATGGGTACCCCTAGGAAGGAGGGGTTGGATGAAGTGATATGTAACGACCACCTCTTTCTCCATTTTGATGAATGGTAGCCCAGTTGGAGGGTGGGTGCAACCACGGTGAGGAGTTAGACTGGGATGCCCACTGGTGCCCATGCTCTTTGTTTTAGTTGCAAACGCCCTTGCGAGATCAACTTATCAAGCCTTCTCAGCCAACCTCCAACATGGTTTCTCAATTGGTGATGGTGTAACGATCCCGATGCTGCAATATGCATATGGCACACTATTTTTTATTGAAGGCTCGATAATGGAAGCAAAGAAGCTACCAAAGCAATCTTTCTAAGTCCTTTGTGTCGTTATAAATGGAGTTGGAGGAGGCTTAACAATGTAGCCAGAGACTTCTCACCACACAGGGGGCTCTACCTCTATCCTATCTTGGACTTCCTTCTCAGATAAGCAGATTTCCTTGCTAGAATGGGCTTCCCTCATCAAGAAGATGGAGAAAAGGTTGTCCGACTGGGCTTCTAAGATTATATCTAGAGGGGGTAGACTATGTTCCTGAAGGCAATCTCGCTCTCTTTGCCGACTTCCAGTCTTCAGGATGCCGCAAAAGGTAGAGAAAAAGATATCTGGCCCCATGAGAGACTTCTTTTGGACCAACTATGGGTCCTCTGGAAGGGGTGCCAGAATGGTCGTTTGGGAGGATGTTTATAGGCCGATGAAGGAGCGAGGCCTTGGAGTCAAAGATTTGCGTACCATAAATGACGGTTATTTAGCAAAATGGGTGTCCAGGATGATGGGGAAGCAAACAGGATCTGTTGGGCAGGGTGCTCTCTGCTTGCTATGGTTGTTCTTTAAGTTGGGACCGGATGGCTTCTCCGCCACCTAGAGCTTCGCAGTTCTGTAGGGGTCTATCATTGGTGGCCCCTAGGTTGTGACAATTTTTCTCGCCGTACCTATGAAAGGGAGAGACCTTCCACTTCTGGACCGATGACTGGATGGGTGGGGACACATTACAAGATCGATTCCCTAGGCTTTTTACGCTGGTAGACAAGGAGGCCACGATGGAGTGCTGGGACAGTTCTCGATGGCCAACATTTGTTGGGAATCTTTCTAATAAGAGGACATAAGATCTACAAGACATGTTGCGAGCTTTGGAAGGATACCAACTGGAGGGAGGTTTTGACACTTTCATGTGGATGGCAGCAATTTCACAGTAAAAAGCGCGCATTCGAGGCTAGGAGGTGCAAGGCCTGTGATAGATATTGACCTCCTTAGAGATTATGGGCTGATTTAGACAGCGGCATACCCTCTAAAGATAAGATTTTTGCTTAGCTACTTACAAGAGGAAGGCTAATGACAAGAAGGTGGAGGGCAAGGTGGGTGCCAAATGCAAATACTGAGTGCCCCTTGTGCCTAAGGAAGGAAAAGGACTTTGAGCATCTATTTTTTAAGTGCATCCTATGTACACAGGTGTGGAGACATTTCAACTTTGAGTGGATTGCACTCGCTACCATGCAAGAATTCTAGAATTCTTGCAAGAGAGGTAGACAAGGCCCTAGGCAAAATATGTTCAAGTCAAAAAAGGAGAAGGCTAGAGTGTCGACAGTTCTTTGGGGCATTTGATTGGAAAGAAACGCAGCCATATTTAAGGACCAACATGTTTATTCAGAGAATTTTGTAGCTTTCATCTCTTCCCTCTTTAATTTTTGGGAAAGTTATTTGCTCTACCATGCGGCTTTTTTAATTAATGAAGCTGGGCGATTATCAACCGGATAACCACTCTTTTACCTTTCAAAAAAAAAAATGTTACACCAAGGGCAAAAGATTTATCTCAAACCAATGATGTTGATTATGTTGAAACCTTCTCAAAGGTGGCTTGCGTTAGCTTTGTCAGGATTTTTCTTTCTGTTGTTGTGAATACAAATCATACATCATACCAGTTAGACACCAAAATGACCTTATTTACCTTTTTCTAAAAAAAATCCAGTTACATTATGGTGATCTATATGAAGTTTTTATGTCTAAACAGATTTTCCATGTGGTTAAGAGGGGGTACAACTCCTTTAGCATGGCCTTAAACGAAGCCTAGGAGTTCGGTTTATAGAGTGAAAATTGAAGTTATGAACTTCGTTCTATTAATCTTCCTTTGATCATTCTATATTATTAGATGTTGGCATAGTGGTAGTATTATTCTTGTTGTCTATGTTGACGATATGATTTTCACATGAGATGATAGTAGAGGGATCAAGAAGACAAACTACTCCTCCAAAGGAACTTTGTGAAGAATGGCACTAGCAAGCTGTATTGCTTTCCAAGGTGCCACTTGGATGTGCTTAGAAGCCATGTTTGGGGAATTACAAGATGCTAAGAGCAGCTTCTAGGAAACTATCTCCCCCAAACATGTTTTAGGCACAACTAGCAAAAATGCACTGCATTCAGCGCTATGAGAGAAGGCATGTTATTGGGGATAAGAAAGTTTTGAGCCACTTTTGGAAATGCAAGAGGGGGTGCACAAGTGGGATACTCCAAAGGCTAGCTGCAAATCACAGTTTCTGATATCATCAGCACAAGTACCTAAGATAAAACTGACCTCTTAAGCATAAGTTACAAATTCTTAAAGAGACTAACCTCTTCAACAAAAATCTTCTTTAGTGTAGTCATCTCCAAGATGGTTATCCAAGAAACTAGCAACTAAGAGTATAACGATCCTACACGTTATACAAGTATCAATGAAAAGAATTTTTTTCTCTTACCATAACCAATACTGATATTAGCTTTGTGGCTAACCAGGTTAGACAATTCATGGAGAGAAGGCAGTCACCTTAATTTGGTGCACTTACTCAACCGCAGTTTATGCAAGTTATAGAAGATTATTCAAGCATACAGGGAAAAGACACCACTGCTGCTTATGCTACTTTTCTTACAAAATATTTTGTCACAATCTACTGTAGAGGCTTTAATGAAGGACCATGGAGTATATAGCTTATGTAATATGGATCAAGTTTTTCTTGGAGATTTGGGACTTAATGTGCAGCTTCCTACTCCAATAAATCATGCTACTACTTACATTGCCATGAAGTTTAAATCTAGTACTCCATGAACAAACTAGGTATATTGAACTTGGTTATCATTTCATTCTGAAGGGTTTTTTTTTTTTTTTTTTTTGAAAGAGTAAAGGATGATTCATCCAAAGAATTTCATTAAAGATTGGAATGGACTTACAGGTAATTTAGCCAAAAATCAGAAACAAAAGAGACCCCTCCCAACACATTCTCCACCCAAGCTCTCTTGCTCCCAAAAATGACACTGTTCCGTTGCAGCCACAGGCACAATAGAAGACCCGATGACTTGATCCACCTAGTTGTATCCACATGTAGATTATTTTTGAAAGACCTCCAGAAATTCTCAAGAGAAGAAACATCCACTGTGCATAGGTTAATGCCATACCTCCTTAGAAGCATTACACATGAAGAAAAGATGGGAGATATCTTCATCATCATGACAAAAGGGGCACTGAACATCAAGATTCTCTGACCAACCTCTTCTCATGGTTCCGTAGAAGCCACAAGAACATTTTAATTTTCAGTGAAACCTTCAGCTTCCAAAAAAGCACACAATCACTGCCAACATCATATTCCTGTTCCTCACTTGTCATGATTTTTTAAAAGGCCCTTGTCACCATGAAAGTACCATCTTTCCATGCCAACCATATCAGGTTCAGCTCCACTTGGTTTCAGATATGAAATTTGCCATAGTAACCCCTGAATCTCAGCAAAAGTGGCCTCTTGGGGAGGACCAAATTCAAGCTGCTAGAAAGATCATCCCATACATCCATCACCCTGTCTTCCTTGCTTCCAGCCAGATGGTATAAGCGCAGAAAAGGGCTTGCCAAAGTGCTACTACCTGTCCAATTATCCTTCCAAAACTTAAAGCAATCACCTCAACCTAAGATTGGAGCAAAAAGTATCACATATTCTCGCAAAATAGGCACCAAAAACCTTCAAAAGGTGAAATCACCGCACCTAGCCACTGCCAGCTCTCGCAAATTCAATCCAACACTAAAGGAGTCTTTCATCAACTTGATCCCCATGGAATCTCCACCCTCCAATAGCTTCTTCACCCGCTTATGCAATAAAGCCTCATTAAAGTCATCTAAATGGCAAATACCCAAACCTCCCTTTTTCTTAGGCTGACACAATGTATCCCATGCCACTAGCCTCCCGTCGTGATCCAACCCCTTCCAGAAGAATCTTTTACATAAAACCTCTAACTTGTTTAGAACTTTTTTTGGTAGCTTAAACATAGAGAAATTGAAGAGCGATATTGATGTTAAGATGGACTTCAAGAGGACCAGGCAACCTACCCTCAAGAGTAACCTACCACTCCGAGACGACACCTTCTTGGCCATTCGTTCCATTAACTCCAACCAAATTTAAGTCATTTGTTTCTACTCTCAACACAACCTATGAGGGAAGGAGTCGGGTGGAGAGGGAGAGTAGGCAGGAGCAAGGGTGGACTTTGGTGGCGAGGAGGTCGCGGAAGGGGAAGGCGCGGGAGATCCTATGCTTCAAGTGTTGTGAGCGTGGACATCTAACGAAGGCGTGCAGGGATCCGATCGTGTGCCTGCAGTGTGGTGGCGTCGGGCGTCGGAGGACCTCTTGCGAGCACCACAGGCCACCTCGGAGTGTCGATGGCAGGCACCTTCATCCTCGCTAGGTTTCCGCTAGGGGAGGTGATGTCCTACCTCCACCACTGGAGGGCACGCCGCTCTTGGAGGTCGAGGCGTCATCGTCGAAGGGGATTGATGTAGACACATCTATGTCACATAAACTGTCTATTTATGCATGTTCTTAGGCGTATAATTGCATCATACATTATAAATATTGCATAACATGCATCATCATGCATTTAGGTTAGATTGTATAAATTTTAAGTTAGTTCTCTTTTTGTGGTCAAGAACAGGGCAACATTTATCGGGACCTTGGATTTAAGATCCAACCGTACGGATCTGATCAGGGTGACGATCGGAGTTTAACGACTCCAAGATCGCCCCGATCGGACCTCCGTAGCATCAGATGTAGTCCGAGAAAAATCAGAAGTCAAGGAGCCAAGTGATGTTAAATCCGGACTTCAAATGACAAATCCAACTACACGAATGGGTTCAAATCAACAATCGCAAACCAACGGCACGAAAATCGATCCAATCCTACACCTGTGGACCATCTACAAGTTAAAGAAGATGAACGACCAGGATGGCACCACGTGGCGCCTTTCCAACCGCCCAACGCAAGCCCAAGCCCCTACTCCACCTCTGAAGGCACATTTTAGATGCAATCTCAGCTGCGATCCAACGGCTGAGGGCACGTGTGCGTTAAAACCAAAATGCGCCTCATACGGCCGCATAGCGCATTGCTTGTGTGCCTCTATGCGAGCTGAAGATGTGCATTCGAGGTGCCTCAGTGCACTCCAATCGAGCGTGCACACAGGCATGGGCGAAATTAGCCCATTGGATGGTGATTGAGCGGCGTCGACAGCAGCTACCGCACGGATGAACAAGCACGCCTACGCACGATCTAACACCAAAGACCACGCGCGATTCGACAAGATGAGGCACGCAGGTGAGTGCCTTCCTTGATTGTTTGATCTTGATCTAACGGCAGGGACATGGCCGTGTCGGTGCATAGCGCACGAAGAGGAAGCTGTGTGCGTGCGTTTAAGCCGTCTGATCTCTCGATCGAACAGCTGAGGATGAGCGTACGTAGGAGGAGCGCTTAACATATGAAGACGAAGGGGTGGGGCCACGTGTGCGAATTCAGCAACGTGGGGACATTAGTGACGGTTATATCCGTCACTAAAGACCCTTACTTTAATGTTTTAAGAATGAAATGACCTATTTGCCCCCTATTCTTCACCTATAAAAGGACCTACACCCTTCACATTTTGATCATCTCTTCCTCTCTTTTCTCACCACCTCCAAAGCTCTAAGAGCTTGTCCCAAATCCGGGATACTCCATTAGAGTTAAAAATACAATTTTTCCACCTCACCCCGTTCGTGGAGCATCCCGCGGTTGTCCTCTCACCGCCGTTTGAGAAGAAGATCCCGCTGTGACGTCGCCCTGCTTCATCCACCTTCCTCCATCTTCATTCTCTCCAATTCAACGTCTCACCACCTTCGTTCGGGTGCTCCGTCAACGTGACTCATCCTCCAAGCAGCCGTCAAGGAGGATAACTTCTCTCCCTCTTCTCTTTATCGCTTTCTAGATTAGATTTCCCGCTTTCTAGTGTAACGAGTAGTTGTAATGAACATGATTATGTGGCTATGAAATATGTCTATTCTCTCTATTTTGTCTTTATTTGTATTATTCTCTCTGTCTTCTATTAATTATTATTTAAGTAGATAGCCAACGTAAATCTAATTCAACCAACAAATCTATTTCGTGACAACAAATATAAATGTGATTTTTGCTCAAACATACTCCTCCCCGTGTTCAACCAAGGACTTACCAGAGTTTCAGTTAAATTATTTGTTTGACGGATTTGTATGCAACTACAACAATAGGGTTTTCAAAATTCAAATTTTTAGCGTACAAATCCCGTCTAACAAGGGTCAAGGAGCTCGAGAGGTCCTTGGCGGAGGCACTAATCGTGGTGGTGGTGGAAGGTCGTGTCATGCTGAATGAGTTGTGCGGTCTCTCTGATCTTGGGGCTGAGGAGGGAAGCGGTTGGGGTGGCGATTATTGGACCTGGGAAGTTTGCGTTGTTTGGCCTTCAGCCGGAGATGGTAGGGAGGCTGTTGTTCCAAGAGATGCGTAGTAGGGAGGGCGTGGTGAGGTGGAGGTGGCCAGTGAGGTCGAACAGGACGGTGGCAGAGCGCCCACCGATTAAGTCAAGGCAGATGGTGGCTCTTGAGGGGGTCCCGTTGTTCCTTCGCACGACAGAGGTGGTCGCGGCGGTGGTCTCCCCTTTCATGAGGCGAGCTCTCGGAGATCTATACAATGGTGGAGATGGTGTCGAGGAAGCGGGTTGAGGAAAAGGTGGTGATGAGGCTAGGGGGATCCTCCTGGATGATGTGCATTAGGCCAAGGAAGGAGCCTCGCTCGTTTGCAGAGGCGGTGACCAGGGGTCCGGTGGCAGTGGCGACGGCTGGATGGCAGATGACAATTTTTGGAAAGCAAGGGGCCGCAAAGGAGATTGTGCGGCAGTTACAACTCCCAAGCCGCAATCTTTGGGCCATGCGCATGCAGAGGAGGCAGTGACACCTCAGCAATCAATTGTGGTGCCTCTTAACTACGGAGCATATATCTCTAAGGTAGATTTCAAGACAGCTACGGGTAGGGATTTTTTGAATCCCTCAAAGCACTGCTTGGTGCCGCGGGAGGGTTTGTTTGGTGACGTGGCGAACAGATCTTATTTTGGGACAAATGGATCCTAGTCGAAGGGGAAGGATCCAGCTTCGCCTAAGTCTTTTGACGGGAATGAGGAGGGACCTCGCCCCTCCCCTATCGATCGATCTCTGATCTCCACGAGGTCTCAGCCCCATCATTCGAGGAGGGCACGTGGGGGCGAATCCAGCCGAGAGGAGCCATGTCGCGACGAGGTCGAGGGTGTACGTCTCCGGAGCTGGAGGCCGATGAGGATCCCACCCATCGCAGCTCTCCTACAAGACGAAGTGGAGTTTTCTGCGGTGGTGTGCAAGGCAGTCCTCGAGCAAGGAGGGGGCGACGGGGCAATGGCGCATCGTTCTAAGGCAAAGATGGGGCATGGCCCCTCGAGCAAGGAATGGGGCAACGGAGCGGCAATGCATCCCCCTGTGGCGGAGGTGGGGTACGGGCCTCCCTCGGCCAAGGAGACGAGTGACGGACATGGTGGCTCCATGTTTAAAGGGGAGGTTGCAAAGGCAGCTGATATGGCAAAGGTGCTTGGTGGTGATGGCCCTTGCAACCCCGTATGGGATGGGGCATTTGCAAAAGAGGAAGTGGTGGAAAGGGTGTTGCGGCAATTGGGTTGAAGGTTTCTGTAGAGGAAGTCAGGCTGGTGGGTTTGGATGGGGAAGGGGTGTTGCAGAGGCGAAGGGAGGGAGTGGAGATCCGAAGGAGGTGGGGGAGATAAACGGTGTTGCGGAGGCAGTGGGTTACAAATGCAATTCAGGGGGAGGGGGAACTTCGTCCTTTCCATGAAGGAAGTCCTCACATGGAATGTTCGAGGTCTGAATGACCCATCCAAGCATGCTGCCCTGAGGAGCTACCTCCAGAAGTGGGGCCCTGAGGTGGTGCTTCTCCAAGAGACGAAGTTGAATCAATGCGAGCAATAGATGTGAAGCGAGGTGGGTGGCGGTGGCCTGACAGATTTTCTGGCTCTAGATGCGGTAAGGAGATCGGCCGAAGTGATTGTTGGGTGGAAGGATAATGTTCTCTCTGGTGGACTCACTGGTTGGTCCTTTGTGATCACAATAAGGTTGCAGAGGCGTCGGGATAATTTCATCTGGGTCTTTTCCGTTGTCTATGGGCCTAATGAAGGGGCGTAGAGGCATAGATTATGGAAGGAGCTGAATCAAGTAGCAGAAAGGTATCAGGGCTGATTGGTGGAGATTTCAATGTAACTCTGGTGGCGAAGGATAGACCAGATGGGCAAGGGGGGATGGACCCATGTTCAGAGGATTTTGCAGAATTTGTTGCTTCACAGGCCTGGTGGATTTGCCTCCTTATTCTTGCACCTACACCTGTAGAAGTTTAGGAGGATAGAGGTCTAGAATTAACAGATTCATATCTTCGACAGCACTTGCAGAGGCTTTCCCTATCCTTTTTCAAACCACACTCTACTCCTTTAGGGAACAAATGAAGAATTGAGGTATGGGACTTATTTTAAATTTGACATGACCTGGCTACTTGAGGAGGGTTTTAAGGGGATGGTTAAGGAGAAATGGAGGTCTATGCACGTGGAGGGCTCAGTGGCAACAAGGCTAGAAGCCAAGCTACGCGAGCTTAGATCCTTCCTTAGGGTGTACAGGAGGCAGATTAAGGAGAGAGGGAGGAGGGATGAAGCATTTGCTGAGATTACGAGATTGGACAAGGTTGATGACGTGAGTCTTCTCTCTGAGGAAGATCGGATGGACAGAGCGAGACACTTGCAAGTAGTACAAACAGAGGATCGAAAGGTGGAGGTAGAATGGAAGTTGAGGTCTAAACAAAAGTGGCTTAAGAAGGGGGATTGTAACACTCGCTACTTTCATATAGTGGCGTCCGAGAGGGAAGGAAGAATTGGATTGCCATATTGCAGGTAAATGATGCATAGTTTATTGGTAGGGAGGCGGTAGGACAGGCGGCGACTGGTTACTGTAGGGAGTTCACTTGGAGGAGGCAGGGAGGAAGATAGAGGTGGTTAGGATCCAACATTCCGCGAGTTGGCGAAGAGGCAACGAGACTTGTTGGGCCATTTCAAGAGGAGGTTCAAAAGGTGGTCAGGTGGTTGAATGTGGATGGATGTCCTAGTCCAGATGGCTTCCCAAGTTTCTTTTACAAGGAGTTCTAGTCGATAGTCAAGGAGGATGTCCTACAGGTGCTGCATGAATTTAGAGATGGAAATTTAGGTTTTAACTGGCTGAATAAATTCTATATAAGAAGGATGGGACGGAGGCTATTGAGGATTATAGGTCGATCGCCCTCTCCAACGCCATCTATTTGATTGTGGCAAAGATTTTGGCAAATAAATTGAAGGGGGTGCTGGCGGATGTTGTATCTCAGATGCAGACAGCTTTTATTCCTAGTAAGAACATTTTGGAGGGTTACATTGTAGCTTCGGAGATCTTGTCATGTTTGAGGAGGGAGAAGAGAAAGGCATTCTTATGGAAAGTAGATTTCAGCAAGGCATATGGCTCAGTACAATGGTCTTTTTGTGGGCCCCTTTGATTATGAGGGGTTTCTCAGCCCTCTAGGTCGATTGGATGAAGAGGTGAGTCACCACAGCATCATTTTTTGTTCTTATTAATGCCAATTCGATGGGTAGATGGATCCAACCAAGAAGAGGAGTCAGACAAGGGTGCCCATTGGCTCCAATGCTTTTTGTTTTGGCAACAGATGCATTAGCAAGAACGGCGATCAGATCAAGTGAGAGGAACTTAATAAGGGGTTTCTCTTTGGAGGATGAGTCGGTGGTTCCAGTATTTCAGTATGCAGACGATACTTTGTTCTTCATTAAGGGTGCTGAGGTAGAGGCTAGAAGGATGCAGATTTTGCTGGAGTTGTTTGGAGAGGCATCTAGTCTACAGATCAACTTCTCCAAGTCGAGTTTAGTTCCGTTCCACATGACGAAGGAGGCAAGTGTGCAATTTGGCCCTTGGCATGAGCAAAGAGGCTTTACCTATTTCTTATTTGAGCCTTCCCATGACAGATAAGAGGATTTTGGTGCATAATTGGATCACCTTGATTCGAAGGTTTGAAGGAAGACTAGCAAGTTGGGTGTCAAGGATGTTGTCCGTAAGTGGGAGGTTGGTCTTGCTTAAGGCGATACTGGCCGCAATGCCATCCTATTTTACTTCCGTCCTGAAGATGCTGCAGCAAGTTAGGAACAAGATTCTGGGCATGATAAGAAACTTCTTTTGAACAGATTATGGTACGAATGGGCCAAGAGCGAAGCTAATGGCATGGGAGGAGATCTACAGACCGGTGAAAGAAGGGGGACTTGGTGTTAGGGACCTAGGGAGGATGAATGATAGCATGCTAACAAAGTGGATTGGAAGACTATTGGAGAATGGAAATAGCCTAGTGGGAAAGATCATTCGATGTTCTTATGGTGGTCCGATGCGGTGGGACCTTCTCCTGGCTCGCCGAGGGGTGCTTCGCACTTCCTTAGGAATCTATCTCTGGTGGCACCCAAGGTGTAGGGTTGTGCCAATGATTAGATCAGGCAAGTTCAAATTTTGGCAGGACGACTGGACAGGTCAAGGGAGTTTATGTAGAAGGTTCCCGAGACTCTTTGTGTTAGCTATAGACAGATGCATCGGTGGCGGATATCTGGGAGGGGGGTTGGCCCCATTGTTTGCTAGGAACCTCTCAGATGTGAGGATTCAGGAGTTTCAGACTTTACCTGGGGAGCTGGAGGGTTTTCAGCCGAAGGAAGGCAATGATGCTTTCTATTGGGATGAAGGTGAGTTCACGATGAAAGCTGCATATAGAAGACTTGGAGAGGGAGGGCTACTCAGGGATCTAGATCTTGTGAGAGATTGCAATCAAGTTTGGACAGCGGCATACCCTTTAAAAGTAAAGATCTTCACTTGGCTACTTAGGAGGTGCAAACTTATGACGAGAATGTGGAGAGCTAAATGGGCACCCGGGGAGAAGGAATGCCCCCTCTATCATGAGGCAGAAGATGTGGACGACCTATTTTTCTCGTGCCCATTTATATCTCATATTTGGAGGCACCTGGAAACGAGGTGGTGGAGCCACTCCTCTTTTGAGGAGTTCTAGAAATCTTTCAAGAGTGGGGGCATCAATGTGGGTCAAAATGTCTTCCGTTCAAAGAAGGAGAGGGCGAGGCCTTTAGCGGTGCTGTGAGGGATCTAGTTAGGGAGGAATGATGTCGTATTCAGAGGGCAACAACCATATTTGGAAAATTTTGTGGAGTCTATTTCAGCTATGGTTAGGCTGTGGAGTACACTTTTGTAATTACGTGTTTTTCTATTTAGCCTTATCTTTTTGATATGATTTGATATAATATATTCTTAGTGGTTATCATTTAGATGACTACCTTCTCCGTTTTCAAAAAAAACTCCAACCAAACTGATGATATTAGTCGTTTTCCCATAATAGAAGACCTAAGGCAATTTAACTATAGGTGACTCAAGGACCCTCGCAATAGCCTCCAATATTTAGCTATCCATATTGAAAATTATGCACACTAACTTCCTCCCATTTACCATTAGGCATAAAATATCAGCAAAAATCTTCACAACAAAAAAGAGGTGCACTACATGGTCAATACCCCTCTCTACAAAGAAAGTCATGTCTTTGGCATACTGTAGCAATGGCGTGAGGAGGCCTCCATTACCTTGTAGAGTAAAGCCAGCGAACAAACCTCCCCTACAAGCCTTGAATGCTAAGCTTACTAGAGTATCAACTGTAACATTGAATAACAAAGGTGCTCCCTTCTGTAGTTGGATCCAAGAACCTACAGGATGTCCATTCACCAACATAAAAAAGGAAGCTGTAGTTATGCATCCCTTCACGAACTATACCCACTACTCAGGAAATCCCCTCGTAAGGATTTCCCATAGGTATGCCCAGGCTACTTAATCATATGCCTTTGAAAAATCTACCTTCCACATAAAACCCTCAAACCCTTCCAGTTCCAGGAAACCACCATCTCCTTCGCCATCACAAAAGACTCCTACAAAGACCGTCCCTTCATGAAAGTTGACTATACGGGGCTAATGATCTTAAGCAACACCAATCATAATCTATTTGTCAAAACCTTAGCAACCACTAAGTAAGCAAAATTTGACAATGCGATTGGTCGGTAATCATCAAGAGGTTCAGGTCCTAGTCGCTTTAGTAACAAAAAGAGGTAGAATTTATTCAACCTTTCAAATCCCCTATTTTCACCAAAGAATTCACGAATCATGCCATAAAGTTTACCCAATAATATCCCACAACTCTCTGTAACATAAGACCTGCAAGCCATCTTGCCCTAGAGCTCCCTCCACTCCGTTACCTCCTAAACCAAGTCTCTCTTCATAACACCATCCACCAAAGTCATGTCCAAGCTCCCCAAACGCCAACCACCAACCGGTTGCCTCCTAGTAAACTCATGGTAGTGGATGCAAAATGTCTCAGAGATAATCGCCCTCTAAATAAAAACTAACACCCCAAACATGCCTTCTGAGCATTGTGCCGGAAGGAAAGATCACCACCCATCATATCTCTTTTAAGTTCTAGACCACACTAAAGGGTTGTCTTAAGAATCATCACATCTTTTGCTACAAGTTGTACATAGATATATATAGGCTCCAATATGAAGGGTGTGTTACAAGAGATGTTTTTTATCCTTTCTAAAAGAAGAGTAGAAGTTTTTCAATTTTCATATTATCTCATATGGTGAAAAAGATCAACTTGGTTGTGGTTGTTCACAAAAGAAAACCTTAGCTCTCATTATATAGAGAAATGGCTCGGGTATACATGGAAACACAATACACCATAATAACCAACTTACCAAAAATAACAAAGACTAAAAATAAAAGAACACCCAAACCTAACTAATTTAACCCTAAAATATCTAACTAATTTATTCTCTAACACTCCCCTCACAAGTTAGAGCATACAACACCCAACTTATATAAAAGTGAACTCCCTCCCAATATAGACATCCGGAGGACCAGGTGTAGATCGAAGCAGATCACGACTATAGCAAAACTAGCAACCATAGAACGGGAGATGATTCCAAGCAATGGAATGTTGTAGCAAGAGTAGCAGCAGAAAAAAAAAAAAGCATTTTTCGTACATAGAAACATGCAATACACACGCGGAGTAAATAACCAAATCAAGATCGTGGCCTATTTGACCACTTGAAAAGTGCTGGGCAACAACTAGAAGCATCCAATGGAGTCCTAGCAACAATAGGAATCACCCAAAGAGAGCTTTTGAAGAGCCACAATGGCTGGGTGATGTCAACAAGGTGGCTGCTGACGAGAGGTGGCATTGCAGTTGACTGTTGAGGGAGTATCCAACCACCTTAGCGTTATTGCAGGTTGAAGTAGAGGTTATGGGAGACGCAACAGAGAAAGAGGAGGTGTTGCATGGTCACTGGAAGAAGCAATTCGACTAAGCAATGCAATAAGAGGGGTTAACCAAAACCCTAGAGGTCGACGACGGTGTCATGGAAGCTAACAGGAGATGATGGCGATGCTTGGAGCCGCAATAACAGGTGGAGACACAGCTTAAGGAGGCGTTGCAGTAGAATGGAGGGGTCGATTGAGAAGAGGGCCACTGGAGACTCATCAAAGGCCACGCCGTCGGTGTCCCTCTTTTAGGGCTTTCGATGGATTGCTACACCTACCCCCCCCGTCTCGTAAAAAATGGTATCAAACCTACTCTGATACCATATTGAAAAAGATCAACTTTATTTTGCTTGTTCAGAAAAAAAAAGCCTTGGTCCTCTTTATATAGAGAGGGGCTCAAGTATACATGAAAACACAATACACCATAATAGCCCACTTACCAGAAATAAGGACTAAAAATAAAAAAACACCCAAAACTAACTAAGTTAGCTCTAAAATATCTAACTAATTTATTCCCTAATATCATCTATTTGTTAGTACTTAGATATTAATCTTATTTATTTTAATATTTTATGCAATATTATATTTTATTATAAAGTTATTTACATATTAGATATTCATCAAATATTCATAATAAAAGATTTCAATTATTATGAAAGAAAGCTCCCATGACGATGAAGAGAATGATTGAAGAAAAGTAAAGATCAAAGTTGATGTTTTAATACCTCTCTAACTTTTTATTTTATACTTTCATAAGTCTTTGGAATATTTGGGAAGAGTCAAATGCACATGCACACACATATTTAATTCTAGCCGTCTAAACATAATTTTTCTAAAATCTATGATGTGCATAAAATAAAAATAAACTTCTAGAATGTTAATTATAAGTCATAATATAGTTATTACTAAAAAAAACATGCAAAAATACTTCTAAATATATCATAAATATAAATAAATCCTTTAGAATAGGTGGTTGTACTTTCTAGAAGATTGGTTACAAAATCCAAACATTGCTCCCTTTCTTTAATGTGGTTATAAGGTACTTTGTACCTTTTCATAAAAAGAAAACCTCTAAAATAACCACCTCTTTTTAGTTTCTACCAACTGCAGAATTAATCAATTGACTAATCAATTAATTTTGTTGAATTTTTTTATCGATTAATTGTATTCTCAAATAGTTATACTCAAATTTAAATATATGATAACGATCAATTGGTTACCAATGATTAGTATAACTTTCAATTTTGGTTCCAAATGCCCATAACTTCCCACAATTTCTTTCTATAAATATCATTTATGGGTCCCTCATTCATACATGCATATGATACAACATTCTCCTATATTCTACTTGTAAATTACATTCTTGAAAAGTTACTTTCTAAAAGACTCCACACTAACTTTGTGCCTTCAAAGAAGCATTCTCAATGTCAAACTATTGTGCTTCAAAAAATTTCCAAGAGCCCACTTCCTTGTTGTGCCAGCATTGTGTTTCATTTCAATTTCTACTTCCTTCTCACCAACTTGATATACGTGTCAGAGAAGTAGAAGGGAGCATCTTTATTTACTTGATATTGCTTCATATATTCATATTACTATCTTTGGAAGTACTTTGATCAAACAATTTTCTTACTATTAGAATCTCTGATTCGAGATGTTTTCAAAATTCACTTTTATTTTTCTATTAAAAGGAAGTTTCTAGGATATATTTCTCAAAGTTTGTTCTTCACGCATATCATTTATATCAAATTGTTTTTCCCTTGCGCAAAAGTTATATCTATCTTTTAAGGGAATTCAAAAGAATTTTTTTTTTAATCCTATTACATTTGATTAAGAATATCTTTTAAGGGAATTCAAAAGAATATTTTTTGAAAAAATTAGTTTTAGAAGAAGGGATCTTGAATGTCATTTTAGTTTATGCACCTCATATTGGTCTGGAGGAAAGAATTAAGAATAAATTTTGGGGAGAGCTTGATATGATAATTCAAGGAATCCCACAGAGAGAAATGATTTTCTTAGGTGGAGATTTAAATGGGCATGTGGGAAAAGATGCTTTAGAGTATGCAAGAGTACATGGAAATCATGGTTTTGGTGTTAGGAATGAAAAAGGGAAAGCGTTCCTTGATTTTGCTATGCTTATGATCTTTTCATAGAAAATACCTTCTTCAAAAAATGAGAAGAGCATTTGATTACTTATAAAAGTGACTTAACAAGAACGCAGATCGATTACTTTGCTTTGAGAAGAATGGATCGTTTATCTTGTAAAGATTGCAAGATTATTCGAAGGGAGAATTTAACTGCTCAACATCATATTTTGGTGTTGAATGTTCATTTGAAGAAGGCAAAGAAGAGAAAACTAGTATTTAAGAATTTGAGAATTAAATGGTGGAATATTAAAAAAGAGCAAGCGAAATTTAAAGAGAAGATAATGCAACAAAGAACTTGGGATCTTAATGGTAGTGCTGATGAAATGTGGTTAAATATGGTAAACTGTATTAGGAAGGTAGCAAAGGAGGTGTTAGGCGTGTCTAAAGGAGGTGTTCCAAGATAAAATGAGGCTTGGTGGTGGAGTAAGGAAGTGCAGGAGAAGCTTAAAATTAAAAGTATCTGCTTTAAAGCCTTATATCGAATAAGACTGATGAAAATATGGAAAACTACAAATGAGCAAAGAAAGAAGTAAAGAAAATAGTTAATGAAGCAAAAGCAAAAGCTTGGGAGCATTTTTATAAGAAACTTGATCCTAAATAAGGTGAAAAAGATATTCAAGTTAGCTAAAGCAAGAGAGCGAAAAGCAAAGAACCTTACACATATAAGATGCATCAAGGACGAAGAAGGAATGATGCTTATGGCTAATGAGGATATAAAGACAAGATGGAAAAGATATTTTCATAAACTATTTAACGAAAAATAAAAGAATGATATCATCTTAGGGAAGTTAGCCAACTCAGAAGAGTATGTGAATCGGGCATGTTATCAAAGGATACAAAAGAAAGAAGTAAAAGCTTTGAAGATGATAAAAAGTGGGAGAGTTGTTGAGCCTGATGATATTCCTATAAACGTTTGGAGAATGACGGGATAACGGGGTATAACTTGGCTCACAATTTTATTTAATCCTGTGTGGAGAGGGAAGAAGTTGCCAGAGGAATAAAGGAAAAACTTTGTGGTACCTTTATACAAGAACAAGGGTGACATACAAGATTGTTCCAACTATAAAGGTATTAAGTTGATGAGTCATACGATGAAACTTTGGGAAAGAATAATTGAAAGAAGAGTGAGACAAGTCTCTATGGTAACTGAAAATCAATTTGACTTTATACCAGGCAGGTCTACTATTGAGGCAATACATCTCTTGAGACATGATGGAGACATACAAAGTCAAGAAAAATGATTTACATATGATTTTTATTGATTTAGAGAAGGCCTATGATTCTATCCCAAGAGATATTTTGTGAAGAATTTTGGAGAAGAGACAAGTGCCAATTATATATATTAACCTCATAAAGGATATATAATGTAGAGCAACAGCTTGTGTAAAGACTAAGGATGATTTGACGAACTATTTTGATATCACCATTGGTCTGCATCAAGGTTCGACTTTAAGCCATTATCTTGTTGCCTTGGTCATGGATGAGTTGACGAAGCATATCTAAGTTGAGGTGCCTTGGTGTATGCTTTTTGCTGATGACATTATGTTGATTGATGAGACAAGAGATGGAGTGAATAGAAAACTCGAGCTTTAGAGAAAAGCCCTGGAAGATAAAGGCTTACGCATAAGTAGGACGAAGACTGAGTATATGGAATGCAAGCTTAGTAGTAGAGGGAACAATGAAGGGATTGATGTAAAAATTGAAGAAAAGTGCATTCCAATGAAAGATATTTTTAAGTACTTGGGATCCATTTTCCAACATGATGGTGGAATTGATGGAAATATTACACATAGAATTAATGCAAGGTGGTTAAAATGGAGGGGTACATTTGGTGTTCTCTATGATAAGAGGGTTCCTTTAAAAGTCAAAGGAAAATACTATCAAGCTGTGGTAAGACCAACCATGTTGTAGGATTCTGAATGCTAGGCTATAAACTATAGGCATGTACAGAAGATGTCTATGGCAAAAATGAAAATGTTAAGATGGATGTGTAGTCATACAAGAAATGACCGTATTTCAAATGAGATTATTAGAAATAAGGTTAGAGTGGCACCGATAGAGGATAAAATAAAAGAGGCACGTCTAAGGTGGTTTGGACATTTACAAAGAAGGTCACTAGATGCTCTAGTTTGGAGATGCGTGAAGTTAGAGGCTGAACCTGCTAAGAGGGGGTGAAGAAGACCAAACAAGTATTGGAAGGAAACTATTAAGTATGACCTCAATTACTTTAATTTAAGTCCTGAAAAATCTGAAAATCGATCTGTATGGAGGCAAAGAATCGATATAGCCGACCCCACTTAGTGTGGGAAAAGGCTTGGTTGTTGTACATTTGATTAAGCACTTGCACATTGGCTCAATAGGACTTAGTATCAATTTTTACTATCTTCTTGCTTATTGTAATTTGAATGCTAGGGTTGTTGGCTTCCCGTTCTTCTGGTGAGTAAAGAACAAAAGGCCTTATGGGTTACATAAAAAGAAGTTTATGTGATAGAGGCTCGCTACCCTCGATTTAAATAGTGAAAGTTAGTGAATTTTCTTGCTTGAAGAGTAAGAGGAAAATCCTAGTTGATGATCAACTAAGTAGAGGTTTTCCCTGATTTGGATTTCCTCTATAAATCTCAATGTCAATTGCGGATGAATTTTTGTGATTGCCATATTTTTAATTGAATATTTAAATTATACTATTAGCATATATTTTATACTTTTATTTTTTGTTGTATGGCTGTTAGTTTGGTTTGCCCCTCAGGGGCTTTTATGTACTTTCACCCTTTCAATCTCTCTATATAAGAGTCCTAGGATTCCTAATTAAATCAAGTCATTTCAACCAATTTGGTATTAGAGCACCGGTCTTAGACCGTGGCTCTAGGTATCCCACCCCTCACAACCTCCAAAAACCCTAACCACCAAACCCTAATCCTCTCCTCCCTCTTGAGCGGTAGTAGCTCACGGCGGAGCTCCAGCGACGCACTGTAGCACACGTGGCGGTGCTGCGGCGGCGCAAGTGAGCCTCAGCGGTGCTCAGGCGGGGCTTGCGACGGTGCTACAACAAGGTTGGGGGCCTTCTTGGCCTCCCACAGTGGCGCGGCGATGCCGTAGGCCGCTGTGGTGGCTCTATAATGCTTTTCGCGACCTTCCTAGGTCTTAGCAGTGGCGCAGCAACATCGTGGATTGCTCGCGACGACGCTAGGATCCCTTGGAGATCAATCTAATTTCCAGCAATGGCACAGCACCCCACGTTAAGCCTGCGGCAGCGCTACAGGAACACGGCGACGGCGACGCAATAGCCCACAGTTGAGCTTGCGGCGGTGTTGCAGGTGCACCGTAGGCGACGGTGACCTCTAGCGGTGGCGGTGGCGGTTGGCGGCGCAGATCAACAGAGAGGTGGTTTTCGTGCTCCGATCCCTGTGCAACGATTGAAAAGGGATTTTATGTCTTGATCTAAGAACATAAGCCCATGATGTACGTCTGAATTTGTCTAATTCATATTTGTGGATGATTTCGTGGTGAATATGGATTTCTTCATTAAGGAATTTGTTTTATTGGGTGTGATTGATGAATGCCTTTGGATCAATCCGTTTTATTGATTGATAAGGAGTTGTTTAACTCCCTTTAGACATGTTGAGCTCATCGAGAATTGCTGAGTTCATGATGGAGGCCGCTATGGAAGCAAGACTAGCCAGTCTTGACAAAAACCATCATGTCAGACAATGTCATCTAAATAAGCGAGGAAACCCTTCTACACGAGGTAAGGGGCGCCGTTGTCGACAGGGTAGCAGGCAATAGACCACTAGTATGTTCCCTGGCAAGATAAGTCATATTCAGACTGTGACTAAAGCTATCGAGCGGGCCAATGTGATTGTTACGAAAAAGGATAAGGTTGTGATGTCTACCACTTTAGATACTACAGCTCTTACTTATGCAGATAATGGATGGCTAATTGATTCCGAGGCATCCAGGCATCTTAGTAGAGACCGGGAGTGCTTCCACATGGTGCGTGATGTTCCTCCTGGTAGGACTGTTCAGGTGGCTGATGGACATCTTTCTCAGGTCCAAGGTGAGGGGGAGGTTACTATATCCCCTACCCTAAGACTGCCCAATGTTCTATTTATTCCTGATTTTCCGATCAGTTTGTTGTCAGTTAGCAAGATTACCAAAAAACTCAACTGCAGAGCAACCTTTGATGATGTGGGATGTGTTTTCCAGGACAAATTCACAGGGAAAACTATTGGTGGTGAACACGAGGAAGTGTATACTGCTTAGCTCAATCTCCATTGGCAGTTGTTGGACAAGTAGATGTGGCATATAAAGCAGGGATAGCACTTCAGTGGCACCGTCGATTGGGGCATCCCTTCCTCAATCAACTGAGACGGGTTATTCCTCATTTATCACCTGCTATTAAATCTTCTTTGTGACGCTTGCCAACTAGGCAAGCATCATCGTTCCAGCTATTCTCCTGGCACTACAGTTGCGTCATCTGCATGTTTCGACTTACTCCACATGGACATATGGGGCCTAAGTCATACTCCAGACAGGTAGGGATTCCGCTTTTACTTGGTGGTTGATGATTTCTCCAAACTATCATAGACATTTTTGCTTCGTAGTAAGTCAGATGTAGGAAATACGATTGAGATGTTAATTAATCAGATCAAGACTCAATTTTCTACAATTGTAAAGATTATTAGATCCGATAATGCACTTGAGTTTTGCACCAGGAGATTGGCTCAATTCCACAGCTCCCTAGGCATCATACATCAAACCTCCTGCCCCTATACATCCCAGCAGAACGACGTGATAAAAAGGAAACATAGACAGCTCTTACACATGATCCGGATATTATTGATACATCACAATGTTCCATCTTCCTACTAGGGAGACGTTTTGACTGCTTGCTACCTAATCAACAAGATGCCTAGTTCGGTCCTTCATGAGCAGATTCCGTACCAGATACTGTATCCTGGTAGAGATTTGTTTGTTGTGCCTCCTCGAGTTTTCAATTGTGTTTCATTTGTTCACATTATTGATCCTGGCAGGGATAAGCTTGCTCCCCGTGCAGTTAAGTGTGTATTTTTGGGTTACAGTACCACCCAGAAAGGCTAGAAATGTTATGATCTCATTGGTAGGCAACACTATGTAAGCATGGATGTCACGTTTCATGAGAAGATGCCTTATTTTTCTATGAGGGCCACCGGATGTCTACTTTAGATTCACCTACTCCGATGCCCTTTCCCCCTATCCAGTTTGGCGATATTCCTATTTCGACTCTCCCGCCTCCTGCTTCAGATTCCAGGAAGTCCGTGGATGATTTTGAGAAGCTACATGGCCCGATGCGCATATAAAGTAAACCTCACTTGACTCTGCAGAGACCATCTCCGTCTACGCAACCAAACTCCTACACAGGTGCATGTTGACTCCACTGAGCTACCTGTTGATGATGGTCCCACAAGTCATTCTACAATGCCCAATGCTACTGAGGATCTTCCTATTGCTATTAGGAAAGCTCCACGCTCTTGTGCTCGCTACCATATTGCAGGTGATCTTCCCAGTGCCCATCTTGGGAAGTCATTTGTTCAATTTACTGCTGCCTTGTCAACTATAGAGATCCCCACTACCTACTAGCAAGCCATGCTTCATCCAAAATGGCGGGCTACCATGGAGGATGAGATAGCTGCACTTCAATGTCACGGGACCTGACAGCTCACTTCACTTCCTGACAAAGCTATTATTGTTGGCTGTAGATGGGTATTCACAGTGAAATTCAATCCAGATGGGGGCATTGCCAAGTACAAGGCATGTCTAGTGTCAAAGGGGTTCACCCAGACTTATGGGGTGAATTTCTTTAACACCTTTGCACCAGTTGCCAGACTTCCGACTGTATAGGTGCTAATTACAGTGACAGTTCAGTTAGATTGGCCTTTACATCAACTGGATGTGAAGAATGCCTTCCTCTATGTGGATCTCCAAGAGGAAGTCTATATGCAGCAGTCACCTGATTTTGAGGCTCAAGGGAAGTGTGTATGCCAACTACAAAAGGCCATCTATGGCCTTAAGCAAAGTCGCAAGGCCTGATTCCAGAGATTATCACAGGTTATAGAGGCAGCTGGGTTCATGAGGTCGACAGTCGACTTTTCTCTTTTTGTCTGGAGGACTGGATAAGGTACGGTGGTACTTCTTATTTATGTTGATAACTTGATTGTCACAGGAGATGCTGAGCAGGGTGTTGCTGAGATTAAGCACATCCTAGTAGAGCAGTTTGTCATGAAGGACTTCGGAACTCTACGATACTTTTTCGATATTGAGGTTACTCACAGCAAAAAGGGTGTGGTCTTATCTCAGAGGAAATATGCTTTGGATATCTTATAGGAGATTGGCATGCTTGGGGCCAAGGAGACCAATATTCCTATGGACCCCAAGATGCCACTATATGATGAGAATGCACAATTGATGGATAGCAGGTACTACAGGCAGTACATGTAGCTTGTGGGCAAGCTGCTATATGTTACTATTACGAGGCCAGACATCTCCTTTGCAGTAGGGAAATTGAGTCAGTTTATGGCCAAGCCAACACGTCAGTACTGGGATGCAACATTGATAGTGCTCAAATACATCAAGAAGGCTCCTGGGAAAGGTCTTTTTTCCAAGGAGTCTTCCATGACCTTGGTTGGATACTCGAATGCGGACTACCCTGAATGTCATGTGGATCGCAAATCTACTACTGGGCTCTGCACCTTTCTAGCAGAGAGTTTGATTACGTGGAGGAGCAAAAAGCAGAGCACAGTTGCGAGATCTAGTGTCGAATCTGAGTACAGGGCTATGGCTTAGACCACTGCAAAAATGATGTAGATCAGATCCTTGCTTGCTGACTTGTAGATACAAGTTTCTAACCCGATGAAGATAAGATGTGATAATAGAGCAGCCACCTTTATTACCAATAACCCAACATTTCATGAGAGGACGTAGCATGTTGAGATTGACTATTACTATACCAGAGACATCATTCAGAAAGGGTTGCTTTTTACCACGTCAGTCACATCTAAGGAGCAAATTGCTGACATCTTTACAAAGTCCTTAGTCAGATCTCTATTTGATTCACGTGTATCCGAGCTGAGCAAGATAGATATCTATGTTCCAACTTGAGGGAGAATATTAGCATATATTTTATATTTCTATTTTTTATTGTTGTATGACTGTTGAGTTTGATTTGCTCCTCAGAAACTTTTATGTACTTTCACCCTTTCAATCTCTCTCTATATAAAAGAACACTAAGATTTCTAATTGAATCAAGTCATTTCAATCAATTTATACAATTCACCCTCCCCCCCCCCCCCCCCCCCCCCCCATAAAATTATCACTATTTTTCTTACAACGTCATTTCATGTTGCTTACTTTGTGATTCTCCCACGTAAATTCTATTTAGGAGGTGAGGACTTTTCAATAAACTATTGCTTTTCGTTTTCCCTAATAAAAGGAAATCAACCAACACAATGAAGTTCTTCAACCCGTCCACCTTGGAGCCATCATCTAAGCACTTAATAGAAACAAGCCAAGCCTGAGTTGAGCTACCATTTGCTTGAGATTCACAGACAAAACAAGTTCATCTTTCAGGCTTGAACATGATCCATCATTCAAGATGCATCAACAAACTTATGGAATCCCAACTTGAGGTGGGCTTGGACGTTCTGAACAACCTTACATATTGGCAAATGCCTGGATCATAGAGATAGTTGTACCAATTTTTTGATGCAGGATCGCCCCTCACAATGGATGCTTAAAGAAGCAAAACCATAAGTTTGATAGGGATACTCTTCAATAACTCCTATTCTCAAATTGGACTTGTTGAAGCCATTCCAGAAATGAGTTGCAATTGAGACAATCAAATAAAAATGGGTTGGTCAGATGGTGGGTCAGAACTACACAACTTCATCCATATAATAATATAAAATTTTGCATATAGTCTTTTCCAACCAAAACACATATTGTTACTTCAACCATTGCTTTGATGTTTCTCTTTTGGTGGGGCTACGGTCTTGTATCACTTTAATAGCTATCTTCCATTGTTTCTTCTAAAAAAAAAAAAACAAAGCTACCTTCCATTTGGTTAATATTCTAAGGATGGTCATGTCTTTAGGTGACTATCCACTTACCCCTTCAAATAAGAAAAATCCAGAAATAGGTTCAAGCATTTCCAGATAAAGATTTAGGTGCACACGTCAGTGCATTTTTATTTCCTTATTTATTGAGTCATTTCTATGTTATAGTATATTTTCTTGCTCAATGACTAATTATTTGATAGTTGATAGCCACAACAGAGTACACATGAAGTCAGCTTCGTCCTTGTCAGTGCTTTAAAAATCAATATCATTCATTGAAACCTATTTCTCACTCAACACACTTTCACATTGAAACCCATTTCTCACTCAACACAGTTTCTGTTTGGCTTACAATCCGATGGCTTACCCAGAATTGGATTGGTAAATTCCCACCATATCATGATTGAGTTGTGCTATATTCAGGCCTAAACTCAGCTAAATAGAATACTTATGCACCATCTAATTCCTTTTGTCTTGTTGGGAGGTAGAAGGGAAGGTTACTCGAGCAGTGCCACCTCCCCCACAAAAAAAAAAATAGCTTTATCAAACTTCAAAAAGTTTTACTTTACATATCAAGCAATTAATCTAACCCACTCCTAAGGAAGATCCTTGGCACGGACAACCATGCTCTCCACAAAGGATCACCCCAAATCAAAAATCACACCATTTCCCTCCAACCAGATCGCCCAAACCCAAAGAACAGTGAGTGGTACAGCCCTCTCCTTCTGGGATCTATATTGAGCAGATGCGGATCCAGCCAAAGCAAAACTGCACCCCCTCATTACAGAAAAACACACAGTGCACAAATGAACCCAGCTTCGCCTCCTCACCTTCATTACCAACCTCTTCCTCCATAACTCCCAAGCAAAAAACCACATCTTCAAAGATGCCTTTTCCACCTTCTTAAAATCCTGCAAGTAGGCATTCATCCCTGTCCAACAACATTGGTCTCAAGGCCCCATGCACTTTCTTAACCGTGAAAACCCTTGTGATAAGCCATCTAATTCTCAACTCAATCATTGATCCACAAATTTGCATCCACCACCCACTTCTTCATCTTCACTAACTTTTGATTGAGCATTCATGCCAATCAAAGAAAAATCAAATTGAAACCTTCATTACCTCTTTCTCACTCAAAATTTCCATCAAAGCTTCATAGATCACCTCTGTCCCACCTAAAAACAAATCACAACCAACTAAAACTTGAGCTTTTAGGTGGCACAAATTACCAAATTTCACAATTCCTCACCAGCTATCACCAGATATCATAACCAGAGATCGTCACAATAGTTTACAGCAAAAATGCAACCTAAGCATACCTTACAAAGTACTTCATCCCAACTTTCTTATCTTTATCTTCTCTTGATTGATTACTTGCAGTTGCATAGACCAAAATCAAGTTGAATTGTTTGCTACCTGCCTTCAACACACTTTTCTTGCAGCTGTGTAGAGTAAAGTAAAATCAAAGGAAATTCTCCATTACCTCCCCGACACATTTCCTAACAAAAACACCAAATTAAGTACCTTACACTTCCTGTCACAGCCAACACAGATGAAAGTCTTCAAATGGCATACAGTGATTAGATAAACTGCCACTGAAACTGCAAAACTAGATATCAGCAAAAGAACACAAAGAACATGTGCGAGTCTGAGCTCATCTTATATGCTATCTCACACCAACTTCCTTCTCCCTAATAACTTTTGGCCAAGCATTCCCACATGCTCACCTCAGATCATAAACCTATCTATTACCATCATTATGTTCCATTTCCATGATTTAATCCTCCCCCCAGCCATCATAAACACAATTAACCAGAATCTAGTAAAGTAGCATAAAGTAGTCAATCCACCCACTTCTCATGATCAACTACCAAACCACAAAACTAGAGATCATCACAAGAACAAAGAGCACATGTACATATTCCAGCACAGCATGGACCTTGATTGTCTTTCTGGAACCTCTAATCAAGTATTGTGCATGTTCTACAGACTACAATCCAATTGACTCTCTCCTTCATAGGAGCAAGGTTCAAAATGTCGATTTCGACGCCGTGCCAATGAAATTGCAAATGTGCATTTCGTGGGCATGCCAAGGGCTTGGAAATATCCATTTTTTGATGGCAGATTTCGACGATTTCAATAGCTCAAAAAAATACCATTTCGGAGGCATGCCGACAAAATGGCAGAAGTGATCAAAATGATATCAGTTTCAAGAAAATCAAATGTTGATTATGTAACAATAAGAGTGTTACATCATAATATTCATATACAACATGACCATACAATGTTAAAATTCAATAATGAGATCAAATATTCTTACCATGTTAAGAATACAGAAAATTTAATAATAGAAGAATAAAAATAATTTAAGAATACAAAGAATTTAAGAATAAAAGAATCAAAGTGTATAGTTTCAAAGTAAAAGTTAAAACTGTAATGTCTTCATGTATGATGTATCGGAAGTCAGGACTTGGAACTTGAAAGGCAGATTTCACCAGAACCAAGAGTGTCTTGCTGAATCCATATCTTTATCATGGGTACTATCACCACTTGATTGATACCATTGTTGAGTATTGTGTTGATGAATACATTGAATGTATTCACAGTAATCCTTCCAAGACATATGAATACATTGTCTGGTAATCAATTATGTGCTGTTTGTACTTATGTTGTTCATTCATACTAACAAAAATCCCAAGACGGGGAAATCTACTACCTATGTATGGTCTGTCACGCTACCCACGTGCACGATTAGTTGCACGTGTTTGTGAGAATCATGTTCTAGAACCATCTTGTGATGATTCTAATATTGACATTTGAGGGGGAGCTTGGGGTTGGAACTGCTAAGGAAAATAATTTTGGATCATACCATACTTATATGGGTAAGAATATTCACTCCCAGTCGTAGTCCCAGAAGTGTCAACATTTTCAAACTCAACGTATGAATGTAATGGATAATTATATGAAGGCGGTGGTGGTGCAAATACTCAATCGTATCTGTGTAAATATTTCATTCAGTATATTTACGATTACATTCGTCAGTGACGTACTATACAAATCATCGATTAATATTTATAGGTTTTTTATCATTACATCCATTAGTGAGTCACATAGTATACGAATGTACAAGTACAACTCATTGTACAATGTACATCACTACATTGTATACCTCAATAATTGCTCAATCATGCTTTGTGTGGGTCCCGATATTTGTGCAGGTACTGACTCATGTTATTCTTTAGTGTAGACTCTAAACTCTAGGATTTAGTGAGCACACTGGTCATATGTTCCTAGGATAATAGCATTTGCGCAAAACGCAAGGCAACACAATTTACCCATTCTCCTCCACCACCAGATCCACCACCATCCACCACACAGTGCACACACCTTAATTCCCACCCCATTCACATTAGCCATTGCATCGTGCCACCGACCAGTGCGGACAGTAGCACCACACGACCTCCCGTTCCCTTTGTCCCCTTTCCCCTTCCCTCCAAAAGAGTCATCATCGGAGGAAATCCTAGACGTGTAGCGGCCACCCCCTACAGGGAGACGCTCCCCCACCTCCCCAGCAGGCAACAAATCCACCACAAGAAGGCGAGAAGCTCGATAAGTAACGATGCAGGCTGCAGCCTAAAGCAATGGCAGAGATGGCAGTGGCAGTGGCATTAGCGGAGCGGACTAGCACATACTAAGTCTGCAGCAAGCACCCATCATCGACATCGGCACGCCAACATATCGTCAGCCTGCCGTCAGTATGGTCGGCATGCCAGCAAAATTCCTGATTTTCGACATCATAGTCATATCGGCATGGTCATCCTACAAAACAAGCCTAACCGACGACATGTCATCGGCATTTAAATCACAGCATAGGAGCTGTCTCCTACACACATCTTTTTACTAGAAACTTAATGGAAAAACTCTCAACACCCAATCACCAACATAAATATCTACAAGCAAACCCTTCAAGTGGTGCAAAGAAATCAAGCTGCTTCTTTTCTTGATCAACTATCACAAAACCTAAAAACTAAAGATCATCATAAGGGAAGAAAGGAACAACTTACATAAAAGGTCCCCAATTATGAGCTCATTCCAGTAACAGGACCCATTTTCTAATAAGTGCAACGAATCGAGTTTCATCGTAATGGATCTATAAATGATAGTGGTCATATTATGGCATGTGCAAGGTTAAGAGACCTTTTTGGGAAAATAATATGCTCAGTAACATGCAAATTAGGAGGCTGAAAATTAGACATTGGTTACTTATGATGACGTTTACTTGCCTAAAAGGATAGTAGAAAAGCTTCTTGTGTATTTAAACAAGTCTCAAAGAGTTTTCCAACCCATATTCTCCATTATTTACTTTATTTGTCTATTTATAGACTGCTGGCTTTGTGAGTTAAAATGGTTGCTTCTATAGTTTAAGGATTTCTAATGCAGAGTAGAAGGGGAAGGATGTGCTTTGCAAAGCTAAAATCAGTATAAAGAAACCTATTACTTTTGGCTTTCACCAATACTAGTGAAGTATAAGGATGTTGAGAATGAAAAAAAAAAAACCTAAGAGGACCTTTTCTGGGAATAGGTCTATGATGGGGGGCCTTTTTTCAAACTCTTCAACAAATATAAAGTGATCAACTGCTCCCATTACTTGATCAACTAACATGCCACTGTGAAACTCTCGTTGCAAGAACAACAAGTACAAGTGCACATCAGAGACCACCTTACACGTTATCTAACTCCAACTTCTTCCTCTTTACAAACTATTTATAAATCGCTCATTCATTCTCAGACTGCAACCAAATCAAGTCCTCCATAAGACCTCCTCTCTCACGAAGACATTTCCTACCAAAAACTTCACAGAAGCACCTCCTAAAGCCCATCACAGGCACAACAAACCACATATCAAGCTCCTCACCCCATGCAAAATGAATCAATTCCCCTCCTTTCTCGATCAACCTACACTGAAAGAGAAACGAGAGACCGTCACAAGAACAAAGAGCACAAGTACAAACCAGAGATCACCATCCATGTTCCATCGCCCCAAAGTCCTCATTACCAACTCCCAATCGGCCATTCGTGCATGATCATCGAATCAAGACCAAGATTCCCCCACGAAACCTGTCCAACACACGCAACACCTACCAAAAGCCCAAACCTACCAGAACTCCAGCTCTTCAAGTGGCATAAAGCCACCAAGTCCCCTCCTTTCTCAACAACCCTCCATCAATCAATCCCTCCCGCACGCTCATTAGTCTGTAACTGAATCGAACCCATCCTAAAACCCAATTTCTGACAATTACATCTTCTAAAATCACATCAAGCCCCCACCTTTCTCGAATAAAGACCACCAACCAACAAAACCAGAGATCGGCCATCGCCAGACGAAGGATCACCAAAGCCAACAGAGTACACCTTTACCGACACCCGATCGATCATTCTCTCATCAAGTTCCCTCCTTTTCTCGATCGAACACCGTAAATCTCCACGGGATCAGAGAGAGCAACGAGAGATCAGTCACCTTGTCGGCCCTCCCGTCCTTCCTGCGGCGGATCTCCATGATCCATCCGTCGGGGAGCCACTCCGGCAGGTCCTCCGACGCCCCCCGCCGGCGGAAGGGGTCGCGCGGCTTCGGGCTCGACCCCTCCCCGGGGCTGACCTCGCCATTGGCCTCCATTTCTCCGCGCTCTCTCTCTCTCTCTCTCTCTCTCTCTGACCTCTGTTATTAGAGGTTTTGGGCTCCGTGCGGGGAGTCGGGGGTTTTGGAGGAGTTATGACGGGTGAGATGGATGGACTGACTCCGATTGTTGGTGGGTCCCATCTCTCCTCCTTTTTTTGGTATGTGACGCGTGACGTGGCAACTGAAAATGATGTCTCCTTTGACTGAACTTGCTCATTTGATCGGAAATAATTACCGTACCGCGATGAAATATTATAAGAATAAATCGTGAATTATTTGATTATGATAAAATAATTAGTAATATGATGCGATGTTGATAATTATTTATTTAATGAGTTTTCGTGAAAGTGAAAATTTTTTGATATTACACAAATAATTAGAAGTTAATAATTATTTTTTCTGGCGATTTTATTTTCAATTCATCTTAATTACTTGGGTTACAATGGAATTAACTCTCAATAGTGTTGTTCCACACCAATTCTCTTGTCAAACGAGGCTTAAGCTTCTATTTGGTAGCAAAATAACTCAAGGGTTATTCTAAAGATATCGAAGAAATAAATCTTAAGATTAAAAGGAATCTCATTTTTTATTAAAATATATCACTTTTAAATTATTTTATTGCATCACATTAACATCAATATATATTAAAATATATCCACCTCAACAGAATATATTTATTAAAATATATACACTATATCACATAACATCGATGCCATAATATTAAAAAATTATTCGCTAACATCATATCACCATATTAATTATTTCTATCACACTACTTATCCCATCTCACCAGATAAACACCTTTCTCTTATTTTATCCTAGGATGAGAGTTATTTCACTGCCAAACATAGCCTAAGTCATCTCGTCATCAACCCCATCAAACCTTACTTAGTTTAAACTGGCCTAGTTTACATCCTGGTTCCATTTAGTGACACAAGTTTTTGTCAATCCGACCTAAACCCGACTCAACCTGACCCCAAAAAAATGGGTAAAATGCAAGTTGTTTGAATTCAGGTTTGGATTTGGATCTGGATTTTATCAAAAAACCTGTCGAGTTTGAGAACAGGTATGGGTTTGGGTACAGGGTATGGATTTGGGTCCATATCCGTTAACCCGACCTTTATACCTGATTTATGTTATATATTTTTTTTACTTTTGATGTGATGTATGATACGTTGTTACTTTTTCATTGGTGAAAAAACCTAATATGTTCTATATATTTTATGAATTGTATGATCCTTATATGATTTGAATCTCATTGCAAATTAACAATGAATCTTCTGTTTAATTTTATTATGACCATGATTTAATTGTAAAGTCTATTTATACCTGAGTATTCGATGGATAGATAGGTATGGGTATAGGTTCAAGTTTTCTTACCTAATATGTAAATGGGTAGGGTATAGGTATAGATTTTGTAAATGGATATGGATATGGGTTTATCCAATCTGACCTGCTTGCATCCCTATTTGCATTTCAACCAACTTGTAGAATGCAACTTGGGTTGGAGATGGGAGTGGTTCAACATAACCTAACTTTGGTCTAAGTTGGGATGGTAACATTTTCTAGATATTGTCACCTAATTGATAATTTTGAATAGGAATTCATAACTATCACGTACGTTGGGTCAAAGAGTTGACCTGATGAAACAAGGGATAATCGAAATCTATCTCCAATGTTGTCATGGAGAAAGCACATCTTTTGACCTGAGATTAATATGTGTCTATGTTCATGAATATTGATAGATCAATGGTAGTGTTGATAATGGAAAGCTGATACACCTGCGAGGGAACAGGAGACACATTATTTCTTAAAGGGATCACACAAATCTACTTCATAACTGTATCCAGCAGATTGGAGGTGAGAGCTTACTCTAAGTATATTGGGAAAAAGAAATTCCACATGTGATTGCAAAATTCTGATTGGACTCAAGCATGAAAGAGAAGAATACAATCCTTTAGAAAAAGAGTTGGCATCCATTCTCGTTCCAATTATACAAAGGTAACAATATTATCTAAGAAGGAATGACAGTTGTCTAATGAGATTATACTTCAAGGATAATATTGGCCTCCACGTATGAAGGATTCAAGGGTATTTGAAATGCCTGAAGAGGCATAGTGCCATTATTTCTTAAGTCTTAAACTCTTCATTATTGATGAAACCAATAATTATTTTGATGAGTTCCTACTTGTAGAATAATCAAATGCTATTTAAAGAGTTGAATTGCATTTGATTTAACATTTAATTAGTTTTTAACCCACACATTACGCGGGAGTGTAAAAATCAATCACCGTGGGGGTGTAAAACTTAATCATATGAAAATCTAATGCGATTTTCAATCGGTGCATCTTGACTTTCGATCATTGGAAAACCAATATACCGCACATTGTAAAATACATTATCTGGCGTATCTTAGTTTTTGACCGATGGGAAAAAAAATCGATCGGAAATTAAACACACCACACATTGTAAAATGTATTGTCCAATGTATTTTGATTTTCAATTGGTGTCTTAGCTTAGGTTTATACTGTCTAATTTTGTATATATATCATTTCATATTCTTATATAAACATACTCAATATTGGTCTATAATGAAAGAGCACAAGATAAGGAAGTTGATAACAAAGATGAAATTTGAAACGGACGTACATGCTAAATAGTGTACAAGAAAATGAAATAAGAGAAAAAAATAAAAAAGATGAGAGAGAGAGAAGACGAAGAGAAAGGGGGAACGAATGCACTGTATCCAGTTTTACAAAATGAAAAACATTAAAAAAGAAAAAAAATGCAACAGTTGTGTGAATAGTGCACCTAAGGCTGTTCCTCCCGACTTCATGATATATATAGATTTGACCTAATTTAATTAGGCATGATCTAAAAGATTTGGATGGCAATTAAATATTGTTTGGATACAAAATCTGAAGTCATCATAATTGGTTATGGTCTAATCATGCAAATAATCAAGTAGGATTGCATCCCAACCATTTGATCATCCAAGGGCTCTCATCATATTAGGAATTGATTGGAATCCCTATAAATATCTCCCAAGGCAAAACCTTAAACTCCAATCAATCAAATCCATCCTCCTTATTGGCACAAAAGAGAAAGAAAGAAAGGAAGAGAGTGTCGTCACAGCTACTTCCTTTTCCAATTTAGACGTTCAGACTTAAAAGAAGTGTAGGACATGCTCTGGACATCCAACACTCCTCTTGGTCATCCAAAAAGGCCAACATTAGAAGTCTAACCTGTGTGTGGGACTTTTGATCTTTGGAAACTCTTCTTTGGAAGTCTCTTGATTGTCAGGAGAGCACGTCATTTTAGGAAAATGATGAATGTCCTCCATGGATTTTGTGAAGGAGTTCACGACACGTAGTGGCTAATCATCCTAGACACAAACACCCTCATTCACTTGTTGAGGAGGAGGGTTTCGAGTTGTGCCAGGGCTTATTGTAAGAACCACTACTCATGTGGTGCTAAACTACACTACACACTAAGGTGTACTATCTCGTGGGACTTTGGAATGGGTGGAAATTAGTTCCACCCACATAGTTCCTGCTTTAGGGCATTTTTTGTTTTATCGCATGATCGATTTTTCATATCAAATCGATTTGTATTTTAAAATTTCAAACGCTTGATTTTACTCTTCCATGATGCCACGGAGCAATTCAATTGCCTCATAACAATGGTATCAGAGCCCGGTCGGTTTGGGTTTTACAAGATAATATGTGAATTTGGGTTTTTAAATGCATTTAATTGATCTAAATTAGACGATTAGAACTTGAAATTCATTCTAGTTGCCTAGCGGACATCTGACAATGATGTCAGACATCTGATGGTTAATATAAGGGACATTTGATCATCAGATCAAACATCCAAATTGACTCGCCGAACGTCTGGCATAGGATGATAGACGACTGGGAGCATTTGAGTAAGTTATAAGTCATCTAAGACATCTTATGCTACAAAATAAGGCATTTAGTAAATAGATCAAATGTCTCATGCGTAAATAGAATTGTTCTTCCGCACAGCGGATTTGGTCTAGAAGATCAACGTTTAACATTAGTGTTAGACGACTCAATTGGCAAACTTGGTCATTTGATGACCACATTAGATGTCTGGTTTCTTAAGAATTTTGATTCTATCCTCTAAACTTAATGACCTAGTGTTTTAGACATCTGGTAAAAGTTATCATGCATCCTTGATTCTAAGTGTGTTTTCAACTCGAAATCGAATTGGATTCGATACAACCATCGAGGGAAAGCCTGATACGTATGTTGGAGAACATTCACTTGTTTTTTTGAGGTTTTTCTATATTTTTTTATTGATTATGATTACATGCCTACTCTTGTGGATATGATCCTAGCAGGCATAGATGTGTAAAATTTTCAAAATGGTGCAAACTGGAAAGTTGTTTTGAAAATTAATTTCAAAATTAATGTGATTATTTTTTGGATTAAATGATTTCAAAATAATAGGATGTCGATTTTGTTCCAATTATTCTCAAATTATGATTACAACTAGTAAAACAACTAATTACACTTGATTAATTAGTAATCATAAGGGAATTTATAATTTCATCCCTTAACATGTGATATTGCGATGGGTATTTTCTATATGCTATGTTTTTCCGTAATTTTGATTGTTTGATTGTGAAATGATGATATGAAATGATCATAGGCATACAGAGTAGAGCGATTGTAAGCGGGTTGTGTTATTTTGATATATTCCCTATAATTTGGGAGCCTTTTACATATGATGCAATTTTATGTATGGAATGGTCTTATATGATTGTGAATGTGATGCATGAGTTGCGATCTCAGACACGAAACATAAGACAAACTTAGAATATGATTTAAATCTAAACTAGATTGAGAATTAGTTAATTTATAGAATTCAATTGAATCTTTTCTTAAAACAACACCAAATTAAAATCCTAATAGGACCGATTCCCTCATTTTAAAATGCGTTAACAAATTATTCATGGCGATGATGATTCGTGATCCCTGCCAAGGCAAGGGAATTGTAACCATAGGGTTGTGTCAGTGAGTTCACTCCCCCTTAAGAGCACAATATTGGCACAACATGCACATGGAGCAAGTCCTCTCATTTTGTGAAAAGGATGGGACATTTATGCGTCCCTTGGGTGTACTTCCTAGCCTCTTGATTAGCTGCATTCGTGTGGCACCTTGGATTCAACGATCCAAAACACTTGCTTAATATGTAGATCACCTGCACTTACACCTGTACAACATTCAAAATGCACGACATGCATCCACAGTCACAAGATAAAGCGAAAGCGAGAGAGAGAGAGATAGGAAAATTAGTGCATTTATATCACTAATGACATGCCACCACATTTATTTAATTACAAACCACAGCTAACTACATCAATACATGCAATTTAGAAGGTTTAGTCATTACAACGCCAAAGTGAGATAGAACAAGATATATCGATAATATACAGCAATAGTTCTCCAGAAAAAAAAAAAAAAATCAACCAACTTTTCTAAGTACTGGGTGCGATGTCAAAGCTTTCCTTCTCCATGGGACCCTCCGAGGTGGTGCCAAAGGTTGAAAAAGTCTACCTCTTGAGGTGGCATGGTATCTGCGGGCTTGACGTCTAGGCCTAAAAATGAGTAACGAGTTGTAGGGGTGAGCCAAATGACTTAGTAGGGCTTTACTCTAATGCCATATTTATTATTGTTATTATTGATGGCCGGGTGCACATGTAAATGTGTGTGTGTGTATAGCTTTTACTGGATTACCTGAAATACCCAGGTACTCCTCCTTTGGCTACATTCCAACTGGAAGCTTTTCCCCTTGCTTAATCTATCCAACTTGTAGATCAGTTAATGAGTATTGACCCATTGGTCAATGTTGGTGATAATTATCCCTCGTGTTCAAATGAGGCAGATGTTAGATGCGCACTCCCACAGCCAAATTTTGAGGTTTGGGCTTATCTTGGCTTTCGGTAGCTTACTCCCCCTAGGCTCAGATCCAAGAGTTGCCTAAGATGTCCATGATAGCCACACTCCATACCCAGCGTCGATGTCCCAGATGGTTCTTTGACCACTTTAGGGGATCTGGAACTTGCCTTGTAAGTTCCCTATACACCTTGCCATGGTGTATGAGAGGTCAACTAACTCATGTTGATCTCATGAGTATTTCGAGTGTTCTTGACTTGTGGCTAGACATGCTACAAGTCATTCACTCAAAGGTAGTTATAGTTGTAGATTGGTGATTCCCCATAGAGACATCATTATACTCCCCTATGTGGGTTGCCTCTCATTATTTGACCATTCCATTGTAGATCTAGGGCAGTTGACCAACATCCATACTTGGCAGGTGAATGGCACATCCCATCATGTGGGTGATTCTCCTCTTTGAGACATCACCAGACACCCCCTCCAGGGTTGCCTTTCCAGCTCTCTAGTCGCCTCACGAATTTTGTGGGATTTCTCTAGCCTGTACTCTCTAGTACGGCTCATTGGCCACCCATCTTAAGTACTAAAGGTCCTACCTCCCGTGTATTCCAACCCCAATAATTATTGAATATGCCATAAAGGCTTCCCCTTGTGGCCAACCCTGCTAGGTTTACTAGCCTAGATAGACTGTTTCATAGTCCTAACATTGTAGGGTATGCCTGATGATAAGTCTGGATCATTTGTTAATTAGGGTTAATTAATGCGTTGTAATATAATGTCACAATCTAGACAGATGTCATTTTATTTATATACAATTTTTACTGGTTTTATTCTATGTCATTCATAAGGAGGCAATTGTTGATATACATCACTCTCTATCACCCAAAATTCATCTTTTATTCCAAAAATGTCAAAGTTATTTACAAATGAATGAATAACGAATGAAAAAAATCAAAGAAAGAACTAATCTAAGTCAATCATATACAACAATGAATTAATTAATGTTAATGACAATGTCTCAAACATATAAAAGTAAAAAGGCATTAAAAGCTAATCTAAACTAATCTAGGTTGATTATATGCAATTTTATCTAAGTAATGCCTTAATATAGGCACAAAAGGACTATCTATACTATACTAACTTATAAAACTATATACACTAACACTTATAAACGTCACTAAAGGATCCTTACAAACATGTTTATACAACTAAGGCAAAAAGGATATGTATACATACATACATACATACATACATACATATATATATATATATATATATATATATATAGACACACACACACATACACTTATATATTATACTAATGTGATATATATACTACTTATATATTTATACTAACATACATATATATACATGCCTAACACACACACTACACTACACACTAACATGCTCACACTTAAGCTCACACACACGACAACGGACATAGATACAGACTAACACTTAGCCATTTTAATCTTAACTTAACCATAGTTGGCTTAACTAAACCAAAAATTTATTTCATGGGAAAGCCCAAGCAATTCGCGAAATCTACGAGTCAGATCGACCACTATTAAATCAGGCCATATTTTGTTAATTGTGTGTTTTAGCATAGTTTTGGGCCAATACTAGCCCAACCGAATTGGCTCAGTCGAACCACGGGCTTCCAGCACACCTCTCTTTATAGTATAGTCAGGTTTACATAATGCTATGGGATCTGACCCTATTCTTGGGATGGCAAGCTAACCAATGTAAAACCTCAATTAGTGCTGAGGGTGTTCGTCCACACATGATGTGGGACTAAAAGTAGTGCCCAATTGGCGCATATAAGCGTGATTTATGGCCAACTTTAGACTTTAATTTAGGTGCTAAATTATTAATTTTTTTCAAATTAAATTATATGATTATGTATGTGACATATATGAGTACTTATTGGTATAGTTATTTTAACTTAATTAAATATATAATTATATTTAAAAATTCCTTAAAGTTAGAGAAAAATACATATTAATTTTAAGTTTAATTAACTAATTAAAGCATAAATTAATAAATTAATGGTACAATTGACTTATAAATTAGTTAATATACGTTATTAACTTATTATTACATATTTTTAATTTATTTTTATTGATTTATTTTGATTTATGTATATTTAAATACATGATTTATACATACATACATACATATATATATATTATAAGTACTATTCTACGGTATAAATAAGCTACAAATATACTGAAAGTACTTTAAACTATAATATACAACTATACAACATAATTTATTTCAATAGTTTATTAGTTTATCAATTTAAATTATATTAACTTAATAATATACCTAATTAACTTATAAATATAATTATATACAATCTATAAGTAAATAAATAAATATAGGAATATAGTACTGTACATAATAATTACTTTAAGTTAAATATACAGTTATAATTATAATTATAAATATATACATAATTATTTACAAATATACATGGATTATATACATATGATATAAATAAATATATAATTATATTATTATAATATATACTGTGTAACTTATCATAAGTACCTATCTAAGTAAATAAAATAAATATATAAGTTATTTACATATGCTATATACATATAAGTTACTATATATGCTTAATTTAGGATAACATACAGATAAATACACTATTTACATAGGTACTTTTGTATGATTTTTGAGTTTTTTAGAATTTTATTTTCTTTTTGTATTTAATAGAGATAGGGCAAGAAGGAGAGGTGAGAAGAGGAAAGAAGAATTCTTTTTGATATTTTTGTATATGTTCTTTTATTTTTAAACTAACAAAAGATCAAGACTTCTGGTATGTTCTCCTAATTAGAAAGCTCAAAACCTAATCTAAACTCATGCACACCTAAAACTAAACCTAATCTAACTCAAGACACATATCTTTTATTTTTTTACAATTATTTTTATTTTTCATGATATTTACAATTTGGACAAAAATAAGGGTTAATAGAGTCAAGACATGAAACCAAAAGCCTTAAAATGCATTCTCAGTGTTGGAAATGAATGAGTTAAGCATTATGAACTTACAGTATCCAATAGAGATCAAATTCAGATGCAAAAACATGATTTGCACATTGATTTACATACAAATAGGCAGTTTATACATTCTATCAGAAGCTACTTGCTGACAAAGTAACTCAAACATGGATTGTTGTATCACTTTAATCGAATTTTAAAAGCATGTTGTAGTATAGACGACTAAAGCGAAATAAACATTTAAATTTTTTACTTGAAAATTTTTCTTTAAAAATCCAAGGCCGTCTCCGGGAGCAAATAGATGCACAAATACCACTATCAAATTATTTACACCATTTGAAGCTCAGGAGTTTGATATAGAAGAAAGATGCTATCAAACTGAAGAAAAATACATTAGGACAAGTGCTAAAAAGAATGAGCAATAAATTTCAAAAAATATGTTTCTTCTTAAACCTACTAAGTACTTAACAAGTGCTCAGGTGCCACAAATACTCGATTATTCCCCTTTTTTTTCTTGTGGCAAAACTTGGCCCACAGCAACTAGGCCCAAATCTTGGCCTCATGGGCCTACTCTTCTATGAGGATCAAGGTCAACCTGGCCCATGTGTGGGTGGGCCTGTGCATATGCATGTGTAGAGTGGGGAGCTAACCCCCTGAATCTGAGCCAATGGGGTGGGGCTAGCGATTGGTAAAATAGCGCCTCGGCACTTCATCGCTCAACGATGTAGGACTAAAGTCCCACCTTCTCCTTTGCAATTGCCTCCACAGAGATAGCAGGCAATGCTTATCGATGCTCGACCATTGGATCTTTAAATCAATGGTATGGATGGGATTCAGAAGGTAGTTCGCTAGTACTGGCAAAGAGAGCTCCTCGATCAGGTCGTCAGATGATAGCGCTGACAATGTAGAAGATGGTTGGAATCAGCGAGGACCTACACATACTCGTATGAGCCTTTGACTCCAATTAAATATGTTAGAAGCTCCGGCAAAGTGCGTCGGAGCAAAGCCCCACTACAACAAAATACACCTTTTGTAACCACATTTTGAGGACGGATTTTATTATGGAGACCAAATATGAGGTGGGTAATAGATAAATGGTCCCAAAAGAAAAACCAATTTAGGAGGACAGATTGGTTGTCTCTCAAATTTGGTCACAATTTTTTTTAACATAAAATCAATTCTCAATTTAAAAAAAACATAAAATCAATTTGGCATAGGTTTTCAATCTCTTGGCTGCGGATGTCTCCCACCTTTCAAATTCGCAGCTGTCATTCCCTCCCACGATAGCGAATCAAAGGGCCCCTTTCCCACTCCAACCAAACATTGCCTCCTCTCCCCTTACACAGTGCGTGCATCAAAGGGTTCGGCTCCATCTTCATTGACTCTTGGAGGTCGCTCGACTGCGACAACAACGAAGGGTTCGACTCCATCTTCATCGACTCTTGGAGGTCACCCATCTGCGACAACGATGAGGAGTACTACTGGGGCTAGGAGTACAACGATCACCTCTCTCCCATCACTTGGTTGTAGCCGAGAAGCCAGACGAGGATAATGATCCCTCTTGTTGCAGACCTTTTCCACTACAGCATAGAGGAGGACGAAGGCGAGGAGTCTTCATGGCACAGGGTTCACTTCTGGTTGTTGGCTGTGGACCTCCTCAATGTCGAGCCATTGATCAGTTGGTATGATTATCTCCAACTCCCTTGAGATGTTGATCAGTTGGTCGCTCTTGCTCATTGGCGAGGAGTATGATTTCATATTATGCTTTTGCTTTTAGTTCTATTTTTTTTTTAGAGCATGGAATCTGGATAGAGGTCTGCATCTAATTTATGAGGACAAAAATCCCTCAAGACTGAAGAGAATGCATGAGTATGGAGATTAGAACCACAAATAAGTTAAATTATATTTCTTATTTTCTTTTCTTGCAATTTCACAAGACTTGGAATAGAGTGTCGTATGGTGGGTGAAACCATCTTATTTTGTTGATGATAAAAGGAGTGCATTGAGCACTAAAATCATTTGTGTCTCTATTGATAGTGTGTTTTCCAATCTTGCATCAGTGCAAACAGATAGAAAATCTGGTGGGCTTGGGACTTAAAATATCCATTGGTGTCTAATATAACCAAAAAAATCTTAGAGTCCAATGGCATGTTGATTCTCAATTAGGGTATAGCATTGAACCTGATCTGTTCACTGAACTGACTCATTTAGTTGCGAAAAAAAAAAAAAAACTATCTAGTCTTCTATTTCTTTCCTTCATTGAACCTGTCCCCCAGGATAGGTTCATTTTTCACTTGTCATAGGGTGGGGCCCTTGCTCTAGGGGACCTAGATACTTCAAGATAGGCTTGAACATTTTGTTTCTGTGGTAGGTGGCCCCTAACTTGCTACTACTTCTCTTACTATTTAATTGCATGTCCTTAAAATAGCCTTGCAATACATCACCATTAGTAATTGCAAGTTGTTACCTCTCCTGCCCTTTACTTTTGGTGGCACAAATCCCACCCTTTATTGTGGGACTTGCAGGTATGTGCCTCTTCCAGAATCTTATTATCTCTCTTTATTTTATGCACAAGTTAGTTGACTCTCCAATGAAGTAACTTGCACTAAAACATATCTTATCATTTATCATTAAAAATAACCCATAAAAGGAAATTAATAGTTGCTTTCATTCTGTAGTAGACAACAAAGTTGATTGTTTAGATTCACATTTTTGTTTATCCTTTGGCTTTCATATGTTTTACTATGAATCCGTAAAATATATTAAATTGAATAAGATATATTAATATATTTTTTAAATGCATTTAGGAAGATGGATTATTTGACTAATAGAAGGTGGATGTACTCCATCGTCAATAGATTCCATAGTGAAAGATTTCAATCTGGTGTGAAGAAGTTTATTGAATTTGTAACGAATACTTTGAAAGATAGTCCAAAGGGAATTATTCCTTGTCCTTGCAAGAACTGCGACAATAGATATAATGAAAATATTGATGAGGTGTTTGAGCATGTGATGATTAGGGGTTTCACACCTAATTATTTTACTTGGATACAACATGGAGAGATGAGACATAAACAATATGCAAGCGATCCTCCTATTGAAAACACAAATGATAACATTCATGATCTGCTACAAGATGCTTTTGGAATGCATGGTGGTGAAAGCAACATCAACGATATAGAAGAAGATGTGGAAGAACCTATTAATAAGGATGCAAAAAGATTTCTTGAGCTCCTCAAAAAAGTAAATGAACCTCTTTACATTGGATGTGAAAAATATAGTAAACTTTCATTTATCGTTAAATTGTTGCACATGAAAGTTTTATATGTTTGGACTAATAAGTCATTCTCTGAGACATTATCTCTATTTAAAGATGTCCTTCCTCCTGGGTGTGAAAGTTTACCATCTTCTTATTATGAAGCAAAATACGTAGTTAGGAAGCTTGGCCTTCATTACAATAAAATTGATACATGTCATAATGATTGCATGCTATTTTGGAAGGAGTCTAAAGACAAAGAGATGCGATCATTGTCAAGCTCCTGGATACAAAGATGGGGCTACATCTAGGGGAAAAAAGAAAGAGGTTCCTGCAAAAGTGTTAAGACATTTTCCTTTAATTCCAAGACTGCAAAGGATGTTTATGGATGAGAAACTTGCTAAAGAAATGACATGGTGTAAGGATGAGAGGGTAGATGATGGTTTGCTACGTCATTTGGCAGATACACAACATGGAAAGTAATGGATCGCAAATTTCTAAGCTTTGCAACTGATTCTCAAAATGTTAGACTTGGCCTTGCAAGTGATGGTTTTAATCCATTTGGCAACATGAATAATGCATACAGTATTTGGCTTGTTATTGTCATACCTTATAATCTTCCTCCTTAGTTGTGTATGAAGAAACAAAATTTCATAATGACGCTACTTATTCCTGGAAAAAGATCTCCTGGAAAAGACAAATATATATTTGCAACCTCTTATTGATGAATTAAAACAATTATGGGATGGAGTGAGAACATATGATTCATATTCCAAAAGTAACTTTGTGATGCATGCTACGATGTTGTGGACAATAAATGATTTTCCAACATATGGTGATTTTTCTGTGTTACGACCTGGTTCCTGAATCCCTACAGGATACGAGACCGGACCGACTCGACTGATCCCAAGACCCAGTCGTCCAACGAGGAAGTAACCAAAAAGCAGTAAAATAAATCACATTCACAATACAAGCAATTAACAGTAACAAAAGTACAGCAGTAAAGAAGTAAACTACTACAGTACGCACCACCACAACAGTAAGGAAGCAAACTAGTACATGAAATATAAGTTCACAATAAAAGAGTACAGAAGTGTAATCAATTACTTACTACAACAGGAACGGAGTACAATAGAAAACTACAACTACTGAGCTCTACTAGGCCCAGCACCCTCTGCAGCCGTAGGCTCTGACTGCTCTACACCTGGACCTGAAAAAGGTTATGAGTACAAAATATCAGCGAACGCTGAGTAGAGTGGCAACCAGCTAACTAAAACAGTAAAGGTAGACAGGTAGTTGTTGCTTTCAATTTATTTCTTTCTTTAACTAATTATTCTTTCTTTCATCACTTGGTTTATTTATCAGGTCTCTTTCTTGATCTCGAATGTTCCTCGTGGGAACGATCTTGATTGCAGTCTTTTCCGAAGAGTAGAAGTAGCACGTGGTGCTCTCCTAGTCGAGAGAGTCCCCCGTGGTGGTCCTACACTCAGTCAACCACCCCAAGGTCACTGACATATGTAACGGTGACTACGGCACGCGCGATAAACGCACGGGTAGCTACCCTGCACTGACAGGCGGTCAGTCATTTCCGTTAATGGGTGCACCCAAAGCACAGCACGGAACCAGTATAGGGCATAACCCTCTCAGTAGCAGGGGTCTAGCCCCTAAGAACCAAACATGGGTCTCGCCCCTCCACAGTCCGCGCACCCTCGCCTGACTACCCTGGTTTGCCCAGTGGGTCTAACAAGTCAGTGTAGGTCAGCTAGCTGAACCCCGGGCCCCGTGGGGTGGCTAGCTCTCTCCATACACTAGTAGCTCTCCTCAGTACAGTGTACGCGAGGGCCAAATAAGTCGGTGTAGAGTGACCAATCCTAACCTTAGGTCCCAACCCAAGGGCGGCTAGCTCCGTTCTACACTAAAATGGGGATCAGTCGCTCTCCTTGGTACTCCGTACTCAAGGGCTAGCTCACTTCCCCATTCACATTTCCAGTTCCATTTCATTTATTTCCAGGAGTTCTACTCCTAATTCCCCGTAGGGTTCATGCTCATGTTTCTCTGGCCAAGCCATACTAGGTATCACCATTTCTATTTCCATTTCTCAGGTTCTACACGTGTAGCATATAACTTTATTATTCACATTCCAGGTTTATTCACAAGTAGCTCGTGTTTCCAACATTTAATCTTCCATTTCCAGTTCATATACAGGCAACTCGTATTTAATCGTAAACAACAGGAATTTACATGCAATAGTTTGCTAACAACAGTACTCTACATTTCACAGGTACCTGTTATCCATTTGCAGTCAATTATTATTATTCTAATTACTCATCTAAGACTGCAATTCATACATTCCATACAAAGATTCTAGTATTTCTAGTCCTAGGATTCATGCCATACCCTAGGATCTAACATTCATTCCACATATGCATTCATGTTTTTAATTAAACTAGAGGAAGATACTCTACCAGCAAACCCAGGAGTGATGGGGGCTTGATTGGCAGGTCCACGTGCCTCAGCAAACCCCAAATCCACAATGGAACGAGGTCCTATCACAAGGATCAATCACAAGAGACCACTTAAAACATGATAAAAGTATTCCAACAAGTAGAGGAACTTATACGAAGAACAACAGAATCTTAATTGCGAAAATCGGACCTCAAACGGACCCTAAACGGGTCAAAAACAGCAATCCTGATTCATATCAGATGTCCGGAACACCTTCCAGGCGTCTTAAAAAAAGTCCAAAACCATACCTCAACTTTGCGCTACTCAAACGTTCAGAGACTCTGCTGAACCGTCTGGACCTAGTTCCAGACGTCCGACCCCCTCTCTGGACGTCTGGAGATGCTTTCCGCCGTTTGGTGCCTTGCCCAGACATCTAAACTGCGTGGGAGGGCGTGTCCCGCGCCTTCCCGAAGTGAATCCTGTATGCATTGACACAAAATCTCGTCAAAATGGCACGGAATAGTGCCTCGGTGGAACGACCTGTATGACTGTATCCGCAAAGGGAGGTGTACGTCGTGGGATTTACCTCTCAGTCGTCTGGAACCTCCTCCAGATGTCGTCTGCATCGTCTGGATGTCCATTCAGACGTCTGATTCTGGAAAAAATCCTAGAACCAGAAGCTGCCCTTGTCTTCTCGTGCCGCGCGCGACTGCGCCGCGCTTGCTCGACCGCTGCTCTGGTTGCAGCAGTGTCGGGGAGAACTTCCCCGGCGCACCTCTCCGCCTTGCGCACGCCCGACCGGCCCTGAGCTCTCCGGCGAGCTCACTCACCACCCCTCCCCTCGCTGCTCCTCCTCTCCTCCCATGCCGCTCACTCCCGCTCCTCGCTACTCGCCGCTCACCGCTCTCACTGGGGAAGAAGAAGGGTGGCTGAAGGTGAGGTGAACGAGGGAGAGGAGGGGGGGTTTAAGTAGGCACGGGGTTAGGGTTTCATCGGCGAGAGGAGAGAGAAGAAAATGTGACTACATACTGTCTGCATGCAGCACGCGCGCAGACGCGAGGACGTATACGAAAAATTTGATTTCCAGACGTCTTAATGTGTTTTAACAGCACGGGTATTAATAACATAACAAACTCAAAGGAAGTTTCGTCCCTGAAACTTGCGCTAGCTAGGGTGCGGAAAAAGAACATCACATGCATAACAAACTCAAAGAGGACCAAAGCCGGTCCGAAAAGACGTACCCTCAAAGAGCTCCGGGTACCGCTCTCGCATCGCCACCTCAGGCTCCCAGGTAGCCTCCTCATACCGCTGGCTCCTCCACAAGACCTTCACCAGGGGTATCTGCTTCCGTCTCAGACTCCGGATGGCTCTGTGTTGTGTTCCCGGGATGTATGGTGAACCTGGAACCGTGTGCCTCAGTCAGGAGCTCTCTCAACAGCTCCTCGTCCTTGGGAACGCACAAACGCCCCCTCATGCGTAGCACCTCATCTGTAAAGAAGTCTCCACGGTCCCCTAACGGTACTCTGTCACGTGACGACTACAGGTACGGATCGGCCATCTGTCTTGTGATGATGCGGTCTATCAGCTCTGGCCTCGTCTGTCCGGTCACAGTCACTGCCCCACAGTGCCCCAGTAACTCTAGGGGTCGCTAACTGCCCATCTCCTCCATGAGTCTCCAACTCTGTGCCTATAAACTGGCCAAGTGGGCGGCGCCTTCCGGCTTAAGGCGTCAGCCACCACGTTGGCCTTCCCCGGATGGTAGGAAATGCTACAGTCATAGTCCTTCAGGAGCTTTAACCAACATCTCTATCTCATGTTGAGCTCCTTCTGATCAAACGTCTCTGCAAAACAAGCATGTCCTGTTTGTTAGAAGAATACATATTCCAGGCATCTAAGACACAGAAAAAAGGAGTCTTACTGCTTTCATCGTTACTTTCTTAATAAAGGTCATCAATTTTGTTGTGATACAAGAAATTTTGATGGTAGTAGAGAAGAAAGAACTGCAACAAATAGGCTAATTAGATCAGAAGTGTTAGAACAGTTGAAGGGATAGAAGAATTGCTTTGGTAAAAAGTTTAGACACAAAAGAAAGCATACTCAAGATCACATGGGGGTTGTTATTATTGATCAACAAGAGTAATTTCCATGCTCAAGGAAAAAGATAAGTATCTTCTTTCAATTGCCACACTGGAAGGATGTTGAAATTAGACATAATTTGGATGTGATGCATATCGAAAAAAATGTTTGTAAAAATATATTGAGTACTGGTTGCGCACTCGTCTATGATTTTAATATCTCGTTGTAGTATAGTATAGAGGAGTGGTTACCAGTTTAATATAATTTGTTACTCGGAAATAAAAGTTTTCCCGAGGTCGAACTCAGGGAGCAAACTGTATTCTAGAGGTACAAAGTTTCTATTACAAAAATGAAAGAGAGAGAGAGAGAGAGATGTGTCTTGTTGGCTTTTTCTTCTTCTCTTCTTTCTCTTGTCTTTGTCTTCTTCTTTTCTCCTCTCTTTTCTTCGTCAGTCTTCTTTCTTCTTCTTATTTCTCTTCTGTTCTTCTCTCTTTCTTCTTCCAAGCTTCTTCTTTTCTTTCTCCTTGTGTTCTGCTTCTCTCTTCTTTCTCTTCTTCCTTCTGTTCTTCTTCTTCTTTTTCTTCCTTGCGGTGCCTGTTCTTCTTTTCTTCTTCTTCTTCTTTTTCTTCAGAGCGTCGTTTGATTTTTCAATCAGACGACTTAAGTAGCCTCTGCTACAGTGCGTCCTCCTTCTGTGGCTTTCTTCTTCTTCTCCTCGTGTTCTGCTTTTTCTTCTTCTTCTGCTTTGCTTCAAGCAGCCACAGCTCTGGCTGCTCCTTTCTTCTTTCTCTTCTCCTTCTTCCTCTGCGGTCTGCCTTCTCTTCTTCTTCTTCCTCTGTGCCTGCACACTCACAGATTGATCAGGGCAAAAACCTACTCTACCCTCCCCCGCGTCTCTCTCTCTTAGATTTCGCTCGTAGGATAGCTCTCCCAGAGCTGCCGGGTAATCAGGTACGGGTCGCGCCCAGGTCCAGGCTCACTAGCGTGCGGTGGTGGGCGAGGAGTGCAGGTCAGGTAAACAGGTCGGGCCAGGTCCGCGGGGGGTGGTCGCGGACGAGGCCGGGTGAGCGGGTGAGAGGGACCTCACCCCGTGTGCTGAGGCGATAAGCCTATAGCACTTTTTACCTTTATATGGGTGCGCGGCTGCAGAGTCTTCCGAGGTGGGACTAAATGTCCCACCCCAATTGGGCGCCTGCAGCTGAGAGAGCTGCAGGCAATTGCCACTGTGCGCGAGGCTCTCGCCCCAGCTGCAAGCCTGGGCGAATGCGGGAAGGCGAAGCACGCAGCCTGGAGAGTCGGGGCTGGGCAGGGCGAGGCTGCAGCTGCAGGCGAAAGGAGCTCCACCTGCTCAGCAATGGTGGCGGAGGGCAGGTGACCTGTTCACAGTAAAACGGCCTCTCGGCCTAATTAGACGAGTGGGGGACCTTCGCCGTGGTGCGGGGTCTGGCAGGTCGTGAGGTGGAGTGTAGGGGCTGCCCTAGGTTGGACTGTGGCCGGGGGAATGGGTTTGTTTGGGGGGTCTTCAGGCAGCAAAGGGCAGGAAGTGAAGGGGTGGAAGTTGTTCAACGTGAAGAGGCGGAGGTTCTGTGAGGGTCGGTGAGGCTTGCGGGGCTGTGGATTGATGGGGGCGCCTCGCCGAAGGGTAGCTGGAGACGAAGGGGGCGACGGTGGTCTGGAGCGGTCGAGGGCTTAATTGAATGTAAAATAGTGAGGAAAAGAAAGAGGGGGAAGTGGGGAGAAGTTTTGACCTAATTGTAGAGTCGAAGGGGGCCGGAGTAGGGCGACAGTCATATCGACTGTCGCCGGAGAAGAAGGTGCCCAGAGAGAAGGAGCGGCGGTGAGGAGAGAGCGGGAGAGCGCGCGCTGGGTACGGCGCGACGCGGGAAGAGCGGGCGAAGGCGACTCTGCTGCCGGTATTGCGGCAGAGCGACGAGGAGGAGGAGGAAGAACCGTTGGAGTTGGAGGGCCTTTGCCGGAGTAGGAAGAGAGGAAGGGGGGTTTCTCCGTCAGAACCGAGCTGTTGAGTTCGGTGGACGGGGGCGGCTTTTATAGAGGTGGAATCAGAGAGGAGGGCGGAGGGAGGCGACGTGCCTCCCTCGCCGGAGGACGCCGGAGATGGAGACCCATACCTTCCATGCGTTCGCACGGCAGGTATGGGCAGTCGCAGAGACCATGGAGGTGTCCCTGCGACGGCAGACGTCGCAGGGAACCCCCGGTTGTCTTGGCAGAGGGTCTCCCTCACCCTGCGCGGCGCCATGCTCCGCGCAAAGTCGCCGGAGCATGGCGCTGCTCAAGGTTTTGCAGGGAGGACCCAAATGCAAAGAACGAAGAAGAATTAGGGGCCAAAATGTGAGGGTTTCAAAAGTTGAGGGCCAAAAAGTAATAGGTGAGGACCAAAATGTAAAGTTGGTCAAGAAGGTCTCTTCTTAGGCTCAAGTTTTTATACATGACTAACTAGGACCTAAGGATTCTAATGGTGAATTTTATTTCTAGATTAGACCTTGTTTGACTGGTCAATTTACGTAGAAATCCAAATTAAGTTATTAATTGGACATGGTTCTCAATGTAGGTCAAAATGGGTTCCTAAGGCCAAATTAAAGATTCTAAACCCTAGAGATTATTTTTTATGAATTTTAGAGGGTTTATTCAATTTTTTATTTGCCTCGAACCTCGTGAATTGAAGTGGGTTTGTTTTTAGGGTTACAGGATGTCATTTAATTCCTTGGAGTTGTTGTAGCCCTTATTGGATCAATTCATTCCACTTTTCTTCTTATTAGGTTGGTTTGACCTATGTTTGGACCCTTAGTTACCCTGTTCTCAGATAGAGTTGGTGAAATTGCATTTTTACCCCTTAATTTTTATTTTCTTCACAAACTCAGAATTTCTTTGAGTCAAGCTTTCTATAGTTATGTAGGAGCTTTTTCTTACAAATCTGGGTTAGATGATGCTAGATTAGGGTTTATGACGAGGTTCTCATCATACCCCCATGCCTAGCTTTTGCTAGTCCCTTAGCAAAAACCTGAGGTTTTAACCTTTGTTCTAGACCATGATGTTTTTAACAACTTCAGATAAGTGCTTTTTCATTTGAACCTAGATTAGGTTAGAATGCTGACCATAGGCTTAAAAGGTACTCTAGTACCAACCAAGATCCAGATCTTTCTAGCCTTAGCCTCAGTCTTTGGCAAAGGTTTTTAAGGCCCACAAGAACTAACCTAAGGTTTATTGGAGTTTGTGGTTAAAGCACCCCGTGCTTGAAATGATTTTAGCCCTGGTTCAGTTCGCAGTGCGTTTTGTAAGAGAGAGAGGTAGAAAGTTTTTCTGTTTGGAGAGTTTTCTCTCTCCTTTTCTTTTTAGTTCTAGCCTAGGATTGGCTTTTCAACACGGTCTGTATCAGATTCATTGCTCCCATCATCAATCCTCAAGGGTTCCTGGCAATCGATGCTTCGAGATAGCACCGCCCATGGCAACCCCCAGAACCCTGGCTATTGAGATTTCGAGATAATCCCATCCATGGTGTTCCGTGGCCGAATTCAGACCCTGGCAATTGACACTTCATGATAATGCCATCCATGGAATCTGAACCAGCAGAGTGCTCACATGCCCCCAGTAGGATATGTAAATATCCTAAGAGACAAGCACTGAGGAGATGATATTTTGTTACGCATCTTTGAGGGGATTTCCCGCCTCTCCGCGCTAGGAACTCGTCTAAATCAACTTGTGTTGATCGGCCTCTCCTATTCTAGGTGTATTTTTCAGAGTTTTGTGACGCTTCTGCGTGATTTTGATTTTTACGCTTACTGAACCAGGCTGTGTGTGGGGTTGGGGTGCTTAGGTTACTGAGTCCTGTAAACCAGAAGTTAGTTAATGAGGTCAAATACTCCCTAAGCCTTGGACCTAATACTTAAGTTTTTCATTTTCCTCAACCTCTTGAGGACTGTTTAGATCTTAATGGGTACTAAGAGTCTATCCAAGAATGCCTAAAGTTTGCGTTCCTACTAATCTTACCATGCACTTTTCATTTCTTTTGGATAAGGTCTAGAACTTAGGTCAATTCCTTAGCTTCTTACTAATGACTATCACTCTTTTCTTTCATTTTTTTTTTGTGCTCCTTTTCATTTTGTTTCTTTTCCCTTCTCCCACGGAATTTCTTTTCTCCTCTTATTCTTTTTTTTTGAATTTTTTTTTGAATTTTTATGGTGTTTTTGGCCTATGTGAATTTTTTGTTTTAAAACCCTTTTTTACAAGTTTTGCACTTTTATACCCCCCCATGCCTAAGGTTTGCAATGTCCTCATTGTGACTTAGGGATTTTTATTTTCTTAGTTCATTCCTTAAGACAAATGTTTTAATGAGTGAATGGGTCGGGATGAATTCTGCGGACGATTTCTAATCTCAGATGCACGCATCTGAGGTGGAGTCGGCTGTCTAAGGGTGAACTTTAAGTGCACAAAAGTGTGAAAAGGGTTTTAGTTTTTTAGAAAATGATGGGCTGCCTCCCGTTAAGCGCTAAGTTTTACGCCATCGGCTGGGCGCAATAAGCTCAAAGGGAATGGAGGATATAAGAAGATTCAGCCAAATCAATAGAAGTCACATCAATGAACGGCTTGAGTCTCTGACCGTTCACGATGAAAGGTTCAGAATCGTGGCTGAGCGGACTGATTTCGATAGCTCAATTTCCAAAAACCTGTCGGACTAAATATGGTCCGACCCACTTGAATCGCAGCTTTCCCGGGAAAAGTTTGAGTCGGGCATCAAAGAGTAGGACCTTCTGACCAGGATGAAAGATCTTTCTCGAGATATGCTTGTCATGGAAAGCTTTAACCCGCTCCTTGTAGATTCGCGAATTCTCATACGCGTCTAGGCGTAATTCATCGATCTCGCTGATTTGGAGTTTTCTGTGGGTTCCAGCCTTTGAAAGATCTAGATTACAGTTCCGTACTGCCCAATAGGCTTTATGCTCCAGTTCTACGGGAAGGTGACACGCCTTTCCGTACACCAGTCTAAAGGGAGACATGCCTAATTGGGTCTTGTGGGCGGTCCTATAGGCCCACAATGCTTCCGGAAGTCGGGACGACCAGTCCTTCCTGTCAGGCCGAACAGTGACCTGCAGGATTTTCTTGATCTCCCGATTTGACAGCTCAGCTAGACCATTAGTTTGGGGGTGGTAAGGAGTAGAGATTCGGTGAGACACCCCGTATTTGATCATCAGTGACCTAAACTGAGCATTTGTAAAATGGGTCCCCCCATCAGAGATTATAGCACAGGGAATCCCGAACCTTGAGAAAATGTTTTGATGAATGAATTTAAGAACAATCTTGTGATCACAGGTTCGGGTCGGTATGGCTTCGATCCATTTGGACACGTAGTCCACAGCAAGCAGAATGTATTCGAAACCATCCGAAACAGGAAAGGGGCCAATAAAATCAATCCCCCAAACATCAAAGATTTCGCATACGAGAATCGGCTGCAAAGGCATCATGTCGCGACGGCTCATGTTGCCCAAGGTCTGGCAACGACTGCATGCCTTGTAGTGATTGTATGCGTCTTTGAATAGTGTAGGCCAGCAAAAACCACACTGAAGGACTTTTGATGCGGTTTTATGCCCAGAGAAATGGCCACCGCATGCCTGGTCATGGCAGAAAGAGAGGATATTGTTGAATTCCTCCTCCGAGACACATCTCCGAATGATTTGATCAGCACCTATGCGGAAAAGGTATAGATCTTCCCAGATGTAATACTTGGTATCGGAACGTAATTTGTCTTTCTTGGCCTTCGGCCAATTAGACGGGGTCTGATGAGATGCCAGGTAGTTTACTATATCAGCAAACCATGGAAGTCTAGTACCAACAGTAAACAGGTGCTCATCAGGAAAGTGTTCCGTGATGGGTCCGGAAGGGTTGATAATCAGAAGGAAGACGAGACAGATGGTCGGCTACCACATTCTGCCTTCCCGCCTTGTCGCGAATCTCAAGATCGAATTCTTGCAACAGCATGATCCAACGGATTAGTCGAGGCTTCGCGTCCTTCTTGGCAAGGAGATGCCTTACAGCCGTATGATCCGAGTAAATGATGACATGGGAACCCAGAAGATACGATCGGAACTTTTCAAGGGCAAATACTACGGTTAGCAGCTCTTTCTCCGTAACCGTATAGTTACGCTGAGCCTCGTCAAGTGTCTTACTAACGTAGTATATGACCACGGGTTTCCCGTCAGCTTTTTGCCCCAGGACCGCTCCTACAACGAAATCAGATGCATCGCACATGATCTCAAAGGGTTGAGACCAATCAGGGGATTGTAGGATAGGTGCTTGGGTGACTCGGTCACGCAGGTTTTCAAAGGCTAGTGTGCATTCCTTGGAGATTTCAAAGGGTACATCCTTGGAGAGCAGAGAAGTCAAGGGGCGCGTGATTTTCGAGAAATCCGGAATGAAACGACGGTAAAAACCGACGTGCCCTAAAAAAGAACGGATGTCCCTGATCGAGCTAGGCATAGGAAGGCGAGAGATCAGATCAACCTTAGCTCGATCCACTTGGATGCCTTTTTCTGAAATCAAGTGTCCCAAGACAATTCCCTCAGGCACCATGAAATGGCTCTTTTCCCAGAAAAGAACCAAATTCACCCCGATGCATCGCCTAAGTATTTGGACCAAGTGTTGGAGGCAATCGTCAAATGATTCTCCAAAAACTGAAAAGTCATCCATGAAGACTTCCAGAAAATCACCTACCCTACGGCACGCGTGATAAGTGTACGGGTAGCTACCCTACACTGGCACGCGATCAATCATTTCCGCTAGCGGGTACACCCAAACGTATAGCACAAAACAGAATAGGGCCTTACCCTCTCAGAATGGGGGTCTCGCCCCTCAGAAGTTTGCGTGCCCTCGCCTGACTATCCTGGTTTGCCCAATGGGCCTAACAAGAGTCGGTGTAGGGTGGCAAGTCTTAACCTCGGGGCCCATGGGGTGGCTGGCTCCCCCCTACACTAAAGTAATAGGAGTTAGTGTAGGGGGCCATTCCTAACCCCGGGTCTTAACATAAGGGCGGCTAGCTCCCCCCTACACTAAAGTAACAATAACTCTCCTCGATACCACGTACACGAGGGCCAGCTCACTTTCAATGCAAAAGGGACAGTTGCTCTCCTCGGTACCAAGTACTCGAGGGCCAGCTCACTTCCCTCCTACATACGATATTCATTCCGCATACGTGAGTTCCTCTTCTTGTTCCCCGTAGGGTTAATGCTTTGTATTTATTTCATTTTATTTCACGACATGCATATCTCGTTGTTCACATCTTGGTTCTTAACCTTATAACAGGCAGCTCATGATTTAATAACGAAAAGAAGCATCACAACATTTAACTATTAATTTGTTAGCATAAAGGGTTCTAACTTGCATTTTAGAATAAACCATGTGTTTCAAGCAATGTTCATTCACTCAATTCTGCCCTAAGGTTTATTTCATATCCTAGGGTTCAATCAACTCATTCTAAGATAGCATGTGATGAGAACCTCATCATGAATCCTAACTAGCACATTTTAACCTAATAAAGTGAACAAAAGCTCCTACATAACCTAAGGGAAGGCCTAATTCAGGGAATTGTTAATCTAAGAATAGAACATGTCACAAAGGGTAAAATTGTAATTTTACCATTGTAATGCATCAACGGGATTTCTAAGGGTGTAGACATAGGTCAAGTGAACCTAATAAGAGAAAAAGTGGGATGGTTTGATCAGAAAAGGGTTATGACAAAATCTAGGAATTAAATGACATTCTGTAACCCTAAAACAAACCCACTTTAATTTATACGATTCCAGGAAAGATAAAAAGAAACTAAACCCTCTAAAATTCATGAAAAAATATCCCCTAGGGTTTAGAACCTTCATTTTGGCCTTTGGAACCTGTTTTGGCATAGATTGTGGTCCATACCTAATTTTTTACCTAATTTGGGTTTTTATGCAAAATATCTAGTCAAACGTAGTCAAACCTAAAATCCAACTTCACCATTGGATTCCTTAGGTCCAAATAAGGTTTATACCAAAATTTAAACCTAAGGAGAGGTCATCTTGACTCACTTTGCAAATTGATCCTCAAAAATTACTTTCTGACCCTCAACTTTTTGAAACCCCTGCGTTTACCCCCTCAACTTCCTCATCATTTTCTTCACTTCGTTCCTTTTTCCACCCGCAGCAAAAGGCCATGCCTTCGGCGACTTTGCGCGGAAGATGGTGCCTGATCTGCATGGGGAGTCGGCCCCAGATTTGAAAGGGGAGCTCCGTAGAGCTCCCTACGGAGCCCCCTCCCGCATGGGCTGCTCCCCATGCCTTGAAGCTTGCCATACCACTTGTGCGAACACGTGAGAGGTATGGGTCTCCGGTCTGCCATACCTCTGGCGTGACCTTCCCGCCGCTCTTGCACGCCTCCCAGCCAACCTTTGCCTATTTAAGGAGCGAAACACCACGCCGCATCCTTCAAGCTCGAATTGGCCTGAGATCCCCATCCTATTCATCTCCTCCCAACTTTGGCCATCCGCCCAGAGCTTCCGACGACTCTTCCTCTCCTCTCTCGTCGCTCTGCCACAGTACCAGTGGTAGAGCTACCTCCGCCGTCTTCCGCCGCGTCGCGCCGTACCAGCGGGCACCCTCCGATCCCCTTCCTCATCGCCGTCTTCTTCCCTTGGGCTCCTTCGTCTCCGGCGACGGCAGGCACCAGCCGCTCACCATCCTCCTTCCCCCTTCGCTCTGAACCTGCCAGATAAGTTCTCCTTTCTCCCCTCTCTATTTCCCCCTTGTCAATTGTTATTTCCAACCCCTCGGCAGTCGCCAACCACCACCATCATCCACGCCTTCGGCAGACCACCGGCGAGGTGTCTTCGCCATTCCACTCCTCCATCCACCTCGCCAAACCCCTCTAAAGCTCCACCATCACTCCCTGATCATTTTCCCCCTTTCCATTCACCGCGCCACCCACTGTCTCCTTCCCCCGAACGCACCCACCTGCACGCACACAGTGTGCCCTAGGCACACACGCACAACCACCCTTACGCCATGCTGACCCCCAGGCTACCTTCGCCGTACTCCGGCGAAGCCTGCTGAAGGTTCTGATAGGGCCACAAGGCCGTATTTGTGATTTCAGGGTCGTGACTTCTTCCGCCATTGGTGCAGAAACACGAAGCTTGCTTGAAGCTTCGTTTAGGTCCCAAGCGCCCAAGTCTCCAGGTCTAGAAGGCGCGGATTCCCCTCGCACACCCAACCAGACAGCCAATTGGCCTCGAAGGCCTTAGCTACAGTTGCATTTGCTCGCGACATTTGCTGCGAGCACGGGCGTAGAAGCGGGTGGGACATTAGTCCCACCTCATAAATGCAAGAGAGTGGTGAGTGCCATAAATTGATTTTGTGCTCTCGTCTCTTTGCCTCCAATACACAGGGGTGAGGTCCCTCGCCCCCTCACGCCTCGTCCGTTATATTCCCCCGCGGACCTGTCACCTGACCCGATTACCTATCCGAGCACTCCTCACACATCACACCCACGCTGGTGCTTCTGGTCTCGGGCACGTACACCCGACCTGATAACCCGGCTGGCTCTGGGAGAGCTGTGACCCGAAGAGAGAAATAGACAGAGAGAGATGCGGGGAGGTTAGGGGTAGGTTTTGCATAACCATGCCTGTGTAGGGAAGAAGAAGGAGCAGGAGCTGAAGCAGAAGAAGAGGAAGAGGAGAAGCCAACTGAAGAAGAAGAAGGCACAGTGCAGAAGGTAAAGAAGAAAAAGAAGGCAGAGGAAGGAGCAGAAGCAAAGCCAAAGAGGAAGAGAAGAAAAGAGGAGGGAGCTACCATGCAAAGAGGAAGACCAAGTAGAAAGGAAAAGAAGAGAAGAAGAAAAAGCCAAGGAGAAGAAGAAGCAGCAACAGTAACCAAAAAGAAAGAAAGGAAGAAGAAGAAGACTTGCACTGTAGCAGTTGCCACTTAAGGCGTCTGATTCCCAGAATCAGACGTCTGAAGACAAAGAAAGAAAAGTGAGAGAGAGCAAATAAGATGGAGAGAAAAGAAGAAAAAGAGCATGTAATTCCCTACTCGGAGGGGTGAGATCAGCATAACGTAAAAAATGCGGAAAAAAAACCAATCTCACAAAATAGACAAACACACAATGTACACAATAATTTTTAGGTGGAAACCCAAACTGGGTAAAAACCACCACCTAACCCTCTCGAGTTAGGATTTTCCGATCAACCAAGTTGATCAAATCCACTAAACGAATCACTTTAAACGAGGGTGATTCAACCTCAATTACAACCACGCTGCAAGTGTGAGGGTAGCGTTCCTCAACCCCTTCTCTTCACGAGAAGGATTTTGTCCCTCGAAGGAGACGGGAATTCGCAAAGAGAATACCCAACCAAATAACAAAGATAAAATAACAACAATCCTATAGAGCCAACAAAGTAATTTAAACCTAGCTTCTATAGGAATTAGGAAACTCCCCTTTGCAAGGAGTGCATCGGATCGATGACGCGGGTGCGTGAGCCACGCGACGGCGCAACGTTGCTCTCGTGAACTACGGCAGGAGAGCGGTGTGCAAATGCTTGATGCTCTCTAGATGAAGAACTGGAGCTTGGAGAGCAAGAGCTTGCTTCTTAGGATCAAGAGACACAAAATGGTGTGAAAATGTATTACTTGGTGTGTCTTAATGTGTAAGAGGTTCCTCTCTATTTATAGAGGCCTTAGGAAGGCTTTGGAAGGCTTAGGAAAGCTCCCATAGCCGTTGGGAGCAAAGCCCAAGAGACTTAGGCCGAAATCAGGAACAATGATTGCACTGACAGGGTTATCAGACGTCTGATCCTGGCATCAGACGTCTGGAAGATCACTTTAAGACGTCTGGGAACAACATCAGACGTCTGATTTTAGGCGGGTTTCTTCCTGACTTGGATTAGATCTAAACAGGGTTCTAGTGCAAGTCGATCAGACGACATACATGATGTCTGGCACTATATCTGGACGTCTGGAAACCTAATTTTTCGTGGGAATGGATTTCCAAGCGTTGCAACGGCTAGAAAATCTCTGAGAAGAGATTTTAGGTTAGCCGAGGCAAAACGGTCACCTATCAGACGTCTGGAAAGGCTTAAGGACGTCTGATAAGGCTCTAACGGTCATCTCCTTAAGTGTTTGTTAAGCCAGCCAACGGTCCACTAATTGGACGTCTGCCAAATACATTAGACGTCTTCTAAGACGTCTGGACTAAGGTCTGGACGTCTAATTTTCATCAGACAGAACTTCTATGTCTAGGCTAATTGTTATCAGACATATGAATCAACAGTCAGACGTCTTAAAACACATTATCAGACGTCTGATATTGGAATTAGACGTCTGGAAAGGCTATTTGAACCCTATATTGGTTTTCTATGTTTTCTATACAAAACCTAAGTATCCTAGGGTTGTGCCGGTGTTCCTAGGACTACTGTTAGGGTACTTTGAGGCTCTTTAACATGAATCTAAGTAACAAAATAAAGAGCAACAGAAGAAATGAAAAATACAAGGAGTACAAGAGAAGGAAATCTATCCTATTCTTCATCTCCTTCCTTCTTCAATCTATTGCTCCTCACGAATCTCCTTTGTTTTTCATCAAGCTCCTCCAATCCGTCCTGGATGCGAGCTCGAACTCTGTCTAAACATGTCTCCATTTACAATTGTCCTGAAATCTAAGACTCCAAGTGCAAAATGTTAAATGACGCGTGTTTTGTTATCATCAAAACAAATGATCGTGGTGCTCTAGCACCAACAGAGAAGACACATTCTACTTTTATTCTCTACACTTTTTTGTAAAACAGTATATTATTGTGAATTGTGATTTTTATGCTTCTAAAAATCAAATTTGCTCCTTAAGTTCGATCTCAGAACATTTCAAGTAATAAATAAAAATCAAATTGATGATGAACCAGTCAACATCAATTTTTTATTTTAGAAGCTTCAAAATCACAATTTCTGATTTTATACTGACTTAGTCTCTCTTTTGTTGTGCAGGAAAGGAAGAAAAGACAAGCAGCTGCATAACAACCACACCAGGGGATAGGTAACCTTCAACCCTCTCTCTTAAGTCCCTCACATTCTAAAAAGGAAAAAACAAAAGAGAAATCAATCTAAGGCTACCTGTCTTCCATACTTAGTACTTCACAGAGTTGCTTGTTTTTTAGTTTCGACACATCTTAACTGCATATCCATTTAAGGTAACTAGGGCTAAAACCTTCTTGCTTGAGCCCTAGTTACCCATTTCTGAGGCAACTAATTGGACCAACTAGAGCCAACCTAGGATTCCAAGCTAGGGCTTTAGAGACACATCTTCTTCTAAACAAAGAATTGAAAATTCCAAAAGAGGTATGCCTAAGCCATTGTTTGAAAAGAATTATTCAAGAGAAACCCAAAGCAATCAGGCTCTTAATCTACTTGAACAATAAAAGAAAGGACTTGAGAAGCTCTTACAGGAACAAAGAGGTGAAGTTGATCCTTTGGGTCAACCAACCTTTAAATTAGGTCACCTTTGCACACAAAAGGCTTAAAGTTCAAGTGGAACCCTAAGCACCTTGATCTTAACTAAAAGTGCTAGACTTAAGAGGTCAAGGTCCCTATTCTGGTCTACCTGGAATCTCAATGACAAGAGAGGTCGGGTGGGGGAAACCCTGTAACTCGTGGGGGTGCTCTACAGTGTAGGGGTCTTCGCAGGACTCACCCTCTCTGGCTGCCCAAGTAATTCTCAGGTGGACGACCTTTTGATCAAGGGGTATCATCCGTCCCGAACCTCTATAGTCACCCAACATATTTTGGGTGTCTTGATTGGGTCCAACACGTTATAACCTCATCCAGTCTATCAGTGCATGTTTGGTAGGAGGTCCTTGAAACCTCCTTTAGAAATCTACTCTCCCCGAGGCCAAGCCTCGGTTCCCTTGTTTGTGCAACAACCCCTCCACATAGACCTTTCTTCTGATTCTGAACCTAGTTCCCCTTCTTCTTCCATCATGGCACAGCCTGTTGAAGAAGAAAATAATCTTGAGCACCAGCTTCAATGTCTTAATGACCTCTTCCAGAATTTCATGAACCCACCGCAGCACCCCATGATGCGAGATCACTATAATCCCGCTGCAGTGGCAGTTGAGCCTCGAGTCAGAATCCTTACTGGAGGACCTGATTCTGAATTAAAGCCCAATATGATTCATGCCATACCTAAATTTTATGGGCTTAACTCTGAAAATCCCTTCCAACATATCAAACAACTCAAGCATCTGGCCCAGATCTTCGGGTCAGATGCGCAAAATCGAGATATCTTACTCATGAAGATGTTCTCTTTCTCCCTCATGGACAAGGCGGCTCATTGGTACCAGACATAGACCCGTCCAATCAACACCTATGATGAACTTCAATCCGAGTTTTTGAAGAAGTTCTTTCCCGTTGGTCGGGCAAACACCTTGCGCCATCAGATTACTCACTTCACCTAGCAGACGGGAGAACCTCCTTATGAGGCATGGGATCGATTTTTGGATCTCATGAGAAAGTACCCCCATTGCGGAGTTCCTAAATGGGAATAAGTCCAGTCTTTTTACCAGGGACTCCGTGAAGACATTAGATTATTCGTCAATGCAACTTGCGGAGGGAATATCATGGGTCAGTATGAGGACACCGTGTGGGAGATTCTTGAGAATATGTGCAAGAACTCCATCAACAATGACTCCATGGGGTTATTCGACTGGACAATTACCCACGCATCGACGAATCTTAGGGTAGCACATGAGATGCAAGGCCTGTCCGCATTTTTCGACTTGGAACTGATGGCCAGTCGATTGGACAAGGTCTCTATCATCGAGAAGAAGGTTGACGAGCTGACTCAGCATTTGCAGCGAGCCAGCTCTGTGCACAACTCCTTCACACAGCCACCTCCCGCAAGGGAAACTGTGCAAAATATCTTCCACCGATCTTCTCCTGGGATGGACCTATACCCACCCCCATCTGACTCCAGGATCGAAGGAACCTCTGATCCTTTCTATTCATGTCGGGGGAACTCTGATCCCCCATACTCTAGCTTTCCTGAGGCTCCTCAGACCTGCGAGGACCTCAACGCCATCCAGAATGACCCATTTTCCAACACCTACAACCCTGGATGGCAAAATCATCCCAATTTCTAGTGGGCAGGAAACTCTCAGACCCAGAGACCACCTTATCAACCCCGTCCACAAGCACCTCGTCCTTTTCAGCCGCCTCAGCCTCGGCCCAACCCCACCTATCCATCCGGGCCAAACCAAGACCAAATGTCCCTCATCCTCCAAACTCTGGCTGACATTCAAAGAACGAATGCGGCTATCCAAAAACAGCGCAAGGACAAGATCACAGAGGTCTGCAACCAACTCGCCCAGATGGCGAATTCTCGCCAACCAGGCACTCTTGTTCACAACCTCTGCCAAACCCTAACAACGTGCCGACCCAGTGACGCGTTATGAACCTAAACCCAGGACAAGCACACATGACTTATCAGGCCCCTTTTGTTCCATCACTTGACGGGATAGAAGCATCAACCTCCTATGTAGGTTATCAACAGCAGCAACCCAAGACCCACCTTATCCAGACCACTCCAAGCCTGGTAGTGACCCAAGCCCTAGGATAGTTATCCATGATGTCCCTATCCCTGTCCCAGATCAAAAACCTGGATTTATTCTAGAGGAACCAACCAAGGTTCCCTTTCCCAAGGCCTTGACCATGGGAAAGAGGACAACTAAACCCATGACTCCTGAGGAGCACCTGATCAAGCTCTTTGAGTAGGTCCAAATAAACATCCTCTTGATGGATGCAATCCGCCACGTACCGGCTTACGCACGATTCTTGAAAAACGTATGTACACCCCAGCGTAAGCCGCGAACCAAGAGTGGGAGTTCAATTGTACTATCAGAGCAAGCTAGCTTTGTGATCCTGAGTAAACTCCCACCCAAGGCAAAAGACCCAGGTACTCCCCTGATCTCATGTGAAATTGGTGAAATCCAATTTGATAGAGCTTTGTTAGACCTAGGTGCCTCCATAACCTTATACCCACATCCCTGCTTAACCACCTTGAAGAATCTGAGTTGAAACCGACTGAGGTGACATTGCAGTTAGCTGATCGATCCATTAAGTCACCTAAGGGAGTTCTCGAGGATGTTATTGTTAGTGTGCGAGATTTCTACTTCCCAGTAGATTTTATAGTTCTAGACATGGATGCACCTGAGAACCCAAGGGATACACCAATTATACTAGGGAGACCTTTTCTGGCCACTGCAAGGGCCAACATAAGTTGTGAGGAGGGCCAAATAGAGCTGAAATTTAGAAACCAAATCCTTAAGATTGATATCTTTGAGGCCCAACATGGGATTAATTGTGGTGTGGTAGAACAATTATGTGATATCAAGATCGTGGTTGATGGTCGTGTCGTGCTTCGCGTATTTAGAAATTGGGGTTACAAGTAACCCATCGTCGTAGTTGCAAAACACGTCGATCAGATAAAATTTATACCGAAACTCCAAGGGAGTCCCGAATTGAACATAGGGAGGCGACGTTTACTTTATGTGAAAACCGCACTTCGTTTCGTTTCTTTTTGGTATTTTAAAGTTTTGATATTTTTTTTGTATTTTTGGAATAAAAGAAATCAAGCAAACGTATCACAAGATAGAGATATGGAACAAATCTGATATATATTACTTCTAATGTCAATGACAATGAACTACAAAAGTATAAAAAGAGAGGGAGGTGAGAGGAAATCTCTCGAATCGGTTGTTCGGTGAGACGACGGCGCTTGGCGGAAGCTCGAACGAAGGAGGTGAGTAGCAGGACGACGGAGGTGAGATGCTGGAGGATGTCGAGTTGAGGAAAGCTTCGACGTTGCTCCGGAATGGAGGTGAGAAGACGGAGTTGATCTGCTACCAGAATGGAGGTGAGAGGACAGCTCCAAGGTGAGCTATGAAGGGAGATGGGAAGTTGGAGTATTTGGTGGGGTAGAGGTTCGCTACACTAATAGGCACCTTGGGAGCTTGAGAACAAGCTCTAATGGAGCATTGGTAGGCTTGCTAGAGCTTGGGAGTAGGTGGGAGTAGAGTAGGTAGAGATGGCTTGGAAGGGAGGGTGTGTAGGTCCTTTTATAGTGGTGGACAAGAGGTAAAAATCGTATCTGGGTCTTTACTGATGTCCACAAACGTCGCTGCAGCTGGCATTGAAGATCCACCCTTCAATTGTTCTTGCTGGCATGCGCAGACCATTAGTGACAGCTGCAAGCGTCACTAAAGGTGCATCGCTGAAGATCCGCACGCCTCCCTGCTGACGTGCACTCCGCCGGCGCTGTGTACTTTGTGCACCCATGTCGCGCGTGCGCTGGCATGCACATATGTGTACGCTGCGCTGGCGCTAGCACTGCTGCACGCTGCGCGGCTATTGCTGAGCGGCCGGCGAAATTAGAAATTGGGGGGGCTGTGGGGATTCGAACCCGCGCCCCTCCTTTGCAAGCCAGTGTTAGCACCATTGCGGCAACCCTCCAATTGTGTCGCGTGGAGTGGTTTGGCGCGTCCGCCTCCCAGCCGTTGGATCTTGATCCAACGGCTAGGATTGAAGGGTGCGGATGAAGAAGGAGTTGGGCGGTGCTGCTGGCCGGTGTTGGGCGGTCTGGATGGCGCCACGTGGTGCCATCAAGGTCGTCCATCTTCTTCTTGTAAAGGGTGCTGCGATGCTCAGATCAAGATGATTCCCACGATGCTGAACTGCGATCGTCTCTCCAGATCCATCCGTACGGTCGGATTTTCCATCCGAAACCCGTATGGATGTCGCATTGCCCCCTGGTCGTTGATCTTCCTCAGGCTTAATGTGATGCTACGGGACTCCGATCTGGACGATTTCAGAGGCGTTAGTCTCCGATCGTCATCCCGATTAGATCCGTATGGTCTGATCGTCCATCCGAGGCCCTAAAATAAATCCTCTTTTCTCCTGACCATAAAAAGGACCTAATTAACCTAAAATATAAACAACTACTCAAAATGCAGAATGATGCATGCTATGCGATATTTATATCATGATATGCAGTGCTAAGCCTAGGAACTATCATAAATAAGCATTTTACAATGAATTTGTACGTGTTTATCAGTTGATGAACCATATTTTGAGGGCAACCTAATTATCTCCATTCAACCACAAGAAGAGCAAAACCTGCAATTAGAGGAGTCTGAACTTGATCTAGACAAACCCATAGCTCCTACCCTTATTCCTCACACACACTCTGAACCACCCGCTACTGCAGATAATCCCATTTTGGAACTCAAGCCCCTTCCCAAGCATTTGAAATGTCATTTTGGGTTCCAATCAGACACTTCCTATGATTATAAACTCCGGACTCACCAGTGATCAGGAATCCCGTCTGATTACTGTTCTCCAACAACATCGTAGAGCCATTGGTTGGACTCTCAATGATTTAACTGGAATAAGTCCCTCTTATTGCACACACCACATCTATTCCGAAGAGGGCGGATGACCTTCACGTGAAATGCAGAGATGTCTGAACCCTAATCTACAGGAGGTCGTGAAAAAGGAGATCATTAAGTGGTTAAATGCAGGGATCATTTACTCGATCTCCGACAGTCGCTGGGTAAGCCCAATCCTGGTTGTGCCTAAGAAGGTAGGACTCACCACTATCACGATGGAAACCGAAGAGGTCATCCCTACCCGTATAGCCAATTCGTGGAGAGTCTGCATTGATTACCGAAGACACAATTCCTCCATGAAGAAGGATCATTTCCCACTACCGTTTATTGAATCCTAGAAAAACTAGCGGGAAATAGATTCTTCTGCTTTCTTGACGGGTACTCCGGTTACAACCAAGCGGCCGTACACGTTTCGAAGGATGCCTTTCGATCTCTGCAATGCACCCATGACTTTTCAGCGGTGCATGCTTGCCATATTCTCTAATATGGTAGGTGATTATCTGGAAGTCTTCATGGATGACTTCTCAGTTTTTGAGGCATCATTTAATGATTACCTCCAACACTTGTTCATATACTTAGGCGATGCATTGACATAAATCTGGTTCTTTCCTGAGAAAAGAGCCACTTTATGGTGCCTGTGGGGATCGTCCTGGGACATTTGATTTCTGAGAGGGGCATCCAAGTGGATCGAGCTAAGGTTAACCTGATTTCCAAACTCCCTATGCCTATCTCGATTAGGGACATCCGATCTTTTCTGGGGCACGTCGGTTTTTACTGTTGATTCATCCTCGATTTCTCGAAAATCGTGCACCCCCTGATCACTCTTCTCTCCAAGGATGTACCTTTTGAGATTTCCAAGGAATGCACTCAAGCATTTGAGATCCTTCATGACCGAGTCACCCAAGCCCCGATCCTACAGTCCCCTGATTGGTCTCATCCCTTTGAGATCATGTGCAATGCATTTGACTTCACTGTAGGAGCGGTTCTGGGGCAAAAGATTGACGGGAAACCCGTGGTGATATACTACGCTAGCAAGACACTTGACGAGGCTCAGCGTAATTACATGGTTACAGAGAAAGAGCTGCTAGCTGTAGTATTTTCCCTTGAAAAATTCAGATCATATCTCTTGGGTTTCCACATTATTATCTACTTGGATCACACAGCTGTGAGGCATCTCCTTGCGAAGAAGGACACGAAACCTCATTAATCTGATGGATCTTGCTGTTGCAAGAATTTGACCTTGAGATTCGCGACAAAGTGGGAAGACAGAACGTCGTAGCTGACCACTTGTCCCACCTTCCTTCTAAGATCATCGACCCTTCTGGACGCATCATAGAGAATTTTCCTGGTGAGCACCTCTTGACTATTGGTACCGGGCTTCCATGGTTTGCTGACATAGTAGACTACTTGGCATCACACCAGATCTTGTCTGATTGGCCGAAGGCCAAGAAAGACAAATTGCACTCCTATGCCAAGTATTACATCTGGGAAGACCCGTACTTATTCCACATAGGTGCTAACCAAATTATCCGACGATGTGTCTCGGAGGTCGAAATCAATGACATACTCTCTTTCTGCCATGACCAGGCATGCGGTGGCCATTTTTCTAGGCACAAAATCGCATCAAAAATCCTCTAGTGTGGCTTTTACTGGCCCACTATCTTCAAGGACGCATACAATCACTGTAAGGCATGTATCCATTGCCAAACTTTGGGCAACATGAGCCATCGCGACATGATGCCTTTACAGCCGATTCTTGTACGCGAGATTTTTGATATTTGGGGGATTGATTTTATGGGCCCCTTCCCTATCTCGGACGACTTCGAGTACATTTTACTCGCTGTTGACTACGTGTCCAAATGGATCGAAGCCATTCCGACTCGAACCAGTGATCACTAGATCATTATCAAATTCATTCACCAGAATATCTTCTCACGATTCGAGATTCCACGAGCAATCATTTCTGATGGAGGAACTAATTTCACTAACGCTCAGTTCAGGTCACTGATGGCCAAATATGGGGTGTCACACCGAATCTCTACTCCTTATCACCCCCAGACTAATGGTCTAGCTGAGCTATTGAACCGGGAAATCAAGAAAATCATTCAGGTTACTGTTCGACCTGACAAGAAGGACTGGTCATCCCGGCTTCCGGAAGCTTTGTGGGCTTATAGGATCACCCACAAGACCCAATTAAGCATGTCTCCCTTCCGACTGGTGTACGGGAAGGCGTGTCACCTCCCCGTCGAACTGGAGCATAAAGCATATTGGGCAGTATGGAGCTGCAACCTAGATCTTTCTAAGGCTGGAACCCACAGAAAGCTTCAGATAAGCGAGATTGTTGAATTACGCCTCGATGCGTATGAAAACTCGCGAATCTACAAAGAACGGGTTAAAGCCTTTCATGACAAGCACATTTCTAGAAAGATCTTTCACCCTGGTCAGAAGGTTCTACTCTTCGATGCCCGACTAAAATTGTTCCCAGGTAAGCTGCGATCCAAGTGGGTCGGACCATATCTAGTCCAGCAAATCTTTGGAAATGGAGCCATCGAGATCAGCCCACTCAGCCACGATTCTGAACCCTTCGTCGTGAACGATCAGAGACTCAAATCGTTCATTGACGTGACCAATACAGATTTGGCTGAATCATCCTTTACCCTCCATTCTCCCTGAGCTCATTGTACCCAGCCGATGGCATAAAACTCAGCGCTTAGTGGGAGGCAACCCGTCATTCTTTTGAAAACCCGAAACATTTGCTAACATTTCTTTGCACTTTAGGTTCATCCTTTAGGACAGCTGACTCCACCTCAGGTACTCGTACCTGAGATTAGAAATCGTCCGCAATAGTCACCTCGACCCATCCACTCACCCAATACTTGTCCTAATGCATGAACCAATCTGAATAAAAATTCACCTAATTTACAATGAGGACATTGCAAATCTTAGGCATGGGAGGGTATGAAAGTGCAATGAAAACTCATAACAAGAAAATGTTTCAACAAAAAAATCACATATGTCAAAAACACCAAAAAATTAAAAAAATAAATTTGAAAAAGAACAAAAAAATGGGAGGAGGGAAGAAATTTTTGTGAGCTTTACAAAAGGAAAAGAGCAAAAGGCTAAAAACTAGCACAAAATGAAAAAGAAAGAGATAGTCATTAGTAAGAGATTAAGGGATTAACCAACGTTCTTGACCACATTAAGGAAGTAAAAGAAAGTGCTAAAGAAACACAAAAAGATTAGTAAGAACGCTAACCTTAGGCCTTTTTGGCTAGACTCTTAGTACCCATTAAGATCTAGATATTATTCAAGAGGTTGAGGAAAATGAAAAGCTTAAGTATTAGGTCTAAGGTTTAGGGAGTATTCGACCTCATTAACTGACCTTTGATTTACGGGACTCGGTAATCTAAGCACCCCAACTCACACATAGTCTGGTTCAGTGAGCATAATTATCAAAATCACACAGAAGCGTTTTAATGTTATGAAAATGTTACCTAGATTAGGAGCGGCCGATTAACATAAGTTGATTTGGACGAGTTCCCAGCGCAGAGGGTAGGAAATTCCCCTCGAAGATGCATAACAACATATCATCTCCTCGGTGTTTGTCTCTAAGGATATTTACATATCCTACTGGGGGCATGTAAGCACTCTGCTGGTTCAGATACCATAGATGGCATTATCACAAAATGTCAATTGCCAAGGTCCGAATTTGGTCACGAAACGTCATGGGCGGGATTATCTCAAAATCTTGAAAACCAGGGTATTGGGGGTTACCATGGGCGGTGCTATCTCGAAGCATCGATTTCCAGGGACCTTTGATGATTGATGATGGGGATAAGGAATCTGATACAGACCGTGTTGTGAAGCCAATCCTAAGCTAGAATTAAAAAAAAAGAAAAAAGAGAGAAAACTCTCCAAACAAATAAACCCTCTGTCTCTTTCTTACAAAATGCACTGCAAACTGAACCAAGGCTAAAAATGTCTTAAGCACAGGTACTTTAACCACGGAGTCCAATAAATCTTAGGATAGTTCCTACAGGCCTTAGAAACCTTTGCTAAGGACTGAGGCTAAAGCTAGGCATGTTTGGATCTTGGTTGGTACTAGAGTACCTTTAGGCCTATTGTTGGCATTCTGACCTAATCAAAGAGAAAAGAGGAGAAAAAGCACTTATCAAGATTGGTGAAAGGAACTCATGGTCTAGAACAGAGGTTAAAACCTTAAATTTTTGCTAAGAGAGTAACAGAAGTTAGGCATGGGGGTATGATGAGAACATCATCATGAACCCTAACTAGCACATTTTAACCTAATAAAGTGTACAAAAGCTCCTACATAACTTGAGGGATGGACTAATTTAGGGAATTGTCAATCTGAGAATATAACATGACACAAGGGATAAAACTGTAATTTTACCATTGCAGTGCATCAACAGGATTTCTAAGGATCTAGACATTGGTCAAGTGAACCTAATAAGAGAAAAAGTGGCATGGTTTAGTCAGAAAAGGGTTATGAAAAAATATAGTAATTAAATGACATTCTATAACCCTAAAACAAACCCACTTTAATTCATAAAGTTTCAGGAAAGATAAAAATCAACTAAACCCTCTAAAATTCATGGAAAAATATCCCTTATATTTTAGAACTTTCAGTTTGGCCTTTGGAACCTGTTTTGACCTAGATTGAGGTCCATACCCAATTTTTGAACTAATTTGGGTCTTTATGCAAAATATCTAGTCAAACGTAGTCAAACCTAAAATCCAACTTCACCATTGGATTCCTTAGGTCAAAATTAGTCTTATACCAAAATTTGGACCTAAGGAGAGGTCGTCTTGACCCACTTTGCAAATTGGTCCTCAAAATTACTTTCTGACCCTCAACTTTTTGAAACCCTTGCATTTACCCCCTCAACTTCCTCGTCATTTTCTTCACTTCGATCCTTCTGCCACCCGTAGCAACAGGCCATACCTTTGGTGACTTTATGCGGAGGATGGCGCCTGATCTGCATGGGGAGCCGGCCCCAGATTTGAAAGGAGAGCTCCCTGCGGAGCCCCCTACCGCATGGGCTGCTTCCCATGCCCTGAAGCTCGTCATACCTCTCGTACGAACATGCAAGAGGTATGGGTCTCCGGTCTGCCATACCTCCGGCGTGACCTTCCCTCCACTCTCACGTGCCTCCCGGCCAACCTTTGCCTATTTAAGGAGCGACACACCACGCCGCATCCTTCAAGCTCAAATTGGCCTGAGATCCCCCTCCAATTCATCTCCTCCCAACTTCGGCCATCCGCCCAGGGCTTCCGACGACTCTTCCTCTCCTCTCTCGTCGCTCTACCTCTCCTCTCTCGTCGCTCTACCACACTATGAGTGGCAGAGCTACCTCCGCCGTCCTCCACCGCACTGCGCTATACCAGCGGGCGCCCTCCGATCCCTTCCTCGCCGTCGTCTTCTTCCCCTGGGCTCCTTCGTCTCCGGCGACGACAGGCACCAGCCGGTCGCCATCCTCCTTCCCCCTTCACTCTGAACCTACCAGATAATTTCTTCTTTCTCCTCTCTCTATTTCCCCCTTGTCAATTATTATTTCCAACCCCTCGACAGTCGCCAACCACCACCATCATCCACACCTTCGGCAGACCACCGGCGAGGTGTCTTCGCCATTCCACTCCTCCATCCACCTCGCCAAACCCCTCTGAAGCTCTGCCATCACTCCCTGATCATTTTCCCCCTTCCATTCACTGCGCCACCCACTGTCTCCTTCCCCCGAACACACCCACCTGCACGCACACAGTGTGCCCTAGGCACACACGCACAACCACCCTCATGCCACACTGACCCCCGGGCTACCTTCACTGTACTCCGAAGAAGGCTGCTGAAGGTTCTGACAGGGCTGCAAGGCTGTATTTATCATTTCAGGGTCGCGACTTCTTCCGCCATTGGCGTAGACACACGAAGCTTGCTTGAAGCTTCGTTCAAGTCCCAAGCGCCCAGGTCTCCAGGTCCAGAAGGTGCAGATTCCCCTCGCGCACCCAACCAAACAACCAATTGGCCTCAAAGGCCTTAGCTGCAGTTGCATTTGCTCACGACATCTGCTGCGGGCGCACACGCAGAAGTGGGTGGGACATTAGTCCCACCTCGTAAATGGAAGAGAACGGTGAGTGCCATAAATTGATTTTGTGCTCTTGTCTCTTTGCCTCCAATACAAGGGGTGAGGTCCCTCGCCCCCTCACTCCTCGTCCATGATATTCCCCTGCGGACCTGGCACTCGACCCGATTACCTATCCCAGCACTCCTCGCGCATCACACCCACGTCGATGCGCCTGGTCCCGAGCACGTACACCCGACCCGATAACCCAGCTGGCTTTGGGAGAGCTGTGACCCGAAGAGAGAAATAGAGAGAGACGCGAGGAGGGTATGGGTAGGTTTTGCATAACCATGCCTGTGTAGGGAAGATGAAGAAGCGGGAGATGAAGTAGAGGAAGAGGAAGAGGAGACGCCAACTAAAGAAGAAGAAGGCACAATGCAGAAGGTAAAGAAGAAAAATAAGAAGGCAGAGAAAGGAGCAGAAGCAGAGCCAAAGTGGAAGAGAAGAAAAGAGGAAGGTGCTAACGTGTAAAGAGGAAGACCAGGCAGAAAGGAAAAGAAGTGAAGAAGAAAAAGCCAAGGAGAAGAAGAAGCAGCAGTAGCAGTAACCAAAAAGAAAGAAAGGAAGAAGAAGAAGACTTACGCTATAGCAGTTGCCACTTAAGGTGTCTGATTCCTAGAATCAGACGTCTGAAGACAAAGAAAGAAAAAAGGGAGAGAGCAAAGAAGAAGGAGAGAAAAGAAGAAAAAGAGAAGACACATTCTACTTTTATTCTCTACACTTTTTTGTAAAACAGTACATTATTGTGAATTGTGATTTTTATGCTTCTAAAAACTGAATTTGCTCCCTGAGTTTGACCTGGGAACATTTCGAGTAATAAATAAAAATCAAATTGATGATGAACCAGTCAACAGCATGCACTTTAATTAATTAAGTCATAGTATTAAGTAAAACCACTTTACCGGGATACACGGGTGGAATGGGGGCTTGAATCGTAGATCCCATCGTCTCCGTGGGCCCCGTATACTCTACTAGTTAGAGACCTATGCAGTTGACCAAATCACATCAAAGGAGTTCAAAACAGTATACGAGTGACATAATGAAATGACCCTTCCAAAGATTGTTGAGAGTTTTCTAGAAAGTTAGGGATGTAAATGTAAAAATTTTGACTCTTTGAGTTGAGTGTGTGGGATTTACGAGAGAGGAGGGGGATGCGAGGGGGTGTCGTGCTATTTTTCCCTCTCTCTCCTCTCCCTCACCACACTCACGCACACACACATGCACACTTTTCCCCCCACTCCAAACCCTAACCCATCTCTACTTAAACCCCTCCACCCCACTCCATCTCCACTCCACCACCACTTCCACCACCTCCACCTCCTTCCCTGGTCTGCCGGTGAGCTTCCAACGGCCTCCTCTTCTCCACTTGCAGCCGCGCGCGGAGGAGAGGAGCTCGCGTGAGGTGGAGAAGGAGAGAGGGAGAGAGTGTGTGAGTGGGATAGCGAGGGCGTGGGAGAGAGGAGGAAGCTCGGGGAGCTTAGGTGTGCGGCAGACGAGCATGAGTGGGGGAGGCTCGCCTACGTGGGCCTCTTAGAGAGAGAGCCTCTCGACCCTCTGTAGCTACTAGAGCTGCTACTGCCGTGCTGCAGGTGGAGGCGAGAGGGAGACGGGATGCGCGAGGAGTTTCTGGATACTGGATTTTTCTAGTATCAGACGTCTGGAGCATCTGCCAGACGTCTGGCGCAGTAGCGGACGTCTAGAGCTGAAGCTGGACATCTGAAAACTCGTGGAGTACCGAGGTAAGCATCCTGAACGTGCATGCATGCATGCACGTACGTTACGTACGTAACGTTGCACTGTCAAAGGTTTGAACTCGCGAGTGCGTACACAGGTACAAGCCACGGAAAGGCGCGCAAGCATGCCCTTCGAGGTACCTTAGGACGTCTGGAGATGGTACTAGACGTCTGACGGCACCCCTAGACGACCGGAGGGAGTATCCGACGTCTGGGATCACCCTCAGACGGTTGCAGAGTGGTTCGAATGTCTGAGGAAGCCGCAGGGAAGCAAGGTGAGGTTCTGAGCTCGTTTAAGACGTCTGGGTCTAGTCCCAGACGCCTAATTTTAGATAGTATGTGCATTTTTTTGGGTCGTTTGGGGCCCAAATAGAATCGAATTTCCGCAAACGAAGTACTATTGCTTTCCACTAGAGTTTCTCTACGTGTTAGTGTCAATTATGTACTGTATCGAACTCGTCTGATGTGTTTTGGTCGCTGATATAGGTCTCGAGCCTGTAGTGTGTTCAGGGCCCGCAAAGGCGACAGGACCTACAGTTCTAGCCCCCATTCCTCCCGTATTTCCCGATAGAGTGGTTTACTTTAATATTAAGATTTAAATAATGAAGGGCATGTTAGAACAACCTGATTGAACCCTATGATGTGAAATGAACCCTAGGGCAGAAACGAACGAATATTGCTTGAGCTAAACTGTTTACTTGAGTTGCATGTTAAACCCTAATTCCTTGCAAGTGTTAAATACCTGACGTGATGCTCCTTCAATTGTAAAAATATGAGCTGCCTATTATATGAATGAGAATCAGAAGACGAACAACGAATTATGCTTGTTGAGAAATGGAATGAAACAAATATGAGCATGAACCCTACAGGGAACTAGGAGTAGAACTCTTGTATACAGAAAGAACCTTGTAAGTAGACGGGAAGTGAGTTGGCCCTTGTGTACATGGTACTAAGGAGAGCAACTGTCCATTTAGTGTAGAGGGGAGCTAGCCCCCCCTTTAGGTTGAGACCCGAGGTTAGGACTAGTCACTCTACACCGACTTCTGTTTGGCCCTCGTGTACGTGGTACTGAGGTGAGCTACTCAGTGTAGGGAGGGTGTTAGCCACCCCACGGGGTTTGGGGTTAGGACTAGCCACCCTACACCGACACTTGTTAGGTCCACTGGGCAAATCGGGATAGTCGGACGAGGGTACGCGGACTGTGGAGGGGCGAGACCCCTGTTCTGTACTGAGGGGCGAGACCCTTGTTCTGAGAGGGCAAGGCCCTGTGTTGTTCCGTACTGTACCTTTGGGCATACCCATTAGCAGAAACATCTGACCGCGTGTCAGTGCAGGGTAGCTATCCATGTGCTTATCACGCGTGCCGTAGTCACCGCTACGTCACGATCGTGACCTCGGGGTGGTTGACTGGGTATAGGACTACCATGGGGGACTCTCCCGACCAGGAGAGCACTACGTGTACATCCTACATCACGAGAAAGACTGCAATCAAGATCGTCCCCTTGAGGGACAGTCAACATCAAGAAATGACCAGATTCTTAAGAGAATAAACAAATTAGAACCACTTAGTTGAGCTAAATGGAATTGAATAATAAATTAGTTGCTTGTCTTAAGTTAATTACGTGTAAATGGTTTAATTACCACTCTACTCAGCATTAGATGACTACGGAATTTTATAGCCTTGTTCAGGTCAAAGAGTTGAGCAGCCAGCACCGGTAGTTGCAGAGGGAGTTGGGCCCAGTCGAGCCTAGCCTTGGCTGTTGTTGTTTTCTGTTTCAGCACGTTCTTTTGTTGTAGTAGTGAGTATTTGTTACATGTAATACTATTTCTATTATATTTCCACTTTACTTTCCGCTGTTGTAGTTATGATGTCCTATAATATTATGAGACATTTCATTCTATTTCCTTTACTCTCTCTGTATTATTTTCTACTTAGTTACATTGTACTTGTGGTTGTGGAATATTTTCTACTTTTGGTTATTTCTCATTGGACGACTAGGTCTTGGGATTAGTCGAGGTGAGTCGGTCTCGGGTCCTGTAGGGATTTGGGATTGATTCATAACCCATAAACAAGTAGAGAACTCTGAACTGAAACCAACGATACTTCGTTTGCGCAAAATCGACTCCGTTTGGGCCCTAAATGGGCCAAAAACGTGCACTCTAACTAAAATCAGATGTCAGGACTAGACCCAGATGTCTTAAATCACCACAGAGGATTACCTTGCTTTCCTACGCTGATCTCGGAGGTTTGGAACCCCTCACAGCAGTTCTGGGGTCTTTCCAGACTTCTGTCAGTGCACCCGGACGTCTGAGCTGGTTATCAGATGTCTGTAGAGATGTCCAGACGTCCTAAAGCACCTCGAAAGGCATGCCACGCGCCTTTCCAATGTCCTGTACCTGTGCATGTGCGTGTGGGTTTAAATTCGACACGAAAAAATATTACGTACATGCAGGCACGTACAGAGTACATACCTCGGCACTCTGCGTGCTGTCAGACATCTGGCACCAGCTCCGGACATCCTGAGGCTCCTCTAGACGTCTGGATAGCGTCCTAGACGTTTGATACTATGGAAAAATGATTCCGCAGAATGCCTCGTGAGCCTTCTCTTCGCGCAGCTCTCCACCTATAGAATCGCAGCTGCTCCTCCAGCAGCTACAGGTGGCCACGGAGCTCAGCCGCACCTCCTCTCCTGAGCTCCTTCGAGATCCTCCTTGCACCTCCAGCTCCTCCCCTCTCCCACTCTCCATCTCTCTCCCTTTCCCACACTCTCTCTTTCTTCCTCTCCCACTTGCTTCGCCCCTCTCCTTCCCCACTCACGGCTGTAAGGGGACGGGGGAGGAGAGGCTTGTCGGCGGTGAGGTGGTGGAGGTGGTCGAGATGGAGAGGTGAAGGTGATGGAGATGGAGAGGGTGGTGGTGTTAAATAGGGAGAGGGTGAGGTTTTGTGAGGGGGGAGTATGCGTGGGTGTGTTGTGTGGGTGATAGCACTATATTTTGGGGTAATAATTCTGCCAATCGGGGTTTATCTTAAAGATAATATGCACGAATAGCACATCATAAATGGGCATGGGAGCATTACATGCATCGCAAGTTAAGATTGCTTATAAACCAGTATTAATGGCCATTTGCATAAGTTTATGTCAAAACAGGCCTTAGATGAGCAATCGGACCGTACGGATGGATTCAGAACGACGAACGGAGTCCAACTGACTTAAAATCGACCAAATCCGACATCCGGAGCTCCCGCAATTGGTCCAAGAAGTTCTGACCGTTGATATGATGATCAATGGTCCACAGCGCACCACGTGGCTCAGGATCGACGCACAACAGCCATCGCCCTGCCTCTTCCTTCACCTGCAGGATGAATCTCAGCCATTCGATCTTCGATCGAACGGCTGAGAATGGCTCTCGCAGCGCCTCCTTCACCCGCACCTCTCCATCCGCCAGTAGATCACAGCCGTTGGATTCCTAACCAACTGCCACCAGCACTGCTCCAGCGCACCGTGTCTGCAACCATCTGCGAGCGCAGTGCAGCAAGTGGTGCCTCGTTTGCGAAGGCAGTGGCGAGCGTTCGAAACCCCGCGTGCTGCCAAATCAACTCCTCATGCAGGCGCGGTCAATTAAGGCTGTTGATACGCGCGCAGACGGTGGGGATTGCGATACGTGGCGCCCGTAGATGAGCATGCTTAAACGCCTGCGATGACGCGTGGGGCGCGTGCTATGCAAGCGCGATCCGCGAGCACGCCCTCCGCGCAATCTCATTCGTTCGATCTTCGATCGGAAAACCCTCAAGGAGGCCACGCAGATTGCGCAAAAGAGGAAGAATGGCGCGTGCACTGGACCAAGGGACAGGGGCCTTCACCGACGTTTTGGGAAGGGTTTTAGCGACGTCCCGGACGTCGCTAAAGCCCATACTTAAATTAGAAACCCCTTCTCCCTATATAAACCCCTTCCAACTACCCATGTAAAGCATTCAATTCACTTGCAAGTGTTCTACCCCACTCCTAGCCACCTTTAGCACTCTTTTGTATCCACCGGAGCTGACGAGCCACCGACAGAGCCCTCCTCCACCGCCGTAGCCGCCTCGCCGTCTTCTTTCTCTCTATCTTAGCTTTACTTTACTTGTGCTTAAGCATTTAGCTAGTGTTGTATTTGTATAACTCAAGTGCATGTTAAATGATAATGTTTCTTATCTAGTTATTCGCTCTCTTTTGGTGTTTAAGTTGCATGCTATGAACAAAAGGACTCTAACCCTACTCTCTCTCTCTCTCTCTCTCTCTTACTTGCTTTTCTCTCGTGTTTTCTTACAAGGAAAATCTACCATTTCCGTGACACTAAGTGACAGAAAAACCCAATTTTCACGCCTCCTTGTATTCGACACTCGGACCCACATCCATTTCTTTATTTAAAACTGACGCAATGAACGCAAGCTACAATGACCGATTTAAACAAACGCGACCGTAGCGCGTTAGTTTTTGGCGCCATTGCCCGGGAGGCAACAAATTTATTTTATCACTTCCATTTTGCACCCATGCTCACATCATCTAACGCATTTTCTCCCTCTACTTGATGGTTGCAGGAACTCGACGCTTAGACGATGAAGGAGCGCGACTCGTGATGGTGGAGATGGAGAAAGCACGGCAAGGACCGGTTGTGAGTATTTCTTTTCCCGTGGTTGTTTGCTTGCTTAAAAAAAATTTAAAAAAAATTTTAAAATCAGAAAAAAATGGCGTGGTGAATGATTGCCTGATCATCATCCTTAACTCATCACCCAACAAAAAAATATACACTCTAACATTCTCAAAGATAATATTTTTGGAGTGTTTTCTTTTTCTTCAAGTGGTGTTTGCGAAGCTACCGTGGTTTGACATGGGCAACACCACTCACCCCTAAAATCAACTCACTTGGTCGAAATTGCATGAACACTAGGGTGAGTACATTAGGGTTCTAGAGCCTCATCACGTTAAAGGAAATTCATTCTCACCCGTTGTGTGCAAAACTTGGCGTGCCCACTTGAAACTTTTCTGAAAATAGTAAGACACGTCAACCCTAAAAGACACTAAGTAAGGACAAATGTTAAAAGACACCACATCTTAAATCCTTGCTTGAAAACTATGTCTTGTTAGGAGTACACACATCTGAATTGGATAACTAAGAGGCACCACCCCAATCAATGCCTCATCACTTAACCTAAGCACAAGCATTGCCCTAACCCCATTAAAACAAAGTAGACGTGCCCTAAGTAGGACTGAGTTAAGTCTCAAGAGGCGTGACTTTGTTTGCTGGGCACTTGGCCTTCATTCCCTTAGTAGAATCTAATGACTAGGCTGCGGGGAAGTGTCAAATGACCGTGGTTGTGGGGTCTACGGAACCGACGGCGCAAGCCAATGGAAGAACCTTCCCCACAATCTCCTCGTAATCAACCTGGCCAGATTAGCTTTGGGAAGGGCGATCCCATGCCTATAGACTTGATCGTTCCTTTGGAGATTTTTAGGTCCCCTAAGGAATACACTGTAAGGATTAGGCTTATCTGCTTGGTTGTGCACACACGCTTCTCGCATCTGTCTCTCTCCGCATCCCTCCCCCGTTCTTCTCTAGTGTATGCACGGGAGATGTTCACTTCATCCCGAGTTGTTTGTTTTGGGATGGGAAACCAGAAGACTTGATCTTGCTAGAGATATGGCCGAACCTAGAGTAGATGAGGTTGAGGATCAACCTCCACCAGATACGATGGCTATCATCCAAGCCCAGATCAATGCAAACCACCGGCTTTAGCAGCAACAGATCCACACTATCATGCAAGCCATACACCGGTTGCAGAACCCGTAGGGGCAACCACGACCACCTTTGCAGGACCTGCAAGGGAAACCACCACTTGATCCACCACAATTCCAGGGCCAACCTAGGCCCCTTCGCGACTTCTACAATCCTTCGGCGATTCGGACTGAACCACATCTTAGGATCCCCGAGGGGGGAGATGATTTTGAGCTGAAACCAAACGCCCTGAGCCTGATTCAGAGCCACTTCCATGGGAGCTCAAATGAGGACCCCTTCCAGCACCTTGAGGACCTTGACTAGATCGCCCGGACTGTCAAACCCAGGAACATCAGCCTGGACATTGTTTTGATCAAGATGTTCCCCTTCTCGCTGAGAGACAAAGCGTCTCACTGGCTTAGGACATTAAGTAGACCTATCTCCACCTGGGAAGAATTGAGGCATGCATTTCTAAAGAAATTCTTTCCCATAGAAAAGACCAATGCCCTTAGAAGAGCCATTATCACCTTTACACTCCAGGGCAGGGAACAGTTCCATGAGGCGTAGGAGAGATTTAATGAACTATTGAGGAAATGCCCACACCACGAAGTACCAAGGTGGCAATTAGCCCAGATCTTCTACCACGGTCTAGATAGCAACCTTTGGAACTTCATCAATGCCTCATGCGGGGGAAACTTCTTGAACAAAGATGAGGAGAGCGCGTTTGCCACCATGACCCAGTTCAGTCGATCCAGTCAACCCTGGGGTGGGATCTATGAGGTATAAGCGAATTCTGGAATGGTTGACATGGATATCATTGCTAAAAATTGGATTGAGTGGAATTGGTAGATAAGAAAATAGATGAACTGTTGAACCAAACCAGGAACCCATTACAGACTCTCTCCCTAGCAAAGGGAGCTCACAACGTAGACCTAGTCCAGCCACTAAGCCAGATGCACCAGGGAGGGACCTTTTCTCTCTCAACCCCTGATTATTCTCTTCCCTCCTTCTCGATACCTTCTATCTTTGAAGATGTCCGGCTATCCAAGGTTATTCTAAACCTGACCCCTTCTCGAACACCTACAATGCCGGATGGCGTAATCACCCAAACTTTGCTTGGATGAACCGGAAACCACCTCAATTCCAGAACTAGCCCAGGCCAAACCATTAGCCAAACCCACCCTCCTATCAGCAAGGTCCATCGGTTAGACCCCCCTTATAACCCAAATAGAGCGGCCCTCCCCCACAAAACCAAATGGACACCTTGATAAAAATGATGGCTGAAATGAACCAAAAACACCAGGAGGAAATGGATTTAGTGAAGGGACAGTTGAGCCAGTTGTTGGATTGTAGACAGCAGGGATCCCTTCCTTCTCAGCCACAACCACACCCGCGAAACGTGATTAACAGAGGCCGCAATTCGCAAGGGTTCCAAGGCAATCCCAGGCAGGCCCACATGATCCAGCCAACCCCACAAACACCCCCTGGGTTCAATGCTTCTTCTTCCTCTTCTTCTCAAGGATCAACTCATGGTTCCAATGCCTCTGCAAATGCAGTAACCTTGAGAAGGGACACTAAAACCCAAGAGCCCGAATGGCCGACTCCTCCCGAGACTTCACTCCCTGAAATACCCGACTCTGAAGACGAGCAGAAAAGACCCAAGCTCTTGGAAACGGACCCTATTCACATCCAGACACCATATCCCGAGGCCTTGGAGAAGATAACGAAAAAGAAAGTTGTTGTGGAAAATGAGGAGCTTTTGGAAATTTTCAAGCAGGTTCAGATTAATATCCCACTTCTTGAGGCAGTCAAGCACATCCCGACTTATGCTAAGTTCCTAAAGGACGCCTGTACGCCAAAGCGTAAGCCACGACCCCAAGCACCTAGGAAGGTTGTGCTCTTAGAGCAAGCCAGTTGTGTGATATCTAGCAATCTTCCGCTCAAACGAATTGACCCAGGAGCACCCCTGATATCCTGCAATATTGGGGACATGACATTTGATAGAGCGCTCTTAGACTTAGGTGCTTTAATCAATTTGATCCCGACCACCCTGTATCAACAATTTGTATTTGGAGAGTTGACGCCTACACCTGTGACCATCCAGTTGGCTGATAGATCTGTGAAGACCCCGAAGGGGGTTGTCGAGGACGTAATTGTTCGGGTCAAGGACTTCTATTTCCCGGTCGACTTCTTGGTGCTCGACATGGAAGTCCTTGAATAGCTACATAAAACACCCATCATCCTAGGCAGACCTTTCTTAGCTACGGCTAAGGCAAACATCGATTGTGACACAGGATGCATGGAAATCACCTTCGGAGACAGAAAGATGGAGTTGGATATCTTCAAGGTGACCAAGTCTTTTGATTGCGACTGGGTTGAGGAACACGATCCCGTGGAGCCTCTGGTCGAGGAATGCCTTACCCTTAGTTCTGTCTCAGACCATCAGACCCAACCCTGTGACGACTATTCTGACCCGTCACCATTTGTGCACGCTGAACTCTGCAGAGACGATTACCATCAGCCACCACCGTTCAAGGAGATTGATGTTGATCAACTCCCACCTTTCCCCTTTCCGTCGACTGTTGTCCCACCCACACCCGAGTTGAAGCCGCTACCCAAAAACCTCAAATACGTCTTCCTTGGACCTGACAAGACCTTCCTAGTGATTATCAATCCCATTTAACCAAGGATCAGGAACTTAGGTTGACCGCGACCCTATCAGAACATCGGGTCGCCATTGGTTGGACTATTTCAGACTTGAGAGGAATTAGCCCCACCTATTGCACCCACAGATGCAGAGGCGATTAAACCCGAATATGCAGGAGGTCGTCAAGAAGGAAATTATCAAGTGGCTTGATGCTGACATCATTTACCCAATCTCCGATAGCCCCTGGGTGAGCCCCACTCAAGTGGTCCCCAAGAAAGCTTGGCTCACCGTTGTCACCAATGAGCGTGGCGAATCCATCCCTACCTGCACTACCATTGCATGGTGGGTGTGCATTGATTATAGGAAGCTCAATGAAGCGACCAAGAAAGATCATTTCCCCTTGCCATTCATTGACCAGATTCTTGAGTGATTGGCAGGGCAGAAGTATTTTTGCTTCCTAGATGGATATTCAGGATACAACCAAGTCACAATTGCTCCTGAAGATCAGAAGACCACATTCACTTGCCCATATGGCACGTTCGCATTCCGTCGTATGCCATTTAGGTTATGCAACGCACCGCTACCTTTCAGCATTGCATACTAGCCATTTTTTTCAGAGATGGTGGGTGAATACCTGGAGGTCTTCATGGATGATTTCTTAGTATTTGGGAACTCATTCGACCATTATCTGAGCAACTTGGAGAAAATCCTGAAACAATACATCGAGGTTAATTTGGTGTTAAGCTGGGAAAAGAGCCATTTCATGGTTCAAGAAGGAATTGTCCTCGGTCACATCGTATCGCACAGGGGCATTGAGGTGGATCGAGCTAAAGTTGATTTGATTTCCAAACTTCCCCCACCTAGCTCGGTCTGGCAAATCCACTCGTTCCTTGGACATGTTGGCTTCTATAGAAGGTTCATTAAGGACTTCTCCAAGCTCTTGAAACCCTTGACCGACCTTCTGGCCAATGATGCCCTCTTCCGCATGACACCTGATTGCATCCAGGCTTACCACACTCTCAGGGAATCAGTCTCCACCGCACCTATGTTACAGCCCCTAGACTAGTCCCAGGATTTTGATATCATGTGTGATGCATCAGACTTTGCCATCGGTGTAGTCTTGGGGTAGAGGCAAGACAAGAAACTCGTGGTGATCTTCTACCCGAGCAAGACGTTGGACGAGGCCCAACGGCATTATACGGTCATAGAAAAAGAACTGCTCGCCGTAGTTTTTGGACTCGAAAAGTTCTGATCTTCCCTTCTGGGATCCCATGTGACCATCTATAAGGACCACTTGGCATCCGGCATTTGTTGGCCAAAAAGGATGCGAAACCCAGGCTCATCAGATGGATCCTGCTCTTGCAGGAATTTGACCTGGAAATTCACGACAAAGCCAGGTCCAAGAATGTTGTGGCCGATCACCTATCAAGACTCCACTCAGACCACATTGGGCCCTCCTTACCCTTATCTGACACCTTTCCCAATGAGCAACTCCTGGCTGTGCAAGATAGGAAACTACCTTGGTATGCCGACCTCGTCAACTACCTGGTAGTAGGACAGGCCCCGCATAGTTGGTCTCGACAATAATGGGATAAGTTCTTGGCTAAAGCTAAGCACTATTTCTGGGATGATCTCATGTTGTTTCGCTTATGTGCCGACCAGATCATCAGGAGGTGTATTTCGGAGGATGAAGTTCAAAGTGTGCTATTCTTTTGTCATGACCAAGCTTGTGGTGGCCACTTTTCTTGAAAGAAAATGGCTACAAAGGTTTTACAGTCTGGTTTTACTGGCCTTCCTTATTCAAAGATGCACACAACTTTGTTAAGACTTGCTCTCGCTGCCAGATTCTAGAGACCATGACCAAGAAAGACATGATGCCCCTCCAGCCCATTCTAATCGTCGATATCTTTGACGTTTGGGGCATCGATTTCATGGGTCCCTTTCTACCATCCAACGGCTTTGAGTACATCTTAGTCTTAGTAGACTATGTCTCAAAATGGATTGAAGCCGTCGCCACACGTTGATGCGATCATAAGGCTATCATGGACTTTGTTAAGTAGAACATCTTTTCTCGATTTTAAATACCGAAGGCCATGATCGGAGACGATGGAAGTCATTTTATCCACGCCCAATTCCGTGCCCTACTCAGAAAATACGAGGTTACCCACCTCATTGCCACCCCGTATCATCCACAAACTAATGGGCAAACTAAGGTCTCTAACAGACAGATTAAGAACATTCTACAAAAGGCCATGAGACCTGATAGGAAGGACTGGTCCACACGACTGGATGATGCCCTATGGGCATACTGGACCACTTTCAAGACCCTGATAGGCATGTCACCTTATCGCCTAGTCTTTGGCAAAGCTTGCCACCTTCCTGTCGAATTAGAACACTGGGCATATTGAGCCGTTAAGCAATGCAACATGGATTCTCAGTTTGCCGGTGCACAAAGGATGCTCCAACTCTCCGAGCTCGAGGAAATTTGTCGGGACGCCTTTGAGAATAGTCGGCTGTACAAGGAAAAGATGAAAGCCATCCACGACTGACTCATCCACAGAAAGACCTTCGATCCCAATCAGCAAGCCTGGCACTTTGATGCTTGACTCAAACTCTTTCCCGGGAAGCTTAGATCCAAGTGGACAGGACCGTATAGGGTGTTCAAACCCTATTCCAATGGGGTGGTCGAGATTGTAGATCCAAACACTGGGCACACTTTCACGGTAAACGGTCAGAGATTGAAGCACTTCCTTGCCCAGGTTCCCCCAAAGGAAGTTGTCACCCTCATTGAGGGTTGACACGAAGCATTGCCCAACTGAAGGCGTTAAACTCAGCGCTTCTTAGGAGGCAACTCAGAAGATTCAGACTGATCAGATATACTGCTTCGCTCAGGTGATTTCTTTCTGAACCCCCGTTGCATCAATTTATTTGTCAATGAGGACATTATCCAACTTAAGAATGGGGGGGTGGTAATTTGCTTGTTCTGAGTTCATTTTATCAGTCTGAATAAAATAAAATTAAAAAAAAATGATGATGAATTTAGGAAGAAAAACTTAGGCATTAGGAACTTGTAAACAGTGGAAAATAATACGAAAAGAATCTGACCACTTAGACTTTTCATGCCTTCAGGCTTAATCAGCTTTGGTGTCTGTTAAAATGTGGATTTATCTTTGAATCCTCGCAACCTTAATTTATTTTAATCCACCAATAAAATAAGGTGATAAATATATGACTTATCAACCCGCCCTCTTACTTGGAGAGACTTTTAGTCTAAGCATCTACACACATTTTTGCACTGACTCACTCCTCAGAGATTTTGACAGAAATTGGGTAGCTAATGAACCTTCTAGGGTGGTATGGCTGGCAAGTTATCATGGGTAACAACCCATTAGCCAATTGTCTAGAGTCTAGCCACATGATCACTTTCCTCTTATTGCCTCTAGGTAAATCTGAGATCAGGGAAGCCACCTACTAAAAAAAAAAATAGAGAAAAGAAGAAAAAAAACAAAATAGGCCACACTTCACTGCACGAGTATGGCTGACAAGTGGTTGTGGGTAATAGCCCATTGGCCGGCTGTCCAAAGCTCATCTCACTAAAATGCACAAAAAGATCCAAACACTTAAGGAAGAAGCGGGGAAGTAGAGCAATCCAGGGAGATATACATTAGAAAAACCCTTGTGTTGACCCCAAATAAAATAAAAGTTTGGAGAAAGCTACCGATCAGACAGATATACCTTTAGACAAAACACTTCCTTTTTTGGTCACCTAAGGGCATAGAAACCCGAAGTCTGTCTGAATTACCGTTGAGTGAGTCTCTCACGATCTTCACACCAAGATGCTTAGCACTTAGAGTCTTTTTTGAGTTTTGGGTGGGTTGGGTAGCCGTAAAAAGTTACCAACACGCTCTCAACTCTAAAAATCCAAAAAATGAGAAAAGATGAAAAGAAATATATATATATATATGCCTTAAAGCAAGGATTTGGACGATTCACATTTTGGCAGACACCCGGGCGCTGTTTAGTCTCTGTAGATCAGGATCTTAGTATATTTCCTCCTGCTGACAAGTAACAAAATGTCTAAGAAATCACTTCCTGAATTCTGACTGAGAATAATGACTAGGATGAACCTTGCTAGGGACTAGCAAGGAGTAAGCATGGGGGTATGATAACACTACATTTTGGGATAATAATTTTGTCAATCGGGGTTTATCTTAAAGATAATATGCACGAATAGCACATCATAAATGGGCATGGGAGCATTACATGTATCACATGTTAAGATTGCTTATAAACCAGTATTAATGGCCATTTACACAAGTTTATGTCAAAACAGGCCTCATATGAGCAATCGGATCGCACAAATGGATTCAGAACGACGAACGAAGTCCAACGGACTCAAAATCAACCAAATCCGACGTCCGAAGCTCCTCCAGTTGGCCAAAGAAGTTTTAACTGTTGATCTGATGATCAACAGTCCATAGCACGCCACGTGGCGTAAGATCGGCTCACGATAGCCACCGCCTCGCCTCTTCCTTCACCCGCAGGATGAATATCGACCATTCAATCTTCGATCAAACGGCTGAGAACGACTCTCGTAGCACCTCCTTCACCAGCACCTCTCCATCTGCCAGCAGATCACAGCCGTTGGATTTCTATCCAACGGCCACCAGCACTGCTCCAGCGCATCGCGTTCGCGACCATCCGCGAGCGCAGCGCAGCAGGCGGTGCCTCGTTTGCAAAGGTAGTGGCGGGCGTTCGAAACCCTGGCCGTTGCCAAATCAACTCCTCATGTAGGCGCGGTCGATTAAGGCTGTCGATATGCACGCAGATGGTGGGGATTGCGATACGTGGAGCCCGCAGATGAGTGTGCTCCGCGAGCACGCCCTTCGTTCAATCTCAGCCGTCCAATCTTCGATCGGACGACCCTCAAGGCGACCACGTGGATTACGCAAAAGAGGAAGAATGGCACATGCACTGGACCAAGGGATAGGGGCCTTCACCGATGTTTTGGTAAGGGTTTTAGCAAAGTCCCGAATGTCGCTAAAGCCCATACTTAAATTAGAAACCCCTTCTCCCTATATAAACCCCTTTCAACTACCTATGTAAAGCATTCAATTCACTTGCAAGTGTTCTACCTCACTCCTAGTCACCCTTAGCACTCTTTTGTAACCACTGGAGCCGATGAGCCACCGACGGAGCCCTCCTCCACCGCCGTGGCCGCCTCGCCGTCTTCTTTCTCTCTCTTTCTCTCTCTCTCTTTATCTTAGCTTTACTTTACTTGTGCTTAAGCATTTAGTTAGTGTTGTATTTGTAAAACTCAAGTGCATGTTAAATGATAATGTTTCTTATTTAGTTATTCACTCTCTTTTGGTGTTTAAGTTGCATGCTATGAACAAAAGGACTCTAACCCTACTCTCTCTCTCTCTTTCTCTGTCTCTTACTCGCTTTTCTCCCATATTTTCTTGCAAGCAAAATCCTCCATTTCCGTGACACTAAGTGACAGAAAAACTCAATTTTCATGCCTCCCTGTGTTCGACACTCGGACTCACGCCCGTTTCTTTATCTAAAATCGACACAGCGAACGCGAACTACAACGACCAATTTAAACAAACGTGTCCATAGCGCATCAGTGGGAAGAGAGAGAGGGATCAATTGTGAAGTTTTCCCTGCAAGGTTCCCTCTTTCCCGCAAAGCCCATAAACTTAAACCCAGGGGGTTTAAAATTGTGCTTACGCCCCTACCCTTTTGGGAAAAACTGAAATGACCCTCAATAAGGGTCATTTCAACAAAACAAACTTAAAGGAAGTTTCGTCCCCAAAACTTGAGCTAACTAGGGTGTGGAAGTAAACGTAAAAGTGTATACAAACTTAAAGAGGATCAAAGTGGGTTAGAAGTGACTTACCCTCAAAAAGCTCCAGGTACTGTTCTCGCATTGCCGCTTTGGGCTCCCATGTCTCCTCTTCGTACTGCTGGCTTATCCATAGGATCTTCACTAGTGGCACCTCCTTCCATCTCTGACTTCGGACAGCTCTGTCTAGTATCTACACTGGCCTCTCAGGATAGGTCAAGTCATCTCCCACCTCGATGCTCTTGTGGCTCAGAATGTGGCTGGGATTGACGATGTACTTCCTAAGGTTGGACACATGGAACACCTCATGCACTCAAGAAAGCTGGGGAGGAAGGGCAAGCAGGTAAGCAACGAGTCTTACCTTCTCCAAGACCTCAAAGGATCCCACAAACCTCGGTGCAAGCTTTCCTTTCACCCCAAAATGCTGTAAGCCCTTCATGGGCGAAACATGGAGGAAGACGTGATCCCCAACCTCGAACTGCACCTCTCTGTGCTTCCTATTAGCGTAGCTCTTCTGCCTGCTCCTGACAGTACAGAGTCATTTGTGAATCTACTCTATCACCTCTTGACTCTGACGGATCAGCCTGGGACCAACCTCCTACTTGGTCCCCACCTCGACCTAACTCATGGGTGCAGTACACTTCCTCCAGTACAGAGCCTTGTAAGGTGCCATGCCGATGCTCTAATGGTAGCTGTTATTGTATGCTAACTCTGCCATGGGCAAATGCTCCTCCCGAGAGCCTTTCCAGTCTAGTACATAAGCGTGTAGGAGGTCCTCGAGTGTGTGTATGGTGAGCTTCGATTGCCTGTCGGTCTAGGAGTGGTAGACGGTACTGAACCTTAGACGAGTCCCCAAGGCCTGCTAAAACTCTACCCAGAACTAGGAAGTGAAGCAAGTATCCCTGTTGGATATGATCTCGCGAGGGACTCTGTGAAGGTGCACCACATCTTTGATGTATCGCTCTGCTAGCTGTGTTGGCCCAAAGGTGACTCAGATCGACAGGAACTGCGCCATTTTTGTCAACCTGTCTACTATCACCCAAACTGCGTCGTGTCCTTGCTGTGTAATTGGTAGCCCCACTACCAGGTCCATGGTGATACTCTCCCACTTCCACTTTGGCACAGGAAGCGGTGTAGCAGCCCTGCAGGCCTCTGGTGCTCGACCTTCACCTGCTGGCACACTAAGCATTGGTGGACGAACTCACCAACATCCTGCTTCATTCCCCTCCACCAGAAGTCGTTTTGTAGATCGTGGTACATCTTTGCGTTCCCAGGATGTATGGTGAACTTGGACCCGTGTGCCTCAGTCAAGAGCTCTCTCAATAGCTCCTCGTCTTTTGGAACACATAGATGTCCCCTCATATGCAGTATCTCGTTAGAGAAAGAAAAATCTCCTGGGTCCCTTGTCAACACCTTGTCCCGTAGTGTCTGCAAATATGGATCGGGCATCTGCCCTGTAATGATACGGTCTATCAGCTTTGGTCGTGCTTGCCGCATCACTATCATTTCCCCAGAGTACCCTTGTGACACTTGGGGTCGCCAACTGCCCACCTCCTCCATGAGTCTCCAACTCTGTGCTTGTAAGTTGGCCAAGTGGACGGGCACCTTCCGGCTCAAGGCATTGGCTACCACATTGGACTTCCCTGGGTGGTAGGAGATGCTGCAGTCGTAGTCCTTCAGGAGCTCTAACCAACGTCTCTGTCTCATGTTGAGCTCCTTTTGATCAAACAGGTACTTGAGGCTCTTATGATCCGTGAAGATCTCGAACGTCTCACCATACAGGTAGTGTCTCCATGTCTTCAGCGCGGAGACAACTGCTGCCAGCTCCAAGTCATGGGTGGGGTAGTTATGCTTACGGGGATTTAGTTACCGTGAAACGTAAGCGACAATGTGGCCTCGTTGCATGAGCACAACACCCAACCCTTGCAACGAAGCGTCAATGTAAACCACGAACCCGCCACTGCTGTCTGGGATGGTGAGTACAGGAGCTGAAGTCAGTCTCTCCTTCAACTCCCGAAAGCACGACTCATACTCGTCTGTCCAGGTGAAAGTCATGTCCTTCCAGGTCAGCTGGGTCATAGGATGTGCGATCTAAGAGAACCCCCTGATAAACTACCGGTAGTAGCCTGCCAGTCCTAGAAAACTGCATCTCTCTATCACTGTGCGTGGCCTCTCCCACCTGAGTATGGCCTCGACCTTGGCTGGATCCATAGCCAATTCGTCTCCTGAAATCACATGGCCCAAAAAGGTCACCTGTCTCAACCAGAACTCACATTTGCTGTACTTGGCATACAGCCTGCGTTGTCTCAATGTATTTAAGACCATACATAGATGTTGTCCATGTTGTGTTTGATCCCGAGAGTAGACTAGTATGTCGTCAATGAATACTACCACAAACTGGTTTAGGTATGGCCCGAAAACACGGTTCATTAGATCGATGAAGGCAACTGGGGCGTTGGTCAGCCCAAACGGCATGACCAGGAACTCGTAGTGTCCGTACCGAGTACGGAAGGCTATCTGGGAGACGTCGGTCTCCCTGATCCTCAGCTGATGGTAGCCTGACCTCAAGTCTATTTTGGAGAACACAGTGGCATCTCTCAACTGGTCGAAGAGGTCATCGATACGAGGCAGCGGATACTTGTTCTTGACGGCGACCCGATTCAACTGCCTGTAGTCGACACAAAGTCGAAGGATACCATCCTTTTTCCTTATGAATAACACAGGGGCTCCCCACGGGAACTCATTGGGCCTCACAAAGCCCTTCTCCAACAGATCCTATAACTGAGACTTGAGCTCTCGCAACTCAAGCAGGGCCATCTTGTATGGTGCAGTAGAGATGGGGTTGGTCCCCTGTACTAGTGAGATCTCAAAGTCAATGTTACACTCAGGCAGTGGTCCTGGCAGCTCTTCTGGGAAGACATCGGGATACTCTGTAAGTCGGCCACGGAGCTAGGCTCTGCCACAACACAAGCTAGGAAGCTCTTACACCCTTGGCTTAGGAGCTTCGCTACCTAAAGTGCGAAGATGCGCCTGAAACCTCCGTCTACCGGCTGGCCGTGAAACTCAAAGGGAGGCAACTTCGGTATGGAGAAGACGATCTTCCTCCCAAAATAGTCCACCAGGGCATGATAGACAGGCAGCCAGTCCATCCCTAGGATCACACCAAAGTCCTCCATCGGAATCACAATCAGGTCGGTGGGAAGACTCTGTCCCCCTATAGCGACCTCATAGTCTGTGATGACCTCCTCTGCGATAAACAACTATCCACCTGGGCCTCTAATCAGGAACGGAACCTAAATAGTACACTACTCAGGCCCAAACTGATGGCAAAACTCGTGGTGACAAAAGAATGTTTGGCACCAGAATCAAAAAGTACGTAAACAAGTCTGCCGGAAACTGGAACCATACCTGCCACCACGGAGCCTGAAGCTCTAGCATCTCTGTGAGTCAGGGCATTGACGTGGCCCTCAACCCTAGGTGCAGAAGAAGTGGCCACACTCTGGGTTGGGCGAGCAGCAGCTGGTCGGTACCCTCCTCGTGATTGATGTCCTCCTCCTCGTGCTTGGTAACCACGGCTGCCAGATCAACCTCCAGTGCTCAGTGCTGGGAGCATCTACTATGCTTTGGCCCTAGATGGGCAGTTCTTCCTTATGTGGCCTGGCTGGCCACACTGGTAACAGAATTGAAGATGAAGTAAGCACTTGGGTTAGAAAAGATATGCCTCAACAATGGCAATACCATAATGAAGTTCAAGATGATGATCATAATTGAGAAGACATGAGTGGTATAATTCTCTTTTTTACACTTCCAGAATGTCTATGTGTAACTTATTTCCTTTAAATTTTTTTTTATTTTGTTACTAGTGATATATTTGTGGTTTATATTGAAGATGTATATTTTTTTTAAATCTATAAGGCAATGAGGACAAGGAGATCATTGGTTCAATCTCAAAGGGAAGAAGCAAGGACCTTCACATTCATTGAGGAACAAGATGTGCAAGAAATTAATGATGTCATCAGGGGGCAAGGAACAATGGGAAGAACAATAGGGGAAGGTGAATACTTTCAACACGAGGATGAACATGAAGAGATGGATGAAGTAGAGTCAAATGATGAAGGAGGTGGCCAATTTAAAAAGGGACGGGGAATTGCAACAAGGAATGCTTTTAAGGCCAAAGATGAAAATCCACAGGTCATTGAATGGAACAAGCATGGCCAGGCAATAGGAGACATTGGAAAACGATTGTCACGAGCTTGGGCTTTCTATGCTCATCAATCATGGCTTTGGCCACTTGATCAGAGATGGAACAAGATACGGGAAAAAGGCTTCAAGGACACATGGAATCTGTTGAAGGTAATGATTTTTTTCAACAGATAATAACATATAATTTTAATAATTAGAGAAATAGCAATCCTTAGAATTAATCAATCTTCCTAGCTGAAACATCAATCCTTGGCCAGCAGCATCAATGTGCTAGCAACATAGCCATTGCTGCTACTATTGCCACCCAACAGCACGGTACCTGCAGCTGCTAAGTCCAGCAGTTGCAATTGCTAACTCAGACAGTAGTCGCACCATACAATAGAAACAAAGAGAATCCTTGTGTGGGAAAAACGGTTCAATCCTTTTTTGAATTGCATCAACGCCTCTTCAGTCCATGCTTTAATTGCAATGCATATTTCTTTCAACAAAACATATGCAGTAGGTTCACCAAACATATTTCTTTCAACAAAACATATGCAGTAGTTTCAACAACAAGCATATGCTAGGAAATAGGTTTAGATTTTTGTTTACTGATTTTGTTGTTTGATTTTTCAATTCTACAATAGGTTCAAAATTGATGTTATTGTGTTGTGATTGGTTTATGTATTTTGTTTTAAAGGTTAATACTGTGGGATGAACTTATATTTAGTAAAATGGATGTTTACAGTGAATAACAAGAAGCATATTTGAAAGTTCACATTAAAGAATGACTATAATCCTTTTTATGATTTAGGAGGATTTTAAATTAGATGGCCATCCAAATGCAAAGAAGTGGGTACTTGAACATCTCCATTCAAGATGGAAGCCTTGGAGGAACACCCTAAAGACAAATTGGGAAACTCTTAAGAAGGACCCTGAGAGGATGAAGGAAAAAATTCATAAGGATCCATGTATTAGTGCTACTCAATTTCAGAGATTGGTTAGTGAGTGGGAGTCACTGAAATCAAAGGTATGGAAATTTCAACTATCTTTGTAACATTAAAGTGATAAAATGATAAAATCATTTATCATAATTCTTTGATATAGGAAAAGGCTTAAATAAATAAGATGAATCGTATGTAAAAGAAGTTAAATCACAAATGTGGAATATTATCGATTGCAAACATATGCGAAGAAATGGTAATGTCTAATTTTGACTAATGTTCATTTTACTTAATAATGGACATTGACTTTATAAGCTCTTTTCATTTTTAGATAAAGGATTGGGAATGGAACTTACTAATATAAAGCTAATGAAAATGATCTATCATAACCAAGGATTAGTGGTAAGTCTAGATTAACACTTCGTACAATAACAATGGTTGTAATATATGCTTCTAGTTATTTATTTGTCGATTTTCTTCTTATCCTTTAACTTAGTATGACATTGAAGATCGTGTGGAGGAAACACAATCAACTATGGAGAACTTACCCCATGCACATATTGAGGAGGAGGCATATAATTATGTCCTAAAACCTAGAAGGAAAGATTACATTCGCAATCTTGGGATTGGGCATGATCATTCACATTGTCCATTTGTCAATTTATTATTCCAAGAATTTGATGGGATGCATCGTTATGAAGAGGTTATACCTAAGATTGTTAATAAAATCGTGTTCATTTTAATTATTCAAATACAACTACATGTAGATTCTTTTGTTTATTAATGTAGGAAAGATTAAAGAAGTTTAAAGACCTTGTGTCAAGAAATGAGGCAAAATTCTTCTAACTCACGTTATCAGGTAACATTTACTAGTTTTCCATACAAAATTATATGAGTGTATATACCAAACTGATTTAGATGTTTTAACATAGCACCTTGAAAGTTCGAATGGAGGGTTCAATAACGGTAGTGTCAATAGTTACAACCATGATGGAGGTAGCATCACTAATTTAAATAATATCATGACCAACCAATATTCAAATCACTCATTTTATCCAGTTCCCTACTTTCACCCACCTGAGGTTTGCTTTTATTAAATTTTAAGTAATATTATTTTTTTACAACCAAATATTTTTAGTACATGTGTTAGGTATGATATGATTTTTACTTGTAGGTTGGTTACCATAATCAAAGAGGTGAAATCTAATGTGGTACACCTATCACTCAACCTCTTCCACAGGTAATTTATGCATCGATCTTGTAAGAGTGTTTTTAAAAGAGAAAATTTTGCATTATTCATTATTTTTTGTATTTAGGATCATCAAAATATCATCAATCCATTTGGAAGCTTGGGCCAACAAAATGGGACTTGAAGTTGGATAGAAGAGTGACCTTCCAAGGAGCATGCTGAAGACATAAGCTATTTTAGTTTTTCTTTTTTTTTTTAAGACTTTGTGGATTCTGCTTGGTGTTTTGGATTGTCTTCTCATGTATATCCTGATATTGAGGTCAAACCTTGTTGTAGTTGAGGTGGGAAGTGGGTCAAATGGCTTCTTCATTAACATTTTTCATTTTGATGTGTTCTGCCATGCTTGAATGCCAACTTCTTTTAAATGCCACTTTATGTAATGGAATTCTGCAAGGGTCAATGATCTAATGAAGCATTAGCGCTGGAGTAAACTAAACATTGTCAATCTATTTATATGTTCTATTTCAAGGTGCTGTGAGAGTGATGGCTAAGGGCCTTATTTGAACCAGGCATCAGACAACAAAACTTTACAACCTTAAATCTCAGCTTCAGGGTGTATCTCTTAGAATTCAAGTAAATTCTGTGGAATATTTCTGCATATATTGTTGATTATTTTCAGTAGCTTGGCCATTTTGGGCTAAGAACATTGACTTCGAGTGGAGAGTAGAACATCCAGTTTCTATGACCAGTGCAGTAGGGCAATTCATGGTAGAGTATTTCTTTTCTTGCTGTTGTTATTAGTCATCTAGGTATACTAATTGAAAAAGAGTGGTCAATAATTGACTGTTAGAGAATAGATTAAGTGATCGGTTGCTTCATTTAGCTTCCTAACAGGTTGTCTATTATAAGGAGAGCATGAAAAAGGATATGTTCCCAGCTTAGGTTATAGATATGTTAGATATTGACGTAGTTGGTTTCTCTCTGGTCAGAATCTTCTTATGGGCCTTTTCTTTTTCATCTTGATCCATTTTCATGCTTCACTGCTAGTCATACACATATCACATTAATGCTCTGAGCTGCTGATGATTTCTGGCATGTGGTGCTTCATGGAATATTTTTATGGCCCTTTATTTTTCTAAGGGGCTGTGGTAGATGCTATCTGTGAGCTATGGATTTCTTGAGTTTGTGCTTTTTATGTTAATCTATATCTGAAATTTTTTCTGTGAAGGGGCTTGTTTCTTTTTTCTTTTTTTACCTTATTTGAAGTCCATGGACATCTGAAGTCATTGGTGATGTGCTTGATGATGCTCTGGAAGGGAATGAAAAAGAGGAGGAAGCAGAAGATCCTGTGAACCAGGTGCTCCCTGAAATTGGAATGTACCTGGAGGGAAAGGTATGGACTAAGCAAGCCATTATTTTACTTTGGTTTAAAAAGTAAGTACAGAGTAGTCTGGTAAAGTTGCTCAAGCTGGGTTGATTGATCATTCACAATGTGAATCTATCATTGCAATCCTTGAACGGCAATTGGTGAATGGTTGTGGGCCTGTCTTGTAGGTAGCAGCATTTTGTGCCAACCAACATAGCAGCAGCAGCAACAACTTAGCAACACCAACAGCAACAACTTAGCAGCAGCAACTTAAGAGCAGCAGCAGCAGCAGCGACATTGCAGCACCAACATCTTTGTTCGTCGATATCAGAAGGGTTCAAGTTTTGATGCTGCCTTCGATTGTAGTAGTGTCGGGGTCCATTTTATATGTATTCTGACTGAAATCTTACAACCTTGTATTTATTAGTTTTCACCTGATAAAATGGAGAATCTGCTTCGTTTCCATTGTTGTTCAAAGGCATTTCTGTATATTTTTAGGTTGTCAGAGATGTGGAAGAGATCATCAAGCTTGCAGTTAGTCGGGCTCAGCGAAGAAATAAGCTTTCAAGGACAACGGTTTTCCATAGACTTAACACCGGAAGCAATGAACTAGATCCATTTGAAGGTAGGCCATCCTGGAGCTTTTTTCTTGCAGGTATTTTGGATCAATTACCTGTTTAATGAGAATGTCATTTGAGTTGCAGGTTTATACATCGGAGCTTTTGGTTCTTATGGAGTTGAAGTTATACAATTACGTCGAAAATTTGGACAATGGGATGATGCAGATGATGCTTCAGACCGAGAATTAGAATTTTTTGAGTATGTGGAAGCTGTTAAGTTTAATGTTCCTGCAGGACAGGTATAAAGTATCTTTACAAACCAGAATCTATCTCTTCCATTCATTGATTGTTTGGCACTTGCCAACACAAATTTTTTCTTCATACTTTTATAGTTTCATTTCTGTGTTGGGCAGGTCACTTTTCGTGCCAATATTGGAAAAGGAACTCGCCGCCCAAACAATGGGATCTATCCCAAAGAACTTGGAGTTGTAAGTCACTTTACCTTTGTTTTCTATCATGCATATTCTGGACTCAAAAACTAAAACTGCTTTCCCCGAAACATTTTGAAACAAGAGTTTTTGCAAATAGTTAAAAAATGTATATATCTTCTTGAGATTAATTGATCTTGTCATGTGATCCTATTTGGTGTGTTATATGGGTCTAATTTATTTGTGATGTTCACATTTACATTGTTCATTTGGTACTAATGCCAATGTAGGTAGCAAGCTACAAGGGCCAAGGCAGAGTCGCGGAACCTGGATTCAAAAACCCATAGTGGGTTGAGGGTGAGCTATTGCTGCTCAAGGGAAATGTAAAGGTAAATGGTTAAATTTACATTAGAAACTATCAATCTGCTTTTCTCATGGAAGATATTAAATAATTTGAAACTAGTAGGATATTTCTTATCTTAGATTCAGAACCCAATATTTATAAGGCTAGTTTCTGGGTGGACATATTGCAACCAACTTTACATTAGACATCTGGTAGTCACTTGATATGTGCTTAAATATTCAACCAACTTTATATTAGACATCGAAGTAGATCGACTAAACCCATGTCAATTTGAAAACATACCTGACAACTCGATATGAAAAAGTCAACAGGCATGTAAGCCCTTAACGAAAACGAAAATTTCTAACTTTTGGCACAGAAGCAAAAATCAGGAAGATAATAAGATTGAGGAGCAGCAGTGATTGATGAAGATGAGGAGGAGAATAAGTGCCAGTTATGTGCTGATCCAGTGGTTAAGAGGTGTCATTGACTGGTGGTGAGGAAGACAGTGCGGCTGTTTAAGGTGGGGTCAAGGTGAGCGGCAGCATTGGGAGAGACTGTGGGATGGGCTGTAGTCCATGTGGGGGAAGATGGGGGGAAGTGAAGGCTGGGTGATATAGGAGATGAGAGGAGGGGTAAGAGAAGGTGGCAGTGGTAGGCTAAGAGAAGGGTGGATGGTTCGAATAAGACTTGGCTAAGGGGGAAAGAGTTCATGAGAGGGAAAAAAGTGAAGGGTGGGGTAATAACGAAGTGGGGTGAGAGGGAGGCTTTGGTTTTACTCCAATACAACTAGCTTCTTCTTTTTCAAAAGTTATAACTACCTTCTCATTGATCCCAATAGGACCTATATATAATGGGCTCACATAGGCAAAAGGTAAAATAAGGAACTCCTAATCCTATTATGCATAAAGAAGAGAGGGAACTTAAACTTGCCTAGATCCAAAGAAATGAAAGAAAGTAACAAGGCTACACATTGCAAGTTGACCCTCATGAGAATTTTAAAGATGCAAATTTCGCTCCTATGAGTTCTTTTGGTGCACTAATGGGGTCTGGTGGAGGAGGTTTTGTGGTGGCAGCTTTATTGGTACTATTCCAGAAGTAGGATAACATTGTATTTTGAAGGACATCCTAAACAAAAGACATCAATCTATCCATTATGTTCGGAGGAGGAAATATGAATTTGTTGAGATAAGTGATGTGAAATGGTTGATATTTCAACTCTTCAAGCAAAAAACTACCTCCTCTGCATCTTCAAACTTGACATGGATGAAGTTTAATGATGTCTCTCTTGGTTGTAAGGCATACCCATTACCAATCATAACTCCCAGATCTTTTATGGCTTCAGAAGTAGTACCTGGTGGCATAGACAAGAATACTAGAGTCTAGATTACCTGTGGATCTATTTGGTATTCTTTTTTTTTTGTAGGAAGGGAATGATCATTACTAGAGATTGGTAGTCATCAGTTATATTACTTAGAAAAAAGTAATAAACAAAACACCTTACGGGTGCACAGGGAGGCACCCTCTCCCTATTGAAAACTGTCTTGTTCCTCTGTAAGCCAAACTGACCATAGAGCAGCAGCTAGTCTAACCTGGGTCTGCACAGGGAGTGCTAGAGATCATCCATGGATGTAGTGTGGTTGGTTGGTACATCCAACAAGGCAAGTGTCTTCATGAAACCAATTCTCAGAGGATGGTGCCTAATATCTTTATCCCCGGTATCTTTTGCTTGGTTATCACTTAGATAACCACCCTTCCCCCTTTCAAAAAAATATCTTTCTCCCTGGTAATGCACAGAGAACTTGTGATAACCACCCTTCCCCCTTTCAAAAAAATATCTTTATCCCCGGTAATGCATAGAGAACATGTGGTATTCATCTCTAGGAGCCAATGTCAAACCTGAGCCTTTGTCATCAACCTACTTTTTCTTAGCAGCCACATAGGAATATTTTGACTTTAACGGGGATATTTAGTTTCCAAATCATCTTGCAGTCCACTCCCAAATAAGCATCACTATCAACTAACATTCCTCTTAAAAGTTTGTATGCCTGTCTCTTCAGAGATATCGAATAAAAAAAAGTTTGGATGCCTTTCTAGGTGAGAAACCACCATGCGACCAAGCCAGCTGGTCCAATATTCCTTGCAATGGGCACAAAGCCTCTAATGAGGTTAGCAAGTCCTCCAACTCAGCATAGCAGCTTTGGCCTCTAACATCACACCACCAAAATGGGTAAGGCCCCCCTCCCCTGATGTGGGTAAAAGTTTAATGCTCTCTTGGTTGTAAAGGCATGTCCATTGCCTATGCTATTCCCAGATCTTTTATGGCTTCAGAAGTAGGCATAGACAAGAATCCTAGAGTCTAGATTACCTTTGGATCTATGCGGTATTGTGAATCAATGATGATTTCAGATGGTGCCAAAGAGGGTGGAGACAAGTGTATACTCAATAAAAGTTGGAATGATTTTTTTTACCTTATTTATGTGGACATATTGCATGAAAATAAAGATGCTAGACTTCTCAATTGGTTACTTTAACATTTGTATCTAGTTGGTTCTTTTTTGAATTTAGGTGGATTGAAGTATTTCCAACTTTCTCTATCTACATGAATTATAGGAAACTCGATATCTGCATGAATTTAGGTGAATTGAAGTATTTTCTAGATGCCGATATGGTATGAGATCAAAATGTAGTTGGTGGCGTGGATGGTTCTCCCATAGTTTAGAGGGGCATCCTTCGTATACTAGAGGTTTGTGAGGGAGCAAGCCTTAAAAGCACCAGCAGTAGCAACAACATAGGAGCAGCAACAGCAACATATAGCAGCAGTAGCAGCAGCAACATACTAGCAATAGCAACAACAACATAGCAGCAGTAGTAACAACAAGGATTTTAAGTCATCTTTTGACGAGGCTTAAATTGTATTTTCTTATATTTTTATTTTTCTTCTGTAAAAGAAAAACATTGTGACCCCAGGGAGGAAACACTTGTAATTGACTTTGAGTTTGATAAGTTGGGGTAACTCAAATCCCCAAGTTTATGTAACATGTACTTTATATTTGAAATGCAATAAAAGTGAAGTTTTATGTTAATGGTCAATTTTGTAAGATTGTTGTGTTTGGTTATTGAAAAATAGCAAAAATTATATTTGGATAGATATTTTATTATAATAACGTCATATTCACAAATCAAGTCATATCCAAAAGATAATTAGAGAATTTTTTTCATCCTCGAAAGTTGTAAAGACAGGAAAATCTATCCCTAAAAAATTTAATGCCATATCATTAATGTGTTTTTGTGTCCAATCTATTGTGACCAATTTTTTGTCTTTAAGTTGTGGTGACAGAAAATCTGTCCCTAAAAGTTTTAGTGACCCTCATTTGGGGGACGGAGTTTTGGGGACGGGTTTTCCACCACCCGCCCTAAAATCTGTCTCCAAAGGTTGTAAATCTGTTCCCATAAGTTGTCACTAGAACCTTATTTTGTAGTAGTGCCCTGTGTTTATTGGGCACAAGGGCGGTAAGAACTTGTCGGAGCAGGAGCTCCTTCGAGCTCTAATGGCAGAGATGGTGCTTTGTGATGGGTGGACCCAATTAGCTTGGACAAAAGCTCAGCGAAGGTGAGTGGAAGATTTTGCCTAAGTAATTGGTCGTGAGAGTGGTGGAGGTGGAACAGCAATGACGGTGGTGGTGCTTATTAATGGCAGAGGTCAGCGAGGGTGCTAGAGGAGATGAAAGGGAGCGAAAAGCTCCAGAAACCTAATTTGAGGGATGGGGATGAGAAGCCCTAAGCTAATTGGAAAAGAGGAGGCATGGAGTTACCTGATGGAGAGGAGATGGTGAGGAGGAAGAAGGAGATGAAATCGGAGCGTAGGAAGAGGAATCAGGGCACGAAGCTTCGCTTGGAGCTCCATGGGACGAGGAGGAGAAACCTTCTACGTGGCATAGGGCGACGAGGTGTTTTGAAGCAGCTTTGAGGTGTAACAATGGCGGTGGCATGAGGAAGGAGGGTGTTCCTAGCCAAATTGAGGACGAAATCCTCTTCATAATGTTCACATGCTTGTATAGAGTCGATCAGTGCATCAATTAGACTCAATTTGTGTTGATTTGATTGCCAATCTGTTGGGTTTTTGACTCAAGATTCATAGCCAAATTGGAGATGATTCATGACATATCAAGGCTTGAGATTAGGCTTGCCAGATTCATCTCAATTCAGTGATCACTTCCACCAATTTTTGTGGGATTTGATTGAGGAAATCACCAACAATACCTTCTGCAAATAGCTTGCGAAGAGGAGCTGTGCTTGCTGTGCTATGTTGCCTAAAGAAGATGGTTGACGTCATGCTGACATCGGCCAACGACCTTAATGCACGAATTTTTGGACTAGAATGCAAAGAATTCAAAAGTTAGGGACTTTTTTACAAAATCAAGGAAGTTAAGGTTTAGAAAGTCTCAACTCTTTAGGGTGATCAAATTTAGGCCTAAGGAATTTAGTGGTGACTTCAATTTTGGGTTTTGATGAAATTTGATTGGTAAATTTATAATTTAACCTAAAATGTATTGAATATTAACCTTGGTTCTTGTTTTAGGTCAAACTAGGTTCTTTCTGTAAAATTGATTATTTGAAATCCTATTAAATATTTTTCAATGATTTTTGGAGGCTACATTTATTTTCATTAGAACCTTATTAATTTAAGTGATGTTGTAATTAGAATTTTTATTCGTGAATTAACATTTAATTCTTAGAGAAACCCTAAATCAGTTCATGCAAGCCTATTTATTGGGAATTTGAGCTCAATTGACCTTTAGTTAGGTATAGGTTCACCCCTTAGTTAATTTGCATTTGTAAATGCCGTTAAAGCAACAAAATTAACTCAATTTTCATTTATTTCTCTTAATAAGGTTAAAATTGAATTATACCCGTTTAATGATTAGTTAAATGAATTTAACCTTGAAATTTAGCTAAATTAAGCTAGATATGAATGATGATGGTATTACCATCATGGATTTACAAGCTCTTTAATGTCAACTAACATCCATGAAAGCTTCTTATGTAAAGCTCTATCATTACACTCTCCTGACAACTCATCTTGCACTTCAAATATGTCTGGAACTTCTTAAAACTTGAATTAAAAGCTTGTCCAATTTTGACAGTTAAACGCCCCACTGCTACTGTCCAAATCTAATTCAGACTAAACTGAGGTTGGTTTTCTCAGTTTCAAGACTTTTTTCAAGCATCAAAAAGAATGTTTATACAAGGCTTATACCATAAAATCCATTCTGAGAATAATATCATTCAAACCTCATTTGAAATCCATACTTAAACCCATTCCAAATTCCATTTATAAAAACCAACAATGCTGCAGTTTATGACCAATTAAATCAGAATCATCACTTAAACACTTTTGAGATCAATCTAATAAATTGTATAAACTTCCATAACTCTTTACAGACTTCTGCAGTCATTAGAATTGACTAAAAACCCTCAACTCCCATATAGACATGGGAACTGGAGGTATGACTTGAAAATCCCATATCTGAGTTTAAAGCATTGAAACTTCATGCTAAATGGTCGCAAATGTCCATTGGAGGGTTTGGAACTCATCAAAATCAGATTCAACACTTAATGAGCCTTAAAACCCTAATTTGCTCTCGACCTCACACTATAGATTGCATGAGGAGAAATCAAATCAGGCATCTCCATCACTTAAAAACCACATTCAGAACTTCATTGAAACATCTCAAATTACATTCAATCTATGAAATGCAGATTAAAACAAATCAGATTGAATGGAGTTGTCGCCCAGATGGGCGTTTAATCTTGGATTGCCATGATGATTTGATCATCTAGAAGACCTGCACACCGTAAATTGGTGTATAAGTGTTTTGGGCAATCCTCTAAGATCAGATAGATCATCATAGAAACCTCATACCCATGCTTGGATTTTCACTAGTCCCTACTCTCTCAGTGAAGAACAAAAATAGCATCTGAGCTAAAATTTAGGTGCGACTCAATCAGGTGATAAGACTCACATTAAAAGAGTTCAGATCATTCGCATTAAATCCAATTTAGCAAATATTAGCTCAATTTGATCAATTAGAGTTGATAAAAACAAGATTGCATCAAAAATTTCTCAATCAAATCAAATCAAACTCAATTAATCAAATTAGCACAATTCAGAGCACATGGAGGGTTATTGTGGTTAGATGAAGTGAATGAGATAACCCTCTTGTGGTATTTAGTGAAATTTAGATCTAGAAGCTAGATAGCTTCAAATTCAAATAGACTTTGATGGAGGAGGTGATTAAGCGATTAAAACAACGAAGAAGTAAGGAGAAATTGATCATGGAAGGAGGACGAAGATCAGTGAATCAAGGTGGAATAGTGAATCTTCCTCTCTGATCGAAACTGATCAGAGAAGGTGGATCATGACAAAGAACTAATTATACTACCCTACTCCTAATTCTAATCAATCAATAAGTGAATCCTGAACTATAATACCTAAACTACACTAGAAAGTGATAAATCCAATCTATAAAACCATAATCTAACTAGAAAGCCATAATTCTAATCTAACAGAGGAAGGAGATGTCAAAGAGCCATCCATCGTTGGCTGATGGTGACAAAAGGGGAGAAGCCTCCAGTGAAAGAAGGTGCTACCAGCTGTCGGCTGATGGTGAGGGAATGGGGGAGAAAACCAGAGTTGTCACCAATGGCGATGAAGGGGAAATTGAAGCTAGAGGGATGGAGGAAGGGATCAACTTTGGGGAGCGAGAGCTAATGAGCTTGCTAGGGGGTAGTGAAGCTGTTTAAATAAGTGAGAGATGGATCAGGTGATCGGATTAGAGGATTAGGGCCATAGGGTATCAACGGTGGATGAGGAGATGGGAAAGGTTTTGGAGCAAAAGTTGATCGTTGGATGTGATCTGAAGGGAAAGGAGGAGATGTAGGCACCAATGATCGAAGGTTGGCTGAAAATCCACCGTTGATCTGAGGAACAAAGGATGGACGGTGTAGGAAACTTGAGTTCATCGCGAGGAATAGTGTCCGAAAAGGAGACCAATAGGTGTTTTAGTGAAGTTGCACTGAGGCCCAAGTGACGAACCGGTGTAAAGATTGCACAGCAGCCCATTAGTGATAAGAATTAGTTACCAAACAGTCCCTGAATGCTTGCAAATAAGCCCTTGATAGGTTTTATGCTTTAGAAATGTGAAGATAGAAAGGACCTATATGTAATGCACTAATTCCAAGGCCTTATTGATGTCAAAACTACATGAAACTTTTATGGAAAGTTAATTGAACATATTAAAACATATTGCAACCCTTGATTTGTGAATTCGTGCTCAAAATTGTGTTTAATTTGGCAATTGAAGCATATGTTTACGTAATTAATAGATAATCTCTTAAAAGTGTCCAAATTATGCATTTTTAACACAGAATTGATGTTTTAGGCCATTTTCATTAATTCTCACACTTAACCTATTTATTAAGTTAATTTGATAGTGTTTAACTTAGTTTATAGCTTAACTTGGGCATTTTAGCTATGATGAGCCACATCTCATCAATGCCTTGGAATTGAAGACCTTAGCTTCCCTATAGTTGCTCCTACAAGCCAGGAATCCAACTATGGTTGTTGCACTCGTTGGTAACTAGTGAAATAGTATTCCACCTCATGGATTGCCTTCACGGGTATTCCCTTTGGAGTCTTGGGTCCTACTCCCTAGTGCGACTTGCGCCCTTGCAGCACATTTGGTAGCCACCAACTACCCCAAGTCCTTGGATCTTCGACCCATCACAATGCCTAGGGGTCATGAGGTTAAGGTCTTTAGCCTAATAGGCCTGCCTATTCTGACTTGATGATCTCAATCATTTTTGTTTATGACCTTAGTTACTCAAATTCCCAAATTCCTATGGTTAGGCAAGAATCAATTGGCGTTTCACTCTGAACCCTCAGAATTGAGTGCCAAACTCTAAACAAAGTCTAATTCATCCTTCATTTAGTAGTTGGCTTGAATTTAGCAATCTAGATCAAGTTTTCTGTTTGCGTGAGGAGTTTCTAAATGAAACAGGATCACTTGTGCCTTATTGGATGTCCAATTTCTATCATCTGAGGGATCGATTGAAAGGTCCTATGCCCAGAACCTTTCTAGTTCACTCATTAGGCCTAAATTACACTGGTGATATTTTAGGAATTAGGGTCCCAAAACCTAAATTTTGCTATGGGCATCTGATCGTGAATCCGAGGACACCATAGTGATCCGTGAGTCAAGACGAATGCAACAAAGGATATCATGCCTTATTTCGAGTTCATTTGAAGAATCACACTACGAGACTCGAAATGCACCTGTTTCAATAAAACGGGCGTACCAGGTGCAAATGATGTCAGATTGACGAACCGTCTCCAGCATTGGATTCCTCGTGAAAAATTATAAATAATGGGATCATCAAAAATGAATTTTGGTTGAATTGAATAGATCATTCTCAATTGGGAGACAAATGGGTGCGTAAAAACAATAGAACTGAAATCATTATTATTTAAGGGGCTAGGGTTCTTTTAAAACCCCCATCCCTTCATTTGTGAATCCTCAAACCCTCCTCCAAGCCACCATTCTAGAGTAGCAAGCTTCACCCTCATTCCGAAGCTCCATCGAGGCTCCGATCAACCTCAAACGTGAAGAACATCATGTGGTTTGAAGGTATACGACTCGAACTTCGATTTTTTTGTCATTTGCACTTCAGGGGAGGGTGGTTTGTGCATGTACTTTCTGTTGGACGTGGGAGAGAGTCCTCTTCACCACTAATGATAAGGTCATCGGAGGAAGAGATCGAACTAGGGAGGAGGAGGGAAGGCATGTATCCTTCCTTTTTCTCATCTTCCACTCCCACCTTCTTCGTCTTCCTCCTTGGGCCAAGCAAGGGGGTAGGTTGGAGGATGGAAGGTGGGGGTGGTCTTGGTGGTATGGGGAGTGGGGGCGGCCCATGGAGGTGGATGGCTACCAATCTTCCTTTGCTTCCTTGTTTCTCCATTGTTGAGGGGAGAAAATGAGGGAAGAACGAGGGTCAATTCCGATCTGATTGTGACCCTTTAAGATCTGATTTTAGACCTTATTTCAGCCCCAAAATAGTGTCTAAAGTTGTCCTTGGGGCAACTTTGGATGGTCCCTAAGGTCGCCCCACTGTTTTTCCTCTATTGTGCATCTTTCTTCCATGTGCGGGGAAGGGATGCGGGAAAAGTGTGGGACAAGGTTAGGGCTGATGTGTGGGCTATATAGAGACCATATTAAGGTCTGAAAATGAAGTATAATTGAGACCAAATAATGTCAAGAGGACATCCATCCCTTGGCTGCCCACCATGGTCCCATGTGCTCCTTCTCGCCTTCATTTTCCATGTGTAAGGGAGGAAGGTGGGAGGAAGAAGGGGAAAATTTTAGGACTGATTTGGGTGTGTTATTAGGTTTGAAAATAGACCTAAATAGCAAGTGTTTACTTCCCTAATGAAGTTTGGGGACAACCCTTCGACTGCTTAAGAAATCTTCTCAGTTTGGTATCAAGTTTCCTCTCTTCGGTACAGAGAGAGAGAGTGGTATGGGACACTCACGTGCATGGTACTGGTAGATAGTTTTAGGAGTCATGTTTGACCTTGGTGGTGGTTTTATAGGTGCTGTTGATCAACGATCTGGATCACTTGTTAATTAGGGTTTATTAATCATTGCAGTAGGATAGTGTCGCAAGTCAAACATATGTCCTTTTATTTATATACAACTTTTACTAGTTTATCCCAGGTTGTTAACTAAGAGTCACTTATTGATATACATCACTTTCTATTATCCAAAATTATCTTTTATTCCAAAAATATTAAGTTTATTTACAAAAGAATGAATTAATACTAGCTAATCAAAGAATTAACTAATCTGAGTTAATTATTTACAAGTTAGAATAAAAGAATGAATGTTGGTGCATTAATGCCTCAAGGATAATTACCAAAGAAAGGCATCAAAAACATGACTTTAGGTTAGTTCACAAACTACAAACAATTAAGATATATAAGTATCTAATTATTTATAACTAAGTGAACTATATACAAGTTTATGTAATGCCTTAAACGATGTATACTCAAGGCACAAAAGATATATATATACACATACAATACATATATACATTATCACTATCTATATATTTACATTAAGTTAACTACATACTAGTTTAACATGAAGAATGAAAGAATCGTTATATATATACAAGAGCCTTAAAACATATATACAATATAAGGCAAAAATAACATTTTATTTAGCATTACAAAGGTATCAAGATATATATATATATATATATATATATATATATATATATATATATATATATATATATATATATATATATATATATATATATATATATATATAAAAGTTATTATACACTAAACTCATGCGCATACATATATAACATACATATAATTAACACTTAACTCATGCACATACATAAGATGACACACAGCACAACCCACAAACACTTGGTCAATTTTTTTGGTTTGAACTCTCATGTCATCAAAATTGGATGTCCAGGCTAATCTTTGGATGTGCAAGGACAAAGCTGGGCATCTATCAGGATGTCCAGACATCCACTACTGGTATGTTCATCCATGTTCATCCTTGGAATTGTAGACAAGCTACAGATGATCGTCTAAATTCACTACTAGAAAAAGTATATCTACCGTCGGTTATTAGATAAGCAACGACAAAAATATTTGAGTCGTGGGTTATTTATAAATGCAACATTGAATAAATGATTAAAATTAACCCACTATCATCACTAGAAAAAATAATATTTAATAAATATTTGTCGTTGTTTAGTCTAAGAAGCGACAACAAATTATGGGATAAAATTAAACCGATAAGGTCACCAAAATTTGGGCACGAGGGTTGGAATTAATTTAGACATTTGCCATTGCTTTCTAATAAAATCGATGAAAAATATCGGTCCATCTAAACCTGCACAGAGCCTTCTCTTCCCCTACACTTCACATAAACCCTCCTCATCCTGCAGAGCCCTCTGACAGCGTCGATCGCTGCCCCTCCTTGATTGCCGGTCGTCATCGTCGTCGCTCGTCCACCTCACCATCCTCCTCCTTGTCTTCCTCCTCCTCCACACCCCCTCCTCTTCCTCCACCCTGCCACCCTCCTACTCCTCCTCATTGCCCTCGACGTCTTTCACCGCCCTCCTACCAGCATGTCCTCCTCCTCCTCCTCTTTGTCTTCCACCTCCTCCTTCTCCTTGCCCCTCTCCTCTTCCTCCTCCCCGTCGCCCTCCTGTTAGCACCTCCTCCACCCCGTTGCTGTCCTCCTCCTCCCCCTCGCTATTGTAAATAACTTCTTGAGATCAATGCCTTTTGTAATGACCTGTTACATTTTTAGCTGGATAAGATGTCTGGACACGTGCTCGAATGTCTGAAAGTGAGATTTTTTGTACTGTGCTTCACGCTCTGCGCGCAGAGGTTTCTCTCTCCCTGCACCCTCACCCCACAAACCCTATTTCCCCTCCTATTTAAACCCCTCCCCTCCTTTTCATCCCCTCACCATTAGTCACCACCACCTCCAGCACCTCCTGTGCGGCTGTGGCGAGGCCAAATGAGAGTGGCGAGAGGGTGGTGAGAGAGCGAGAGTGAGAGAGAGGAAGGAAGAGAGCATGGAAGGTCGGATGACCTTAAGGATCCTGGCGGAGCTCACACGGCCGGCGACGGGTGCATGCTCGAGGAGGAGCTCGTGGGAGATAGGAGGAACCGATGAGGAGCTGTTGGAGTTGCCGCTGCGGGTAGAGGGCGAGTGGGGCGAGCGATGTGAAGAAGTTCCGTTACTAGAAGTTTCCAGTATCAGATGTCTGAAGTGAAGTCTAGACGACTGGCGAGGCACCAAGACGTCCGGAGCTGAGGCTGGACATCTGAAAGCACGTATCACGCGAGGTACGTACGTTCCTACGCTAATTTTCGCCATGTAGAAGATCTCAGCGTAGGAGTTGTTGGGCTAAAGTCGTGCTTGCATTTTCATACGCAGGGCAGGCTTTGGGAAGGTGTGTGGTGCACTTTCCCAAGTACTTTTGGACGTCTGATCACATCGCCAGACGTCCGGAGGTGCTTCCAGACGACCGAAGACCTTGTCCGACATTTGGAGTTTCCCCCAGATGATCGCAGAGGGAGTTTGGACATCTGATCAGCCGCAGGGAACACAAGGTGAGTTCTGACGTCTTTTAAGACGTCCGGGATTAGTCCCAGACGTCTAATTTTGATCAGTAACTATGTTTTTGGCCTGTTTAAGGCCCAAACGAAGTTGGATTTTCGCAAACGAAGTACCATTGTTTTCTACTCGAGTTCCTCTACGTATTTGTGTTGAGTATCTACTGTTTTGAGCTAGTCTAATGTACACTGGTCGCTAGTACAGGTTACCAGCCAGTGGCGTGTTCGGGACTCGCGGAGACGACGAGATCTGCGGCACAGGCCCCATTCCTCCCGTGATACCTGGTGATGTAAAAACAATTACACCACTTAAAATGTCTATTTTTGCATGTTCTTAAGCATAGGATTGCATTTCATGATATAAATATTGCATAACATGCATCATCCTTGCATTTAGAGTAGTTTGAATAAAATGGAGGTTAATTATCTCCTTTTATGTGCTTGGACAGGGAAAACATTTAATCAGGGCCTCGGATCAAAGATCCAACCGTATGGATGTGATCAGGGCGATGATTGGAGTTCAACGACTCCAAGATCGCCCTAATCAGGCATCCGTAGCATTAGATAGTGACCCGGGAACCTTAGAAGATCAAGGGCCAGGATGGTGTAAATCTGCACTTCAGATGATAAATCCGATCACACGGATGAATTCGGATCGACGATCGCAGCCCAACGACACAAAAATCGAGTCAATCCGACATCCGTGGCACCATCTACAACTTCCAGAAGATGGACAGCCAAGATGGTGCCACGTGGCGCCATCTCGGCTGCCCAAACGGCCACACGCAATCTCAGCAGTCTCCGCATCCACCTTTCCCCGCCATTGGATTAAGATCCAACGGCTGCGATGCGCCCGCGCTGAAGTCAGGCGCTCGACATAAACGCGACCCCAGCGCGTTGGTCGAGCGCTCTAACGTGAAGCGGGGACGCGTGTTCGAGCCTCGCCACGTTGAAATTGGAGCGGTGGCGCGCCTCCGATTGACCGCACGATCGCGATCCAACGGCCGCACGCGCTCAATCAGGACGACGCGCGATTGGACGCCCGCGCGTAACGCGCGATCGCACGCGGGCGGGCGCGCAGCGCAGTGGGCGAAGTTGCGTCTTAAGCCGTCAGATCTCGTGATCGGACGGCTGAGACTTCGCGGACATGCGTAGGCGTTCCGCGCGTGGGCAGCCGAGCGGCGTGCGTGGGCGCGGAGGCTACGCCCACGTTGGGGGCTTTAGCGACGGTTTTATCCGTCACTAAAGACCCCTCATTTATTGTTTTGAAGATGTAATGTCCATTTTGCCCCCACTCCTTGCAACTATAAGAGGAGACCCCCTCCATACGAAATTTTCATCCCTTCTTTCTCCTCTCTACCCCTCCAAAGCTCAAGAGAAGCTTGTCCCACACCCGGGATGCTTTTCGCGAGATAAAGTCCAATTTTTGTTCCCCTTCGGAAGTGGATCCCGCGACGACGACGGCGTGCTGCTTCGTTCCCATTCTTCACTTCGTCCTCCTTCGTCCCGCTTCGTTCTCCTTCGTCCAGGCGTCGTCCCGTCCGGCTCGTCCTCCAAGCAACCGTCGAGGAGGATTTCTCTCTCCCTATTCTTTTTACCGCTTTCTAGTATAGATTTACTGCTTTCTAGATTAATCTACTCGTCCTCCAAGCAATCGTCGAGGAGGACATTTCTCCCTCCATTCTTTTAATGCTTTCTGGAGTAATTGTTTTATGCTTTCTAGCTGTAATGAACAATCTCTTCAATGCAAAAATTCCTTGTTTATTCTACATCTCATTTTGATTTCTCTGTGTAATATTCTTTTTCTCTCTTACTCTCTCTCTCTCTTCTATTTATTGTAAATAATTAGATAGTTCTAAATTGAATTATTCTTTAACAAATAAAAAGAAACGCGTAGTTTTTAAATCAAACGTTCGCCTCCCTATGTTCGACCTGGAATTTTAATTTCGGTATAAATTTTATTTGTTGAACACGAATTCTTCGCTTTCGAACTACAACGACAGGTTTTCCAAAATCGAATACGTTAGCGTAGCGATTCACAAAACACGTTCAACATTTTGGCGCCGTTGCCGGGAAGGCAACGATTTTTGATTTCTCTTCGCGTTTTGTAACTTACAAATCATTTACCTCACTTTTCTCCTTTCTTATTGTAATTGCAGGTACTCTTTTGAGACAAGCAAAAGCGGTAGATTGGAGTAAAGTGCTGTGGAAGGTTTTGTAAGTTATTCCCTATTCTTTCCCCCTCCATAGATTTCATTCGCTGCATTGAATCCAAATTCCAATTAACCTAGGTGTTTGCATAAATCCTAGGAATAGTTTGGTTGTTTTGATTCTCACTCACATTCATTCCACCTTCATTTATATAAAAAAAAAATAAAAAGATAATTTTGTGGGGCAATTTTCAACAAATACACAATGTACACCCACATTTAAAGGCACTTAACCGAATTGATTTATTTTTACTCAACCGGGTTCCGATCTGTGGAACCGATACACAAAAAGCAACACATAAAAGAGTAGAAATCATTCTAGGTTAACCATCTTTGTGTGCCTAACTTAGTGGTGCATTTCAGGCCAATTGTTTGAGTTGTTTGGGCTACGCCACTTCAAATAAAATAAACTCATCAAGTAGCTGCCTATTAGGTTCAACTCTTAGGGATTTACCAGGCACTCCACATTCTTTTTAAACTTTAAAGGAAAACATCTTCACCTGTGCTTACAAAACCTGGTGTGCCAATGAAACTTGATTGAAAACACCTAAAGTTGAATCCTAAAAAAAAAGCTACTAAGCAAGATTTGAATCTTAAAATTCACTACATCAAAAACAATCTTGCTTGAAAATCACTGGTTGTGCACTCACACACGAATCAATCAATCATTAAGGGCACAACCCATTTAAAGGACCCATCACATTCCAAAGCACATTCAAACCTAGCCCTAAATAAAATAGAGTAGACGTTGGCCTTAAGGATTGGACTCGCTCTTCAGAACCCAGAATGAGATTATTTTCGATTAATCTGTTTCTACTGTTCAATCTGATGTCTAGCTAGGGGAGTAGAGTCAAACGATCGCGGTTGGGGGGTACACTAGGAATCGGAGGCGCAAGCCGAAGGAAGAACCTTCTCCCCAGTCCCTCCTTCTAACTGGTTGGATTGAACAGACGGAAGTAGATCAAATCGTTCCTTTATCTCAAGACGGGTTTTGAGAGTCTGTAGGTCTTTAGGCTAACCTATTTAAGGATAGGTTTGATTGTTTGTATTGCAGGGCACCTTTCTTCCTCTCGTGTATCATGAATCCTTCCACATATTTCACGCATTCCCGCTCTTTCCCTCCTGTTATAAATTATCCTCAACATGACGATTATCCCAACTCGTATTGTAATCGATCATCAGTTAGTTGGGATAATTCGGATTGGGGATACAATTCCGGACCCCCGTGTTTAGGGTCTAACTCTGAACACTTTGATTCTGATTTTTATCCTTCTCAGAGCTACATCGAGTATAGATCGTCTTCCTTTCATGGACAGCATGATACGATCTATAATCAAGAAGGATACACCGATCCTTACCCATCCTTTGATTTCACTGCCTTTAGGTCATCACCATCTTTTCAACAATCTGAAATGACCTATTATCAGGAAGGGTATAACGAATCTCAATTCGTTAATTCCCCTACATTGAGCCCAAACCCGCCCAACCCTGAACTAACTCATTTGGTTCAGGTTAACCAGGTTCAAGATAAGGTTTTGGCTAACTTGAGGAATATCATTCAATCTTTAGAAGTTCAGCCAATACCTTGCATTGAGAGATTGGAGCTCCTGATTGAAATGATTGATGATTTAAACAAGTCTTTGTTGGATTGGCTCCAGGATGTTAAGAATAAGAACCCGGGTGAGTTTCTACTTGGGAAATTAGCAAAATTGAGGATAAGATTCATGGTTGCTTTGATTCAATCTTGGAATAATTCCCAGGATGAACCCTCTTCAGGAAAGCCAATGACAGAACCCGCTCAGGCACCTGTTGGGGGGGACACGTGTTACGAGGCTGATCAGATTGAATTAAAACAACCAATTAAGGATGACCTGATTTCTTCGCCTGAGATCCCTAAGTCGGGTTACGAGGAAACGTATGTCTCCTTGGAACACAAAGTGACAAATGATTTTGGGACATACATTGATACGGATCCTGATGGTGAAGATTCAAGTTGCGAAGTCTCACGCGAGTTTTCTGAACATGATTTCTGTGAGACGATTGGGCCTGAGGAATCTGATAGATCAATTGATAGCCCAATAATTGAGAACACTGATCTTATTAGGGCACACATTACGGATCCAGAATCACATTTTCTGGAGGAATCAATTTAATGCCCTGATTATCAGTTACACCCTATTGAGCTTATTGATGATTCTAATTCTGAGATAATTAGACCCAAGTCAATTTTGATTCTGCCAATCATTTAGACTTGGAAATTTCAGACGGGGTGATGAATATACAAGAGGTCCTGGAATTTGATATGCTAAATGAGAAGGATAGGAGCTGGGAAGTTTTGATTTGGGAAGTTAATTCTGGAGGAAATGGAAGATTGAGTTGAAGGGTTCCTTTTAAGTTGAAACCATCAAATCAGAACCCTTACGACATTTGTTTCGAGGATGTTCAACCCAAGCACACATTCAACGATTATCCTTTTGAGCTTCAACTCTCAGTAACCCAACTTTTTGGTCTTGGGTTGCATCCTCAGAAATCGCAGGCCCGATCCCACTTACATTCTGATTTTAGGTTTTGGGTAATTTTTATCCAGAACCTAAGATATTCTCGATTATGGGGTGTGGGTCTGCACCACAATCTGGTCCACATCTGTGGACCTCTGCTGACAGGTCAGAGGATTCTTCTGTTCATTCTAATTCTGACCTGCACATGTGAATTCTTCATTTCTTTTCTTTGTATAGTGTGCCTAGCTGAAGGCACTAAACTCAGCACTTATACAGTTCTTTTTAATTTTTTATCTCGGAGCGGACCTGACATTCACGCAATTCAGGTGCTTTCTTCGCTTTTCCACTCTGTTTTATGTCTTTTTAATACAATGAGGACATTGCATTAGATAGGCATGGGGGGTGGATATTTATCTCTGAATTCATTCGTCAGCTCCGTAGATTTGTTTTATTTTGATTAAAAAAAAATCGAAATTAGGAAAGAGAATTTGGGTTTAAGAAAATTTTCAATCTTAGGAAAAACTACATTAAGATCTGAACACAAAGACCTTTCAGGTCATTGAACTTAATCAGCCCGTGTATCCACTAAAATGTGGATTTATTTTTCGAGTTCTCACTAACTTGAATTTTATTTTAATTGGAGTAATAAGTTTGGGTAATAAGTACACGACTTATCAACCCGCCCTCTGATTTGAGGGAATTTCGAGTCTTAAGCATCTACACACTTTCTTTGCACTGACTCGTTGTTCGGCAATTTTTACGGAAATTGGATAGCTAATGAACCTTCTAGGGTGATATGGCTGGCAAGTTATCGTGGGTAACAGCCCATAGGTAGGTTGTCCAGAGCCCAGTCACTGGACCTTTCTCTTTTTCCTGCCCTTAGGTAAATCTTAGACGAGGGAAGCCACCTATTTAAAAAAAAAAAAAAATCAAAAAGAAAAGGAGAAAAGAATAAAAAGAAATAAGCCACACTTCCCTGCACGAGTATGGCTGGCAAGTTGTCGGTGGTAACAGCTCATCGACCGGTTGTCCAGAACCCGGCTCAGAAAACGCACTAAAAATTTCCAAAACACTTAGGAAGAAGCGGAGAAGTAGAATAAACCGGGGAGATATACACTGGATTCACCCTTGTGTTGACCTCGTAAAAAAAAAAAAAGTAGGGAGAAAGCTACCGGTTGTAAAGATACACCTTTAGGCAGAATTCTTTTTGAGGTCACCTAGAGGCGTAGAAATCCGAAGTCTGTCTTAATTGCCGGTCAACGAGTCTATCACAAATCACAATAAGATGCTTAAAGCTTAGGGTTCTCATCAAATCTTGGGTGAGTTGAATGGCCGTAGAAAGCCACTCTTAAACCCTAAAATTTGAAAATCCAAAAAAATTAGAAAAGAGTAAAAAGAGAAGAAGAAAATTTTCTTTGAATAAGGCGAGGGCTTGAGGTGGTCTACATTTGGCTGATACCTGGGCGCTGTTGTGTCTTTGAAAGTTCAGTTTCTAAGTAGACAATTTCTTAATGATTGAAAGTGACTCAGGTCCAAATAATCCAACCTAATTCTTTTATAAATAGCATATAGTTTTTGCTAGGGACTAGCAAAAGATAGGCATGGGGGTATGATATAAACATAATTACACTACTTAAAATGTCTATTTTTGCATGTTCTTAAGCATAAGATTGCATTTCATGATATAAATATTGCATAACATGAATCATCCTTGCATTTAGAGTAGTTTGAATAAATGGAGGTTAATTGTCTCCTTTTATGTGCTTGGACAGGGCAAACATTTAATCAGGGCCTCAGATCAAAGATCCAACCGTATGGATGTGATCAGGACGACGATTGGAGTTCAACGACTCCAAGATTTCCCTAATCAGGCATCCGCAGCATCAGATAGTGACCCGGGAACCCTAGAAGATCAAGGGCCAGGATGGTGTAAATCCGCACTTTAGATGACAAATCCGACCACACGAATGAATTCGGATCGACGATCGCAGCCCAACGACACAAAAATCTAGTCAATCCGACATCCGTGGCACCATCTACAACTTCCAGAAGATGGACGGCCAAGATGGCGCCACGTGGCGCCATCTCGGCCGCCCAAACGGCCGCATGCAATCTAAGCAGTCTCCGCATCCGCCTTTCCCCGCCGTTGGATTAAGATCCAACGGCTGCGACGCGCCCGTGCTGAAGTTAGGCGCTCGACATAAACGCGACCCCAGCGCGTTGGTCGAGCGCTCTAACGCGAAGCGGGGACGCGCGTTCGAGCCTCGCCACTCTGAAATTGGAGCGGTGGCGCGCCTCCGATCGACCGCACGATCGTGATCCAACGGCCACGCGCGCTCAATCAGGGCGGGCGGGCAGCGCAGCGGGCGAAGTTGCGTCTTAAGCCGTCCGATCTCGCGATCGGACGGCTGAGACTTCACGGACGTGCGTAGGCGTTACGCGCGCGGGCAGCCGAGCGGGCGTGCGTGGGCGCGGAGGCTACGCCCACGTTGGGGGCTTTAGCGACGGTTTTATCCGTCACTAAAGACCCCTCATTTATTGTTTTGAAGATGTAATGTCCATTTTGCCCCCACTCCTTGCAACTATAAAAGGAGACCCCCTCCATACGAAAATTTCATCCCTTCTTTCTCCTCTCTACCCCTCCAAAGCTCAAGAGAAGCTTGTCCCACACCCGGGATGCTTCTCGCGAGATAAAGTCCAATTTTCGTTCCCCTTCGAAAGTGGATCCCGCGACGACGACGGCGTGCTGCTTCATTCCCGTTCTTCTGCTTCGTCCTCCTTCGTCCTGCTTTGTTCTCCTTCGTCCAGGCGTCGTCCCATCCGGCTCGTCCTCCAAGCAACTGTCAAGGAGGATTTCTCTCTCCCTATTCTTTTTACCGCTTTCTAGTATAGATTTACTGCTTTCTAAATTAATCTACTCGTCCTCCAAGCAATCGTCGAGGAGGACATTTCTCCCTCCATTCTTTTAATGCTTTCTAGAGTAAATTTATCGCTTTCTAGAGTAATTGTTTTATGCTTTCTAGCTGTAATGAACAATCTCTTCAATGCAAAAATTCCTTGTTTATTTTACATCTCATTTTGATTTCTCTGTGTAATATTCTTTTTCTCTCTTACTCTCTCTCTCTTCTATTTATTGTAAATAATTAGATAGTTCTAAATTGAATTATTCTTTAACAAATAAAAAGAAACGCGTAGTTTTTAAATCAAACGTCTGCCTCCCTGTGTTCGACCCAGAATTTTAATTTCGGTATAAATTTTATTTGTTGAACACGAATTCTTCGCTTTCGAACTACAACGACAGGTTTTCCAAAATCGAACACGTTAGCGTAGCGATTCGCAAAACACGTTCAACACCTGGTAGAGTGGTTTAACTCAGTTGTTAATATTTAAATAAGAATGTACTTGGTTGGAATAGTTGGATTGAACTCTAGGATATGGAATGAACCCTAGGGTAGAAATGAATGAGCCTGTTTGAGTTGTATTGTTTACTTGAATGCATGGTTAAGATAAATTGCTAACAAATACCTTTAATATAATTACGAGATGCATGTTAAAATAAGAGCTGCCTGTATGTAATTGAGAAATTGCTTGTGAAACCACAAGTTGCATGTTTTTGAGAATTGAATTATGAAAACACGAGCTGCCTGTATATGGATGAGGAACGAATTATGAAACATGAGATCTGGACCTGGATAAATGAGATGAATATGAGCATGAACCCTACAGGAAATTAGGAGTATAACTCTTATGGATGAAAGGAAATCTGGAATGTAGATGGGAAGTGAGCTGGCCCTTGTGTATGTGGTACCAAGGAGAGCAACTGTCCCTTTTTAGTGTAGAGCGGAGCTAGCCTCCCTTGGGTTGAGACTCGGGGTTAGGATTGGCCACTCTACACCGACTCCTATTGGCCCTCTCGGATGCGGTACCGAGGTGTGCTACTAGTGTAGGGAGGGAGCTAGCCACCCTACGGGGCCCAGGGTTCAGGTAGCCACCCTACACCAACTTTGTTAGGCCCTCTGGGAAAATCGGGGTAGTCGGACGAGGGTACGCGGACTGTGGAGGGGCGAGACCCCTGCTTGCTTCTGAGGGGCAAGACCCCTGTTCTGAGAGGGCAAGGCCCTATACTGTTCCGTGTTGTACTTTGGGCATACCCGCTACCGGAAATGACTGACTGCGTGTCAGTGCGGGGTAGCTACCCGTGCGCTTATCACGCGTGCCATAGTCACCGCTATGTCTCGACAGTGACCTCGGGGTGGTTGACTGGGTGTAGGACTACCACGGGGGACTCTCCCGACCAGGAGAGCACCACGTGTACCTTCTACTCTACGGAAAAGATTGCAATCAAGATCGTTCCCACGAAGAGCATGCAAGATCAAGAAATACCTGGGTACTTGAGAAATAAATGACCCAGAAACATATAAATGAGATAAATAGAAATGAGAAATAAACCTGTTACTGTTTTACTGTACTTGCACTTAAATAATGAAAATACCACTCTACACAGCATTCGTTGACTCTATCTTTTCGTAACCCTGTTCAGGACCAAGAGTTGAGCAGCCCGAGTTTCCAGCTGCAGAGGGTGCTGGGCCTAGCCAAGTCTAGCTGTAGTCATTTTTTAGTTCTTTCGTTTTCTACTGTTGTAGTGAGTAATGGACACATGCTTTACTGTTCCTGTTACTTCCTGTTCCTTTACGCTTTCTGTTGTTGTTGTGGTGGCATGCACTATGTTTTGAGACAGTTGTTCTACTTTCTTTACTGCTTCGTACTTTTCTTCTGCTTAGTTATTTTGCATGTGTGAATGTGGTTTATTTTCTTATTTTGGTTATTTCTTGTTAGATGACTAGGTCTTGGGATTAGTCGAGGCGAGCCGATCTCGGGTCCTGTAGGGATCCAGGAATTAGGTCGTAACAAGATGGTATCAGAGCAAGGTCATCCCGAGAAATGAACCAATTGGCTTGAGAATAACCACTCACGTGCATATAACTAGGATAGCCACCACAACGTATCGCTTTGACATTCGTTTTCGAGTCTTTTCTCGATGCAATCCGATATCGTTGACACTCTTATTCGTCGGTGAGTTCCCGAGGCAGGTCGTGGTCATGGCCGTGGACGAGGTCGGAGGGGCGGTTGTGCTAGACCTGAGGTACTAATTGATCCACCTCTTCTCCCGAGAGTTCAGGCCCAGGATCTCGCCCAGCTAATCAGAGACATCGTGCGAGAGGAGCTCCACTAGCCTCCATGAGCACCTCTCCGCGAGGACATGGAGGGGGAGTCCTTGGTGGGACAGAGAGACCGTCGCAGCACCGGACGAGTAGGAGGGGGAGGGGGTGGTCCTACACCACCCCCACCACACTCTAACACTTTCGAGCATGAGCCCTCCTTGCCTAGAGGCGTGCTCGTTCCCCCACTGCAGCTACACCACGAGCTTTTCGGACAATTCCGGAAGCTGAAACCCCCTCCTTCAAGGGGGATGAGGATCTGTCTGAGGTAGAGGACTAGCTGGAGCAGATAGAGAAGGTGTTTGACACCCTTCACCCTCCCACGGAGTGCTGTGTGGCCTTTGCCATGTACCAGCTAGAGAGCCCAGCACATAGGTGGTGGAGGGCAGTCAGAGGCCAGGAGGGGAGAAAGCTGACGTGGGACCAGTTCGTGGCTCTCTTTTGCGAGCAATACTTTCTACAAAACTGGCAGGACCAGAGGAGGAGGGAGTTCCACACTCTTCGCCAGGGGACATTGACAGTTAGAGTGCACCACACACGTTTTCTGGAGCTGTCACGTTTTGCCTCGACAGTTGTGCCTACTGAAGAGGAGCGCCTGTGGAGGTTTACTGAGGGGTTCCAACCTACTATTCAAGGGTATGTCAAACCCCTGAAGCTTCCCACTTTCTCTCGTGTGGTTGAGGCAGCCATGACTTACAAGGTGACCAACCCAGCCATGCGAGACATTGGCAGCGGACGGAAGAGACCCTACCAGCCAGAGTACTCTCAGGGTTGTCAGGAGTGGAGGCACACGACGCCCGCAAGAGAGCCGTCTCGTTTTGCCGGGCCATCAGTGGCCTTTGGGGGCCCTAGACAGGGGCCAATTGCCAGCACCAGATCCCCACCCAGCTGCCAGTAGGGACCTACGGAGGGAAGAGGTCGTGTACCCCTTTGCTACTAGTGTGGCTAGCTGGGCCACATCAAGAGGGACCGCCCATCTAGGGTCGGAGCATAGCAAATGCTCCCTGCACCGAGCGTTGATGGCCGAGCTGGTGGTCGTGGTCACCAGGCGCATGGGGGAGGGCAGCAGTCACGAGGAGGGTACCAGCCAGCTGCTGCTCGCCTGACCCAGAGTGTAGCTGCTTCTTCTACATCGAGGGTTGAGGGGCGTATCAACGCCCTGACATACAGAGATGCTAGGGCTTCGGGTTTAGTGGTGGCATGTATGGTTATTGTTTTTGGCAGATTAGTGTACGTACTTTTTTATTCTGGCGCCACTGTTGAACGTCGGAGGACTACGCTATTGGAGTTGGTTTTTTAAAACCTGTCATTGTGGTTTGAATAGCAAAGAACTCAGGTTCAACAAATAAAATTTATACTGGAATAGAAATCCTGGGTCAAACTCAGGGAGGCTACGACAATCAAGATTCGCAATTATATTCTTTTTGTGTTTTTGTTTAAAAAGCGGAGTAATTACAATGAAATGGAATCAATATAAACAATAAGAGAGAGATAGAGAGAGAAAACATTCACTTGATGTTGCAAAATGTTTGTACAATGAAGAAAGCGAGAAATTACACTAGAAAGTAGGAAAACTATTACAACTAGAAAGCAGGAAAATTCTGCTCTAGAAAGTAGGAAAAAGGAATGGGAGAGAGAAGTTATCCTCCTTGTGATCGCTTGGAGGATGAGCTGGACGAGACAACTCCTGGAAGATGAGGAACGGAGCGGGAAGAAGGAGGTCGAAGCAGGAGGAACATGAACGAGGTAGCACGTCGTTGTCGTCGCGGGATCCGCTTCCGGAATGGGGGCAAAAAATTGGTTTTAACTCTTGAGGAGCATCCCGGTTGTGGGACAAGCTTCTCTTGAGCTTTAGAGAGGGAGAGAAGAGAAGGAAGGGATGAGAAATTTGTTTTGAGGGGGTCTCCTTTTATAGTTGCAAGGAGTGGGGGCATTTTGGACATTAGGATTTGAAAAACATTAATTCAGGACCTTTAGTGATGGACAAATCTGTCACTAAAGGCCTGAACGTGGCCTTCATGCCCGCCGCTCGCACGCCTCCTCGCCTCTGCATCCTTCAATGCACGCGCACGTCCACGCGCTTACAGCCATTCGATCAAGAGATCGGACGGCTTAAAACCGCCTACGCTTGCGCCGCGCACCCGCATATGATCACGCGTTAGCGCCGCACTTCTGATCGCGTGTGGGCGCTATTGCTTGCTCAGCATCACATGATCTTCATCGCACGGCTCCGCTCGCTCGCCCGCTTCACGCGCCCGCTCTTCAATTTTAGGCGCAACGGCTCGAACGCGCGACCTTCTCTTGTCGCGAAGGCGCTCGACCAACGCGCTACGGGCAGCTTTGTGTCGCGCGGATGTATTGAGCGCGCAGGCTTGCAGCCATTGGATGAGCATCCAATGGTGGAGAAGCATCGATCATATGAAGAGGAAAGACAGAGGTGGGTCCTTGGGGCCGGTTGTGCGGCTGAGATGGCACCACATGGCTCCACATGGCGCCATCTTGGTTGTCAATCTTCTGAGTATTGTAGATGGTGCCACGAGTGTCGGATTGGACCGATTTTCACGCTGTGAGGCTGCGATCGTCGATCCGAATCCATCTGTACGGTCAGATTTGTCGTCTGAGATGCAGATTAACACCATCTTGGCCCTTGATCTTTAGGATTCCTCGATCTCTATCTGGTACTACGGATGTTCGATTAGGGTGATCTTGAAGTCGTTGAACTCCAATCGTCACCTTGATCAGATCCATATGGTTTGATCTTCGATCCGTGGCCCCGATAAGAAGTCACCCTATCCCTAACCATAAAAAGGAGACAATTACTGTACAATTTATACAACTTGATCTAAATGCATGATTATGCATGTTATGCACTTTTTGCACTGTATGATGCTAATGTGACACTAAGAACATGCATTAATAGACATTTTAGGTTAATTAGATGTATGCACATCAGTCACACACTCCTTTGTCGCTACGAGTTTTGCCGTCAGTTTGAGGTAGGGCAGTGTACTGTTAGAGGATCCGTTTGTGATCAGAGGCCCAGGTGGCTAGTTATTTGTAGCCGAGGAAGTCTACATGGATTGCGAGGTCAGTATAGGGAGACACAGCCTCCCCGCTGACCTGATACAGATGGAGGATTTTGGTGTGATCCTAGGGATGGACTAGCTGTTCACCTATCACGCCCTGGTGGACTGTTTTGGGAGGAAGATCATCTTCTCCATACTTGAGTTGCCTCCCTTTGAGTTTCACGGATAGTCGGTGGATGGAGGTTTCAGGTGCATCTCCATGCTTCAGGCGGCCAAGCTTTTGAGCCAAGGTTGTGAGGGATTTTTGGCTTGTGTAGTGGCAAAGCCTAGTCCCGTGGTTGACTTTCAGAGTATCCTGGTGGTCTGCGGGTACCCCGATGTTTTCTCAGAGGAGCTTCCAGGACTACCGCCTGAGTGTGAGATCGAGTTTGAGGTCTCACTGGTACCAAGGACCAGCCCCATTTCTACTGCACCGTACCGGATGGCACTGCTTGAGTTGCGAGAGCTCAAGTCACATCTATAGGACCTGTTGGAGAAGGGATTTGTGAGGCCTAGTCATCCCCGTGGGGAGCCCCTGTGCTGTTTGTGAAGAAGAAGGACGGTACCCTGCGACTTTGTGTCGACTACCGACAGCTGAATAGGGTCACCATTAAGAACAAGTATCCACTGCAGAGGATTGATGACCTCTTCGACTAGTTATGGGATGCCACAGTGTTCTCCAAGATTGAACTGAGGTCGGGCTACCACCAATTGAGGATCAGGGAGACCGATATCTCCAAGATAGCTTTCCGTACTTGGTACGGGCACTACGAGTTCTTAGTCATGTCGTTTGAGCTGACCAATGCCCCCACTGCCTTTATGGATTTGATGAACCGTGTTTTCAGGCTGTACTTAGACCAATTTGTGGTGGTGTTCATCGACGACGTACTCATTTACTTGCGGGATCAGGCGCAGCATGGACAACATTTATGCATAATCCTAGATACCTTGAGGCGACGTAAGCTGTATGCCAAGTACAACAAGTGTGAGTTTTGGTTTAGGCAGGTGACTTTCTTGGGCCACGTGATTTTAGGGGATGGTTTGGCTGTGGATGTCGCCAAGGTTGAGGCCGTACTCAAGTGGGAGAGGCCATGTACAGTGATAGAGATACACAACTTTTTAGGACTGGCAGGTTACTATCGGCGATTTATCAGAGGATTCTCTCAGATTATGCGTCCTATGACCCATCTGACTCGGAAGGAAGTGCCCTTTGCCTGGACAGATGAGTGCGAGGTGTGCTTTTAGGAGTTGAAGGAGAGACTAATTTCAGCTCCTATGCTTACCATTCCAGATAGCAGTGGCGATTTTGTGGTTTACATCGACACTTCGTTGCATGGGTTAGGGGGTGTGCTCATGCAGTGGGGTCACGTTGTCGGCTATGCGGTCGTCTTCGCGCATAGCTACCCTATCCATGACTTAGAGCTGGCAGCGGTCGTCTTCGCGCTGAAGACATGGAGGCATTACCTTTATGGTGAGACTTTCGAGATTTTCACAGATCATAAGAGCCTCAGGTACTTATTTGACCAGAAGGAGCTTAACATAAGATAGAGACGTTGGTTAGAGCTCCTGAAGGACTACGACTGTAGCATCTCCTACCACCTAGGGAAGGCCAATGTGGTGGCTGACGCCTTGAGCCAGAAGGTGCTTGCCCACTTGGCCTATTTATAGGCACAGAGTTGGAGACTCATGGAGGAGTTGGGCAGTTCGTGACCCCGGGAGTCACAGGAGTATTGTGGGACAGTGACGGTGATGTGACAGACACGACCAGAGCTGATAGCCCGCATCATCGCTGGACGGATGAAAGATCTGTACTTACAGATGCTGCGAGACAGGGTGTTGATAGGGGACTCAGGAGACTTTTCCTTTTTAGACGAGATACTGCGCATGAGGGGACACTTATGCATTCCCAAGGACAAGGAGTTGTTGAGAGATCTTCTAACTGAGGCGCAAGGGTCCAGGTTCACCGTACAACCCAGGAACACAAAGATGTACCACGACTTGCGACGTGACTTTTGGTGGAGAGGGATGAAGCGGGATGTTGGTGAGTTTGTGCAGCAGTGTTTGGTATGCCAGCAGGTGAAGGTCGAGCATCAGAGGCCTGCAGGGCCATTGCAGCCACTTCCTGTGCCAGAGTGGAAGTGGGAGAGCATCACCATAGACTTGGTGGTGGGTCTACCAGTAACCCAACGGGGACACGACACAGTCTGGGTGATAGTAGACAGATTGACGAAGATGGCGCGTTTCTTGCCAATCCGAGTCACCTTTGGACCAACACAGTTAGCAGAGTGATACAGAGATGTGGTGCGCTTGCACGGAGTCCCATGTGAGATTGTATCCGACAGGGATACTCATTTTACTTTCCAGTTCTGGGCTGAGTTTCAGTAGGCCTTGGGGATGCGTTTAAGGTTCAGTACCGCTTACCACCCTAGACGGACGGACAGTCAGAGCATACCATACAGACACTTGAGGACCTTTTGCACGCTTGTGTACTAGACTGGAGAGGCTCTTGGGAGGAGCATTTACCCTTGGCAGAGTTTTAATACAATAACAGTTACCACTCGAGTATTGGCATGGCACCTTACGAGGCTCTGTACGGATGGAGGTGTACTACACCCTTGAGTTGGGTCGAGGTGGAGACCAAGTGGGAGGTTGGTCTTAGGTTGATCAGACAGAGTCAGGAGGTGATAGAGTAGATTCATAGACGACTCTACACTGTTAGGAGCAGGCAGAAGAGCTACGCTGATTGGAAATGCAGAGAGGCGCAGTTTGAGGTTGGGGATCACATCTTTTTCCATGTTTCGCCCATGAAGGGCCTGCAGCATTTTAGGGTGAAAGGGAAGCTTGCGCTGTGGTTTGTGGGGCCCTTTGAGGTCCTGGAGTGGGTAGGACCCGTTGCTTACTGGCTTGCCCTTCCTCTCAAGCTTTATGGAGTGCATGACGTGTTCCACGTGTCCAACCTCAAGAAGTACGTCACCGATCCCAGCCACATTCTGAGCCATGAGAGCATTGAGGTGGGTGTTGACCTGACCTACCTCGAGAGACCACTATAGATACTAGACAGAGCCGTCCGGAGTCTGAGACGGAAGTAGGTACCATTGGTGAAGGTCCTATGGAGAAGCCAGCGGTACGAGGAGGCAACTTAGGAGCTTGAGGCTGCGATGCGAGAGGGGTACCCGGAGCTTTTCGAGGGTACGTCTTTTTGGACCTACTTTGATCCTCTTTAAGTTTGTTATGTGCTTTTACGTTCCTTTTTCCCGTACCCTAGATAGCTCAAGTTTTGGGGATGAAACTTCCTTTAAGTTTGTTATGATGTAATGACCTGTTACATTTTTAGCCAGATAAGATGTCTGGAGTTTCAGTCAGGCGTTTGTTCAGACGTCTGGACACGTGCCCGGACGTTTGAAAGTGAGATTTTTTGTACTGCACTTCGCACTCTGCGCGTGAGCGACGCATAGAGGTTTCTCTCTCCCTGCACCCTTACCTTGCAAACCCTATTTCCCCTCCTATTTAAACCCCTCCCCTCCTTCTCATCCCCTCACCAGCAATCACCACCTCCAGTGCCTCCTGTGTGGCTGTGGCGTGGTTAGACGAGAGTGGCGAGAGGGGGATGGGTAAGGGAGAGCGAGAGAGAGGAAGGAAGAGAACATGGAAGGTCGGAGGACCTTCGGGAGCCCAGCAGAGCTCGCACAGCTGACAACGGGCACATGCTCGAGGAGGAGCTCGTGGGAGATAGGAGGAGTCGGTAAGGAGCTGCTCAAGCTCGTGCAGCTGCTGGAGCTGCTGCTGTGGGCGGAGGGTGAGCGGGGCGAGCGGTGTGAAGAAGTTCTGATACTGGAAGTTTCCAGTATCAGATGTCTGGAGTGAAGTCCAGATGACTGGCGAGGCACTAGGACGTCCGGAGCTAAGGTCAGACGTTTGAAAGCACGTATCACGTGAGGTACGTACATTCCTACGCTGATTTTCACCATGTAGAAGATCTCAGAGTAGGAGTTGTTGGGCTAAAGCCGTGTTTGCATTTTCGTACATGGGGCAGGCTTTGGGAAGGGTCATAGTGCGCTTTCCTAAGTACTTTTGGATGTCTGATCACGTCGCCAGATGTCCGGAGGTGCTTCCAGACGATCGAAGACCTTGTCTGACGTTTAGAGCTGCCCCCAAACGGTCGCAGAGGGAGTTTGGACGTCTGATTAGCCGCAGGGAACACAAGGTGAGTTCTGATGTCTTTTAAGACATCTGGGATTAATCCCAGATGTCTGATTTTGATCAGTAACCCTGTTTTTGGCTTGTTTAAGGCTCAAAAGGAATCGAATTTCCGCAAACGAAGTATCACTCGAGTTACTCTACATATTCGTGTTGAGTATCTACTGTTTTGAGCTCGTCTAATGTATATTGGTCATTGGTACAAGTTACTAGCCAGTGGCGTGTTTGGGGCCCGCGGAGACGACAAGATCTGTGGCACATGCCCCCATTCCTTCCGTGATACTCGGTAGAGTGGTTTAACTCAGTTGTTAATATTTAAATAAAAATGTACTTGGTTGGAATAGTTGGATTGAACTCTAGGATATGGAATGAACCCTAGGGTAGAAATGAATGAGCCTGTTTGAGCTGTACTGTTTACTTGAATGCATGGTTAAGATAAATTGCTAGCAAATGCCTTTAATATAATTACAAGATGCATGTTAAAATTGGAGTTGCCTGTATGTAATTGAGAAATTGCCTGTAAAACCACAAGTTGCATGTTTTTGAGAATTGAATTATGAAAACATGAGCTGTTTATATATGGATGAGGAACGAATTATGAAACATGAGATCTGGACCTGGATAAATGAGGTGAATATGAGTGTGAACACTAAGGGGAATTAGGAGTAGAACTTCTGTGGATGAAAGAAAATCTGGAATGTAGATGGGAAGTAAGCTGGCCTTTGTGTATGCGGTACCAAGGAGAGCAACTGTCCCTTTTTAGTGTAGAGCGGAGCTAGCCTCCCTTGGGTTGAGACCCAATGTTAGGATTGGCCACTCTACACCGACTCCTATAGGCCCTCACGTACGGGGTACCAGGGTGTGCTACTAGTGTTGGGAGGGAGCTAGCCACCTTACGGGACCCGGGACTCAGCTAGCCACCCTACACCGACTTTGTTAGGCCCTCTAGGCAAACCGGGGTAGTCGGACAAGGGTACGCGGACTGTGGTGGGATGAGACCCCTGTTTGGTTTTGAGAGGCCAGACCCCTATTATGAGAGGGAAAGGCCTTATACTGTTCCGTGTTGTACTTTGGGCGTACCCGCTAGCAGAAACGACTGACTGTGTCTCAGTGCGGGGTAGCTACCCATATGCTTATCACGCGTGCCGTAGTCACCACTACGTCTCAACAGTGACTTCGGGATGGTTGACTGGGTGTAGGACTACCACAGGGGACTCTCTCGGCCAGGAGAGCACCACATATACCTTCTACTCTTTGGAAAAGACTGCAATCAAGATCGTTCCCACGAGGAACATGCAAGATCAAGAAATACCTAGGTACTTGAGAAATAAATGAACCGGAAACACATGATGAGATAAATAGAAATGATAAATAAACCTGTTGTTGTTTTACTGTACTTACACTTAAATAATGAAAACACCGCTCTACTCAGTGTTCGCTGACTCTGTCTTTTCGTAACCCTGTTCAGGACCAGGAGTTGAGCAGCTCGAGTTTTCGACTGCAGAGGGTGCTGGGCCCAGCCGTAGTTGTTTTTTAGCTCTTTGGTTTTCTATTGTTGTAGTGAGTAATGGACACATGCTTTACTGTTCCTGTTACTTCTTGTTCCTTTACGCTTTCTGTTGTTGTTGTAGTGGCATGCATTATGTTTTGAGACAGTTGTTCTACTTTTTTTACTGCTTCATACTTTTCTTCTACTTAGTTATATTTCATGTATGAATGCAGTTTATTTTCCTGCTTTTGGTTATTTCTTGTTGGACGACTTGGTCTTGGGATTAGTTAAGGTGAGCCGGTCTCAGGTCCTGTAGGGATCTGTGAACCGGGTTGTAACATCTTTCATTTTGAAGTAGCTTTTCATTATGGATAGCAGGTCATTTTAATCAGTAATGAAGATGATATATATAATAGTCTTAAGATGATATATATAATAAAGATGATTCAGACATTTGGTTCATCACTTTACATGGCTAGAGTAACTTTGCATGTGGATGGGTGTGGGACATGTGGTTGCAGTAGTTGTTTAAGAGATTAGAAGTCTCTCATTGAAGATTCATAGGTTATTTATCCCAACTTTTTCTGTTTGGAATGCCTCTTGGTTCAAAAATCAAAAGCATTGTTGAAAAGAAGCAGGTCTGTTATGGATGATGTGGTCTATAACATATGCTTATGGTTAGACTATATATGGGGGGAACTGTTGTGGGTAGGAAAATAGTGTATTGTGTCTTACAAAAGAAACTGGGATGACTACCTACCTTCATAGTCATCAATTCCTTCTCAAATTGAGGAAGCATTAACTTGCTGGGTCATTGCAATCCATTGAATATTAAGGACTACCAACCTTGCATGCATGTGAATAGGAATATGCTAACCATAAACAATGTGTTGTACACTTCTATTGCATGTATCTTCATGGTAGCACACTAGCTGTAAAGACACATAGGTGGCTTTGTTTACTGTTGGCCTGGTCACAGTCTAGTGATTTGGACAAATCAGGAGGGATGCTGTGATGATGATCTGCTATCTTTGGTGATTATAATAGGGTTCAATGGTACAAGAATTTGGATGGGAAGCTTTCCTTTAAAGTGGATACCTGGGATGGTGATGGTTAAGGGAGAAGATTGATGTAAGAGGAGAGGGGATTTGCCAAGATAGATGGTTGGGAAGCTTAGTGAAAATCCAATAACGAATTCATAACATTGACGTGGGATTTGGGTGGAAGAAGAACGAAGAACAAGTGGACGTGGAGAACTGTACAAACATTATTTCTTTCTTTCCAATAACTATTTCATTCAGGCCAATAACTCTCTCTTTTATGAAAGGAAGCTCATAATTGTCTTGACCAATCATTATAGTGAGCTTTCATATGGAGCCCTAATCAATCAATCGTACCTTTAAAGGAAGCCTAATATTTACACAAGACTAGGTCTCAATGCCGCAAGGGTGATGATTTCCAAAGATCAATGTTTTTATCTCACGCATTTTTACTTAAAGTTGAAGATGTAGCTCATCTGTGTACTTAAATCTATGCTACATATGCTAGATACATCAAGTGTGATTTAATCAAAAGTGGTGGAAAGCTAGATCTAAACATTAGGAAAGTGAAGAAAGAAAGAAGACGAAACTAGGAAAGTGAAGAAAGAAAGAAGATGAAACTTGGAAAGTGGAAAGGAGAGGTTCTGTTTGGGTTTTTAGTTTAGATATTTAGTTCTAACTAAATAAGAAATCTAAACTTTACTGGCATTTTCTATACGCTAGCAATACTAAAACCTAAAACAAATCATGCACACATGTTCAAAATTTGTTATTCTTACTCACTACAGTTTTATTTATTTATTTACAATATTTTAATAAGATAATAATGTGTTATTTAATTTCTTTTATTTTTGAAATTACAGGTTATCAGTGACGAGTATACTTAGAGGTTGTTGTAGTTAGAGGTATAATTTCAATATTTTTAATTTAATTGAATTATATTATAGGTTTTTACTAGATGTGAGGTGTGCCTACGTATTATTTTTTATTTAAATGAATGAATGTGGAGTGTGCCCACTTGTGTGTTTTATTTTGAATGTTTGATTGAAATTTTTTTTAATGTAGGGTGTGCTCACTTTTATTTTAATATGCAAGTTCATAGAAAAACTTCAAAATTTAATGGGGAATTCTATCGAATTCTTTTGAAATTTTTTTAATGTTCAAATTGGTTAAGTTAGTATTAGAGAAATAATTGCCATCTCTTGGGGAAGCCAAACCACATGGCACTAACATCTTACCCTATGTTAGAATACTAGGAAAAGAATGAGGACTGAAATGGGGGATCAACAAAGTGTAGAAAGATGCAAAGAAAATGTTAAAAATAAAAGTATGAAATCTATTGGATGACATGCTAAGATCTATTCAGCAAACAACAAAATCTATCTCAACATCTATAGTCAAGTAGTCAACATGTTGAGCTTCCCTTCACTAATTCATCATTTTAGTTTGTGCTCTAAAACAAACTACTATGGAGTCTTTGATCACTTGTTGACAAAATAAGGTATAATCATCAAAAAGAATTTGGTTATAGTTAGATTAACGTGTTTCAAATATCAGATGTTTAAGTTGGAAGGATGCCATTGGTCATTATCTTAGTGATGTAGATTAAAGTTATAGAATGACCCAAAATAAATTTCGTGTTGTCGACCTCAAGTGGGAAGAGACTTGCCTAATTCAAGTGGGAAGAGATTTGCCCTTTTGAAATGAATGCCCAAGTTGAAAAGATGACAATCACCTAAGATCTCATTGTGTTTTCATATTTTTGGTGTCTTGAGATGGAGATTTCTTAGTTGTTGAAAGCGTAAACAAGTATCATGCCACCAACGGGTTAGTAGAGTAATAAGTCTTCTGGATTGTTTAGTTTTATGATATTTTAGGTTTATGTTAGATGTAAGGTGTGCCCACATATTATTTATGTTTTAATAAATGAATGTTGGGTGTGCCCACTTTGATTGTATGTGATTCATTTTTAATGTGGGGTATGCCTACTTTGATTATATGTATTATTTTGATGTGCAGGTGATGAACTAGACATCATGTTACAATAAAAATTGTGTTTTACTGTTGTCGTTGTCGTTGTCGTTGGCGTAGTATAGTGGTTACAATGCAAACAGATGTTGCGTCATTTTATTTACTTACATAATTTTTACTAATTTATTCCAAGTTGTTCACTAGGAGGCAATTATTGATATGCATCACTCTCAATGTTCCAAAAATGTTCTTTTATTCCAAAAATGTTGATTATATTTTCAAAATAAATCAATGAATCAATTAATAAATGAATTAGTCAATTATGTACAAAAGAATCAACTAATATGCACTACAATGCCTTAAATATATTTACAATTAAATAGACATCAAAAACTAAGTATAACTACTATATGTTAGTTATGTACAACTATCCTAAATAATATCTAAGTATAGGTAGAAAATAACTACTAATGGACACTAAACTAAATATACTAACATACAATATTAACTTTAATAACATACATTATATACATAGTAACATATATATGTGTCGCTATAACCCTAGTAAGAATGTGTACAACACATAAGGCAAAAGAACTATTTTTACTAACATAAATATATATTTATAGTGATAGACACATACGTCACTAAAGCCTTAGAATTTATCTATATATATATAAGGCTCAAATAGGCATATACTACTTTATTTATATTTATATATATATTACCTATGTATATGTATACATTATATACATATATTTTATTTATTATACATATACATCTATATTATATTACATCCTTATATACATACTATACATAAATGAATACATATTATACACACACAGCCAATTTTGGCTCACACATGCAGAGCATAGGCACACTTAGCTTCAACACTTAGAAAGTTTTCACGATTCAACTAGTCTTTGGTTTGATTCACTATTCCAACACTTAGTCTTTTGTGAGTTCTCTCTCACACAAGTTACTGTTCACCTTAGCAAAAATTTGATTTTTTTATGGGCGGACCGACCTTTCATAAGAAACATAGCACCCCAAGAGGGGTAGGACCAGACTACTACTAAGCCGATCCTAGTTCATTAATGTGCATTTTATTTCACATTCATAGGCCCGTAGCGGGTCCACATTGGGCCCAATAGAGGCCCAGCATAGTGCACGACTCCTAGCCTATGCACTATTCATCAATATGCTCATTTATTAATGCTTAGGAGAGGAGAGGGGATGGTATTAGTAATGGTGCGCTCGGTGCTGTCGACTGAATAGCCGGTGCACTAAATCCATTTTATACCACCATAGACGCTTTTACATCCACGATGTGGCACCAAATCCAGCACTATTTGAGCACTGTGCGGCACAGCGCCACAGTTTTGATTGGTTATTTTTGACCCTCGATTTGAGTGCTAAGATTAAGTCTGATTTCTAATTAAATTATATAGGTAGGAAGCCCTTATATAGGTCTACATGATTATATAATTTATTTACAAAAATAAGTTATTTAACTATATATTAAAATTAGTTAAAGTTAAGGAATTATACATGTTAAATTAAAGTTTAATTTCTTAATTAAAGTACAAATTGATATATTAATGGTGCAATTGACTTTATAAATAGTTAATTAACTTATTAAGGTATTTATTATACATTTTAAATTTATTTTAGAACATTTATTTAATTTATATACATTTAAATACATGTTCTAGATAGATATATACATAATTTAGTTATGAATACTACTATACAGTATAAATATGTTATAAATAGGTTGAAAATATTTAAAATTAATATATATACATGTACAATATAAATTACTTCAGTAATAACTTAATTTACTATTTTATTTTATTTTAACATAATAATTTACCTTATTAACTTAATTACTTAATTAATTACAATACATATATAAATAAATTAATATACAGGTATGGTACAGTATATAATAATTAGTTAAGTATGTATATATAGTAATAAATATGGTTATAGATATGTACATAGGTATTTATAATTACTTAGTATTGTACACATTTACTTTAATATAAATTAATATATAATTATAAAATAAGGTTATATATACAATAAATCATCCTATATACTTAATTAAATATATAAAATATAAATTTAAGTTATTACATGTATATTAGTATTAAGTTATATTTACAAGTATAAATACAATATACAAGGTATTTTTAGGTATTTATATATTTAATAGAGGTGGGAGAAGAGAGAGAAAGGGTGAGATGAGAGAAGAATAGTTTCTTTTTGGGATTTTTATATTGAACTCTTTTATTAAGTTTCAAAGTATACAGATTGTCGGCTGGTATATTCTACCAAGCTAGGGGTTTGGAATACTTTAAACTTTGCGTACACGTAGACAAATACTTGATCTTACTCAAGGCAAGTTTATTTTATTTTTTTTGTGATTTTTATAATTTTTGTTCATTATTTCAATCTCACACAAAAGAGACCTAAATGGAGTTTGAAACTAAGAACGTAAGGCCTCTATGAATGTTTCAAAGGCTGAATAACAAGTTTAGGCATTCAAACACATTCGACACATATCAAAAAAGATGTATAAACATTTAAACATGATTTTCAACTCAATTTCAGTCCAAATCTCAATTAGGATAGATTATACACTTCAAGTAGTGGACAATGCATCAAAACATGGATTTCATGTCATTAAAATCAGATTGAAGTCAAATGCTTATACATGAATGCTTATGACATTAAGTTCTCACATTACAACCAATGCAAACTCCTTAAATCCTTAATTCAACCCAAAATCAAAATCCATCAGTCCAAGACAGTCACAGCAGTGTCTATTATTGCTACTATTTTAGCAGCTGTTTCAGCTACAATTCCAACTAAGCTGCTGCCAGCAACTTCTGCTGCTATTGCTATAAATTTAACAGCTAATATTGCTTCCATGCTGCCATCAAATTCAGCAGCTGATGTTGCTGCTACACTGAAAACCAACAGTTGCTAGCTACTATATTCACTGAAATCCTTTGAAAACCATGAATGAAGATCTGAAATCTGTAGCGCCAATCCTCATTCTTTAAAATTCTCAAAAGACTCTAACATGATCTCCTCTTTACATTATAGACAACCTAGAGAAGAGAATCACATTAGGTGTTGAAATCATTTCAAAACAACTCCAAATCACCATTAAACCTTGAAAACATCATTTGATTCTTTTTTTATGAAATTAACATCATTTGATTCTTTAAAAATCAAAGTGAAATTAGAATGGGGTAGGAATTCATGTAGCCTCTTGATGTAAACATGTTTATATTACATAAAATGTCTATTTATGCATGTTCTTAAGCATAGAATTGCATTATATACTATAGATATTGCATAGCATGCATCATCTTGCATTTAGATTAGTTTGAATAAAATAGAGGTTAATTGTCTCCTTTTATGTTCAGGGACAGGGTGAGTTTTTATTTGGGCCTCGATTTGAAGATCCAACTGTATGGATCTGATCAGGGCGACGATTGGAGTTCAACGACTCCAAGATCACACTAATTAGATATCCGTAGTATCAGATAGAGACTGAGGAACCCTAGAAGATCAAGGGCCAAGATGGTGTTAATCTGCCCTTTAGACGACAAATCCAACTGCATGGATGGATTCGGATCGACGATCGCAGCCTAACGACGTGAAAATCGACTCAATCCGATACCCGTGGCACCATCTACATCATCCAGAAGATGGACGACCAAGATGGTGCCACGTGGTGCCATCTTGGCCGCCCAACCGGCCGCACATAACCGCTGAAGCCTTTAGCGCCAATGCCTCTCTACCGTTTGATCAAGATCCAACGGCTGAGAGTGGATCCTAACCAGCGCCTTCATTCTCTGAAGCCCAATTGTAGATGCAGCCTCGACCGTTGGATCTCAATCCAACGGTCCAGATCGCGCGCCACTTACGCCCACCGCCCACCCATCCACGCGCGTAGCATAGTGGATGTAACGACCCGGTTCCCGAGTCCCTACGAGACACGAGAACCGGACCGACTCGACTAATCCCAAGACCCAGTCGTCCAACGAGGAAGTAACCAAAAGACAGTAAAATAAACCACATTCAGCATGAATATAACTAACAGTAAGAAAGTACAGCAGTAAGGAAAGAAACTACTACAGTAGGCACCACCACAACAGTAAAACAACATTTATCATATAACAAAAACTGCAGGTAAAGAAGGTACAGCGGAAACAAAACTACTCACTAGAACAGAAACAAAAGGGGTACAAAAGGCTGTGGTAACTCTACTGGACCCTACTCGGCCCAGCGTCCTCTGCAGCCGCCGACCCTGGCTCCTCAACACCTGGTCCTGAAAAAGGTAACGAGTGTAACACGTCAGCAAAACGCTGAGTAGAGTGGCAAACTAACTAAAGGCAACAGTAGAGTGTACAGTAGTTGTTATGTTCTATTACTTCCTTTATTTACATCTTTCAATTTTTCTCACTATTTCATTTATTTCTCAGATCCTTTACTTGATCTCGAATGTCCTCGTGGGAACGATCTTGATTGCAGTCTTTTCCAAAAGTAGAAGTAGCACGTGGTGCTCTCCTGGCCGGGAGAGTCCCCCGTGGTGATCCTACCCTCAGTCAACCACCCCAAGGTCACTGACAGACGTAACGGTGACTACGGCACGTGCGATAAACGCACAGGTTGCTAGCCCGCACTGGCACGCGGTCAGTCGTTTCCGTTAACGGGTGCGCCCAAAGCACAGCACGGAACCAGGGTAGAGCCCTCTCAGTAACAGGGGTCCAACCCCTCCACAGTAACCAAACCGGGGCCTTGCCCCTCCACAGTCCGCGCACCCTCGCCTGACTACCCTGGTTTGCCCTAGTGGGCCTAACAAGTCGGTGAAGGAGGCTAGCAGAACCCCGGGGCCCGTGGGGTAGCTAGTACTCTCCTAACACTACTAGCTCTCCTCGGTACTACGTACACGAGGGCCAACAAGTCGGTACAGAGCGGCCAATCCTAACCCCGGGTCCCTGGGGCGGCTGGCCCCACTTTGCACTAAACAGGTACAGGTACTTCCCTTGGTACTGCGTACCCAAGAGACAGTACAAACTACATCTCAGTTCCATTCCTTTTTCTTTCCAGGAGTTCCACTCCTAATTCCCCGTAGGGTTCCAGCTCTTTATCTCAGAACATCATATGTTTCACTTTCTAGATTCACGTTCTCAAATTCCATGATCTCAAACATGTTTCTTTATTCATAACAGGCAGCTGTTAATTAAATTTACAGGTAGCTTTATATATTCCCTTCCATTTTTCCAAGACTGCAGTAATATACATTCCACTAGTTTTTCCATCCTAGGATTCATGCCATATCCTAGGATCTATCATACAATCTAGTTTTCCGGCCCTAGGATTCATGCAACACCTAGGAGCTATCATTCCATATATTTCTCATTCCTAGGATTCATGCAATGCCCTAGGTTCTAGTTATGGTTCCATACTTTAACAGATTTTATTAATACTTAAAGCCACTCTACCAGGTACAACGGGAGTAATGGGGGCGTGATCGGGAATCCCGCGTGCCTCCGCGACTCTCAAGACTGCAACCGAACGAGGTCCTATCACAAGGATCAAACACAAGGAGTGTCTCAAAACAGTGTATAGCTACTATAGGCGGGTAGAGGAATTAATTATGAAACGAACGCAACTCGAATCGCGGAAAACGGAGCCCAAACGGGCCCTAAACGGGTCGAGAAAGACGATACTATGCAAAATCAGACGTCTGGAACTCCTTCCAGACGTCTTAAATGGTGGATCAGAGAATTACCTGTTCAGCTTGGTTCCCCGGACGTCCAGAAGTCTGCAGGGACGTCTGCCCTAGATCCCAGACGTCCGATGGTCCCTCAGGACGTCTGGAGGTCACTCCCGCCGTCTGGTACAACTTCCAGACGTCTGATTCGCAAGGGATGACGAATCAGCGAACCTGCGCACAGCCAACCCCCTCCCTCAGTACGGCCAGTCGACAAGAAGGAAGAAGAAAGCGGAAACTCACCTTTCAGACGTCTGTCTGATCTTACAGACGTCGACCTTGCCATCTGGATATCAATCCAGACGTCTGATTCTGGAAATTTTTCCAGAATCAGGACCCTGCTCGGCCTCCGCTCACGACGCCGCCCGCGTCGCACCTCGCGCGTCTGCTGCTCAGCCCGCAGCAGGTCCCTCTCCGCGTCGCTCCGCGCCCCCTGCGCCCTCCGCCGGCCGGCCAAGCCGCTTCGGCGAGCTCGCCCTCACGGCAGAGCCCCGCCCTCGCACGTCGCACCTCCTCCGCGCTCACTGCGGCTGCCGCTGCTGCTGCGCCCTCGCGTCCGCTCTCTCTCTCTCCTCTCCGCGCGGCGTTAAAAGGGGGCGCGCCTCCCCTCCCGTCTCCACCGTCTCCTCCTCCTTCTCCTTCCTGTGCGCGAGAGCGAGCGGATGCGAGGGCGCAGCGGCAGCGGCAGCCGCAGTGAGCGCGGAGGAGGTGCGGCATGCGAGGGCGGGGCTCTGCCGTGAGGGCGAGCTCGCCGGAGCGGCTTGGCCGGCCGGCGGAGGGCGCAGGGGGCGTGGAGCGACGCGGAGAGGGACCTGCTGCGGGCTGAGAAGCAGACGCGCGAGGTGCGACGCGGGCGGCGTCGCGAGCGGAGGCCGAGCAGGGTCCTGATTCTGGAAAAATTTCCAGAATCAGACGTCTGGATTGATATCCAGACGGCAAGGTCGACGTCTGTAAGATCAGACAGACGTCTGAAAGGTGAGTTTCCGCTTTCTTCTTCCTTCTTGTCGACTGGCCGTACTGAGGGAGGGGGGTTGGCTGTGCACAGGTTCGCTGATTCGTCATCCCTTGCGAATCAGACGTCTGGAAGTTGTACCAGACGGCGGGAGTGACCTCCAGACGTCCTGAGGGACCATCGGACGTCTGGGATCTAGGGCAGACGTCCCTGCAGACTTCTGGACGTCCGGGGAACCAAGCTGAACAGGTAATTCTCTGATCCACCGTTTAAGACGTCTGGAAGGAGTTCCAGACGTCTGATTTTGCACAGTATCGTCTTTCTCGACCCGTTTAGGGCCCGTTTGGGCTCCGTTTTCCGCGATTCGAGTTGCGTTCGTTTCAGAATTAATTCCTCTACCCGCCTACAGTAGCTATACACTATTTTGAGACACTCCTTGTGTTTGATCCTTGTGATAGGACCTCGTTCGGTTGCAGTCTTGAGAGTCGCGGAGGCACGCGGGATTCCCGATCACGCCCCCATTACTCCCGTTGTACCTGGTAGAGTGGATTTAAGTATTAATAAAATCTGTTAAAGTATGGAACCATAACTAGAACCTAGGGCATTGCATGAATCCTAGGAATGAGAAATATATGGAATGATAGCTCCTAGGTGTTGCATGAATCCTAGGGCCGGAAAACTAGATTGTATGATAGATCCTAGGATATGGCATGAATCCTAGGATGGAAAAACTAGTGGAATGTATATTACTGCAGTCTTGGAAAAATGGAAGGGAATATATAAAGCTGCCTGTAAATTTAATTAACAGCTGCCTGTTATGAATAAAGAAACATGTTTGAGATCATGGAATTTGAGAACGTGAATCTGGAAAGTGAAACATATGATGTTCTGAGATAAAGAGCTGGAACCCTACGGGGAATTAGGAGTGGAACTCCTGGAAAGAAAAAGGAATGGAACTGAGATGTAGTTTGTACTGTCTCTTGGGTACGCAGTACCAAGGGAAGTACCTGTACCTGTTTAGTGCAGAGTGGGGCCAGCCGCCCCAGGGACCCGGGGTTAGGATTGGCCGCTCTGTACCGACTTGTTGGCCCTCTTGTACGTAGTACCGAGGAGAGCTAGTAGTGTTAGGAGAGTACTAGCTACCCCACGGGCCCCGGGGTTCTGCTAGCCTCCTTCACCGACTTGTTAGGCCCACTAGGGCAAACCAGGGTAGTCAGGCGAGGGTGCGCGGACTGTGGAGGGGCAAGGCCCCGGTTTGGTTACTGTGGAGGGGTTGGACCCCTGTTACTGAGAGGGCTCTGCCCTGGTTCCGTGCTGTGCTTTGGGCGCACCCGTTAACGGAAACGACTGACCGCGTGCCAGTGAGGGCTAGCTACCTGTGCGTTTATCGCGCGTGCCGTAGTCACCGTTACGTCTGTCAGTGACCTTGGGGTGGTTGACTGAGGGTAGGATCACCACGGGGGACTCTCCCGGCCAGGAGAGCACCACGTGCTACTTCTACTTTTGGAAAAGACTGCAATCAAGATCGTTCCCACGAGGACATTCGAGATCAAGTAAAGGATCTGAGAAATAAATGAAATAGTGAGAAAAATTGAAAGATGTAAATAAAGGAAGTAATAGAACATAACAGCTACTGTACACTCTACTGTTGCCTTTAGTTAGTTTGCCACTCTACTCAGCGTTTTGCTGACGTGTTACACTCGTTACCTTTTTCAGGACCAGGTGTTGAGCAGCCAGGGTCGGCGGCTGCAGAGGACGCTGGGCCGAGTAGGGTCCAGTAGAGTTACCACAGCCTTTTGTACCCCTTTTGTTTCTGTTCTAGTGAGTAGTTTTGTTTCTGCTGTACCTTCTTTACCTGCAGTTTTTGTTATATGATAAATGTTGTTTTACTGTTGTGGTGGTGCCTACTGTAGTAGTTTCTTTCCTTACTGCTGTACTTTCTTACTGTTAGTTATATTCATGCTGAATGTGGTTTATTTTACTGTCTTTTGGTTACTTCCTCGTTGGACGACTGGGTCTTGGGATTAGTCGAGTCGGTCCAGTTCTCGTGTCTCGTAGGGACTCGGGAACCGGGTTGTTACAAGATAAAAGATCCCGGACGTCTGGTCAGACGTCTGGATGTGATCCCAGACGTCTTGTCAGACGTCTGGGCCACCTCCCAGACGTCTTAAAAGGCGTCTGGGGCACGTGTTCGTTACAGTGGATAAGGCGTTCGGCCGCAATAGGGTGCGGGTTCGAGCCGCGAGCAGGCGAGTGAGCGAATTCGACCGCGCGATGGAGATCGGGTGGCTGTGAGCGCCCAATCAGATCCACGCGCCATTTGACGTGACGTTGTGATGCGGCATCGCACGCAATGAGGCGTGCAGTTGAAGCGGCGGGGATGCGTTCTCAGCCGTTCGATCACACGATCGAACAACCGAGATTGAAAGAACGTGGATAGGCGTTGAGCGCAGGGAGGTGAGCGGGTGCACGTGCGCCACCCACTACGGCCACATTCAGGCCTTTAGTGACGGATTTATTTGTCACTAAAGTTCCTGAATTAAAGTTTTTCAACATAAAATGACCAAATTGCCCTTACTCATTGCAACTATAAAAGGAGATCCCCTCCATACGAAATTTGCATCCCTTCCTTCTCTTCTCTCCCTCCCCAAAGCTCAAGAGAAGCTTGTCCCGCACTCGGGATGCTCCTCGAGAGATAAAGTCAAATTTTCACCCCCATTTTGGAAGCGGATCCCACGACGACGACGACGTGCTGTCCCGTTCTTGTTCCTCCTGCCTCGACCTCCTTCTTCTCACTCCGTCCTTCATCTTCCAAGCGTCGTCCCGTCTGGCTCGTCCTCCAAGCGATCGTCGAGGAGGATAACTTCTCTCTCCCCTTCCTCTTTCCAGCTTTCTAGAGTAGAATTTTCCTACTTTCTAGTGTAATATTTTTTCTGCTTTCTAGTGTAATTTCTCATTGGTTTAATTGTAATAACATTTTGAAATATTAAGTGCATGTTTTCTCTCTCTTTCTCTCTTATTCTGATTGTTTATATTACTTCATTGTAATTACTTCGCTTTTCAACAAAAACCCTAAAAAAATATAATTGCGAATATAGATTGACGTAGCCTCCCTGAGTTTGACCTGGGATTTCTATTCCGATATAAATTTTATTTGTTGAACACGAGTTCTTTGCTTTCAAACTACAACGTCAGGTTTTCAAAACCAAATACGATAGTGTAGAGACCCATAGTTCCAACATTTTGGCACCGTTGCTAGGAAGGCAAAGATTTTCGATCTTCGTTTTGCATTTCACGCACTTTATTGTCTTCTAACTTGCTTTCTCTTATGTCTATTGTTTTGCAGCGACCTCCATCAGGGAATCGTCAAGCGGTAGACCAGAGTAAAGTGCAGTTGAAGACAACTGTAAGTGCTCCCCATTCTTCCCCCCTCCATAGATTTCATTTGTCACATTAAATTCAAACTCCAATTAACCTAGGTGTTTGCATAAATCCTTGGATTAGTTTGGTTGTTTGGATTCTCACTCACACTCATTCCACCCTCTCTTATAAAAAAAATAAAAAGATAATTTTGTGGGGTAATTTTCAACAGACACACAACATACACTAACATTCAAGGCACTTAACCTACTTGATTTGCTTCTACTCAACCGGGTTCTAATCTTTGGAACCAGTACGCACAAAGCAATACATAAAAGAGTAGAAATCATTCTAGGTTAACCATCTCTGTGTGCCTAACCTAGTGGTGCAGTTGTGGCCAGTTGTTTGAGTTGTTTGGGCCGCACCACTCTACCTAAAATCAACTCATCAAGTAGTTTCTCCTTAGGGTTTTCAATCTAGGTCTATTCCAGGCACTCCACTTTATTTTTGGTTTTAAAGGAAAGCAATCTTCACCCATGCTTGAAAACTTGGTTTGCCTCAAACTTGATTGAAATCAACCTAATTTTAATCCCTAAAAGCTATTTAAGCAAGATTTGAACATTAAAATCTACACATCACAAATAATCTTGCTTGAAAACCCTGGTTGTGCACGCACTTACACAATTCTCAATCAATCATTAAGGGCACAACCCATTTTAAGGGCTCATCACATTCCATAAGCACTACAATCCTAGGCCTTAATAAAATCAAGTATACGTTGGCCTTAAAGACTGATTCGCTCTTTGGGGCCTAGTGTTGACGAGGCGAGATCGTGTTTTTAAAAGATGTTCGTTGCAGTATAAATGAAATTGCCGTGAAAATAAATAAGAATTTATAACTCGAAAACCAAGGTATTCGAGGTCGAACACAGGGAGCAATTGGGTATTTAAAAACTTTAAGAGCACAACTCTCAATTTAATAAAAAGCAATAACCAATCCAATCAAAATTAAGAAATAATGTCAATGTAAAAATAAGCTAAAAAATTAGACGTGATGAAAAATCACACGTCTTAAAAGCTCTTGCTACAGTGCTTGATTTGTCCTTCTCTTTCTGATTTTTGCCTTCTCTTTCTCTTTCTCTGCGACTATGCTTCTTCTGCCTTATTTGGCTTCTTCTTCTTCTTCTCTGTTTGGCCACTCCTGCTTCTCTCTTTCTTCATCCTTTGCCTTCTTTGGTTTCTTCCTCTTCTTTCTTCTTCTGCGGCTAAGTCCCTGCTTGGCTTTGGCTTCCTTTACCTTCAGTAGCTACCTTCTTCTTCTTCTTCTCTTCCTCTTCTGCACTTGGTCTTCTTCTTCAGCCACTCCTCTTCTTCCTTCTTACCTTTCTCTTCTTCTGCCTTTAAATTCTTCTTTCCTTCCTGCACAGCACAACGGAGCAAAACCTACCCCTACCCCTCCCTGCATCTTTCTCACTCTTTCTTTTGCTCTTAGGTACACTCTCCCAGAGTTGGGTAATCAGGTCAAGTTTTGCGTGCCCGGGTCCAGGTGCATTGGCGTGGTGTAGTGTACGAGGAGTGCTAGGTCTAGGTAATAGGGTCGAGTGCCAGGTCAGCGGGGGCAGGGGTCGTGGATGAGGCGTCAGCGAGTGAGGGCGAGGGACCTCACCCCGTGTGACTTGAGGCAACCAACCGAAAGCAAAAAATCAATATATGGCACGCTGCTTACCCCTGAGTTTACGAGGTGGGACTAAATGTCCTACCCGCTTTTGCTGGCGCCCGCAGGAGGGAACTTCACCCAATTGGAGCAACTGGGAGTCTCACGAAGTCCGCTCTCAAGCTAGATACCTTTGCACATTCAACGCACGTAGCATGGAGCCCTTGTGCCTGGAACGTGCAGCCTAGAGCTCTGAAGCAAGCAAGCTTGCTTCAGCGTTAATGGCGGAAGGAGGCTCAGACCTACACGACACGAAGATGGCCTTGCGGCCCTATCAAACAACAGGGAAAGCTTCGCTGTATCACGGCGAAGGTGTGGTGGGGGTTGGCGTGGCGCAGAATGGCCTAGGCGTGCGTTCCTAGGTCAGACTGTGATCGTGCGTGTGGGTTTGTTCGGTGGAAGTGTGGGGCGTGTGTGGCGGTCAGTGGATGGGCAGAGAGTGATCAGTGGGTGATGGTGAAGGTGATGAGGTTGGTGGCGAGGCGTGTGGAGGTGCGGCGTGGTGGATGCATCTCACCGGTGGTCGGTCGGAGATGGAGAAGATGAAGGTGGACAGTGGCAGTCGAGGGGCAGTTTAGGAAATAAAATGAGGGAAAATGAAGAGTGGGAGGAGAGAAACTTATCTGTGGGTATTGGGACGAAGGGGAGGCAAAGGAGACGAGCAGCGCGTATGTGCCATTGTCAGGGAAGAAGGCCCTGAGGTGGAGATGACAACGATGAGGAGGAGGTCGAAGAGGCGTGTGCTGGTGCAGCGCAACGCGGAGGAACGAGACGAAGCTAACTCTGCCACGGTATGGTGGCAGAGTGATGAGAGGAGGAAGGAGAGATTGCCGGAGCTTGCGGGCGTTTGACCGGAGATGGGGAAGGAGGAAATTGAGAGGGTATCTGCGGCTAAATCAAGCTTGGAAGATGCGTAAAGTACCGGGGTCCTTTTATAGCCACTGGCCGAGCCCTTTGTGCTTGGAAGGCAAGCCTTCCAGCGCAAAGGTCTCACCGAAGAAGGAAGGTGCATAGGACACCCAAATCTCTCGAGCGTTCGCACGAGAGATTGGGTGTAAAACTGATCTAGAGATCTCGTTCAAACGATGGAGAAATCCTCAGAGAATCTCCCTTCCAAATCTGGGAGATCTCTGAGGATTCGAGGAGATATCATCCTTAAATCCTCGTCAGAGTGGGATTCCTCTGCTGTAATGGTGGAGGGACCTAAATGTAAGGGTTACGAGGAAGTTAGGGGGCTCTACGTAAGGGTTTTCAAAAGTTAGGGGTCAGAATGTAATTGGGTGGACAATTTTGCAAAGTAGGTCAAGATGACCTTCCCTTAGGCCCAAATTTTGGTACAAACCTAATTTGGACCTAAGAAATACAATGGTGTAGTTGGATTTTAGGTTTGACCATGTTTGACTAGATATTTTGCACAAAAGCCCTAATTAGGTTAAATACTGAGCTAGGACCCCAATCTAGATCAAAATAGGTTCCAAAGGCCAATTTGAAGGTTCTAAACCCTAGGGGATATTTTTCCATTAATTTTAGAGGGTTTATTTAATTTTTATTCAGATCGAAACCTTGTTGAATTAAGCAGGTTTATTTTAGGGTTACAGAATGTTATTTAGTTCTTAAATCTCACACTAACCCTTTTCTGATTGAACCATCCCACTTTTCCTCTTATTAAGTCCAATTGACCTATGTTTAGCCCCTGAGAAATCCCGTTGATGTACTGCAATGGTAAAATTGCAGTTTTACCCTTTTGTTCATGTTTCCTTCCCAGAACAGTAATCTCTTGAATTAGGCCTTCCTTTAGGTTATGTAGGAGCTTTTGTTTACTTTCTCAGGTCAAAATGATCTAGTTAGGGCTCATGATGAGGTTCTCATCACCTAGTCTGAGATTATTTTTGATTAACCTACTTGTACTGATTAATCTGATGTCTAGCTAGGGGAGTAGCGTCAAACGACCGTTGCTGGGGGTACACTAGGAACCAGAGGCGCAAGTCGAAGGAAGAACCTTCTTCCCATCCCTCCTTCTAACGGTTGGATTGAGCAGACACAAGTAGAGTAAATCATTTACAACCTTAAGGTGGGTTTTAGGAGTCTGTAGATCCTTAGGCTACCCCACTTAAGGATAGGCTTGTTTTGTTGTGCTGTAGGGTCCTTATCCCCAATCCTTCCGACCTTCTCCTAGTTCATGCAGGGAAGACAGTCATTGAATCCCCAATTGGAAGGACCACTAGAGTATTCTAGGAGGCGCAAATTGGATTTTGGTCAAATTGATTGCATGGCCGACCAACAGCCTCCATTGCCTCCTAGAGATTCCATTTGGTCAAATTCGGGATTCCATTCTTCACGAGCTCCTTCTGGATGGGAGTTCATGAATCAGCTCGATGCGGCTCAACCTATGAGTTAGCATTATTCGGAACCCCACGGGTTCCAAACTGAGGTCTTTGATCCTAGCTTTCTGATCCTTCTCTTTCTTTCTCTCCATCCTCACCCTATGAGGATGTTTGTGCTGTACAGGAGAACGTTAGATCCAACCCCTACTCTAATGCTTATAATCCGGGTTGGAGAAATCACCCTAACTTCTCCTGGAAAAACCCGAGGCAACAGACCCAATTCCGACCTAGCAGCTATGCTCCGCAACGACCAATGGGTCAGGGTCATGTGTATACTCAATTGCCCCCAAATCAGGTCAATCAGCAAGCCTGGATTGCCCGTCAACCCGTAGGGCAGGCTGATTTGAACCGGCAAATGGTAGAGATGTAAGGATCCATGCTCCAGCTCATGCAGCAAATGAAAACCTTGCTGGACAACTTGCAGACTGGGCACATTGCTAACTCTCGTCAACCCAGATCTCTTCCATCCCAATCAGTACCCAACCCACGAAATATTCTGAATCCGGGCAACCAAGACCATGGGTACGGAAATCAGAGGGACCCACACGCACATGCTCAGGTGGTTGAGTAGGGTCCTTCCTCTTCTTCTTCTTCTGCACATCAACAATTCTTGGATAATCAAGCCCCTCCAATCTTTCCTAACCCTCCCCAAGACCCAAACTCTTATGCATCTGCAAATTTTGTTACCTTGAGGAGTGGTAAACAGACTCAGAATCCACAACCACACTGTTCTGATCTACCGAATCCTGAACAACCTAAGGAGAGAGAGGAGAATTCTGGAGAAGAAAACAAGGGTCAGGAACCTGATTCCAAAGATCTGATTCATGTTCCTTTTCATGAAGCTTTGATCAAATCAAAGAAGAAGTCTGTTGATAGCAATGAGGAACTTCTGAATATTTTTAAGAATGTTGAGATCAATATCCTGCTCCTCGATGCTATCAAGCATATACCGGCTTACGTGAGATTTTTAAAGGATTTATGTACACAAAAGCGTAAGTCGAGAGAATCTGTTCCGAGGAAGGTGGTACTCTCCGAGCAGGCTAGTTCTGTTATCCTGCACCACCTCCCTCAGAAAAAGAGAGATCCAGGTGCTCCGTTGATTTCTTGTGTCATCGGAGATTACACTTTTGATAGAGCACTTTTGGATCTGGATGCATCCATCAACTTAATTCCGACTTCTCTTTACAAGAAGTTTGGATTATGTGAACTTCGGCCGACTTCAGTAACGCTACAGTTAGCGGACCGTTCGGTCACAAATCCGCGAGGCGTTATTGAAGATATAGTTAAGGTTAAGGATTTCTATTTTCCTGTAGATTTCCTTGTCCTTGACATGAATGTACCGGAAAATCTGAGGAACATTCCCATCATTCTGGGACGTCCGTTCCTAGCTACCGCTAAGGCCAACATTAATAGTGAAAGCGGTAGCATGGAAATCGCCTTTGGGGATCAATGAATGAAATTTGATATTTTTAAGGCGATTAATAAATTTGAGGATTGTGGATTTATTGAGGAACTTGAGGAGGATAATGTAAACATTGAAACTTGTTTGATGGTTTCTTCAATTGAAAGTTCCTCCTTTGATGATGAATTGGACCCACAACCCTTTATGGTATACCTGCCATCTTCTGAAGAGGTTATTGATTTTGTTCACTCTCAACCTCTTCCTCTTGATGAGTCATTAGCATCTTCCTTACCTTTAATCATCAACCTGCCCCAGCTTGAACTGAAACCATTGCCTAAGAATTTGAAATATCGATTTTAGAACCACAGAAGACGCTCCCTATGATTATCAATGCTAAATTAATAAAGGAGTAAGAGATTAAATTGATTAAGGTCCTGAAGGAACACAATGAGGTAATTGGTTGGACCATTCATGACCTTAGGGGGATCGAGCCATCTTATTGCAATCATAGAATATTCTTGGAAGATGGATCCTGCCCTTCTCGCCAGGTGCAGAGGAGATTAAATCCAAATATGCGAGAAGTGGTCAAAAAGGAAATCATTAAGTGGCTCAACGCAAGAATTATTTATCCAATCTCTGATAGTCCCTGGGTAAGTCCCATGCAGATTGTTCCCAAGAAAGCTGGGATTACTATTGTGACTAACGAGAGAGGAGAATCTGTCACAACTGGTTTATCTTCCTCTTGGAGGGTTTGTATCGATTACAGGAAGCTGAACACGGCCACGAAAAAGGATCATTTCTCTCTGCCTTTCATTGATCAAATCTTGGAAAGACTAGTCGGACAGAAGTACTTCTGTTTTCTTGATGGCTACTCGGGATACAACCAAATTCCTATCCATCCCGAGAATCAGGAAAAAACTACTTTCACTTGTCCCTATGGAACCTTTGCTTTCCGTAGGATGTCTTTTGGTTTATGCAATGCACCTGCGACTTTTCAAAGGTGTATGTTAGCCATATTCTCTGACATGGTGGGATAGTTTATGGAAGTCTTCATGGACGATTTCTCTATTTTTGGAGAATCGTTTGACTCTTGTTTGGCTAATCTAGAAATGATTCTTAAGCGATGTATCAAAACACGATTGGTCCTTAGCTGAGAAAAGAGTCATTTCATGACACAAGGCATCATCTTGGGTCATGTAATCTCTGAACAGGGAATTGAAGTGGATAAAGCTAAGGTTGATGCTATCGCTAAACTTCCTCCTCCCACATCTATTAAACAAATTTGATAATTTCTTGGTCATGTGGGATTTTACAGAAGATTCATCAAGGATTTCTCAAAGGTTGCTCATCCCCTGAGCAATCTTCTTGCCAAAGAAACGTCATTTGTTTTCGACAAATCATGTCGTAAGGCATTTGATTTCCTAAAAACGACAATCACTTGTGCTCCAGTGTTGCAACCACCGATTTGGACAACCCCTTTTGAGATCATGACCGACGCTTTTGATTACGCGGTCGGGGTTGTTTTGGGTCAGAAAATAGATGGGAAGCCCTCTATCATCTACTACGCTAGTAAAACTCTGGATGAAGCCGAGTGGAATTACACTGTTACTGAAAAGGAATTACTAGCTGTAGTATTTGCTTTAGAAAAATTCAGGGCTTATCTCTTAGGGTCTCATGTCATCATCTATACCGACCACTCAGCCTTGAGACATCTCTTGGCCAAAAAGGATGCCAAATCCCAGCTTATTCGTTGGATTCTTCTACTTCAAGAATTTGATCTTGAAATCAAGGATAAAATCGGGGTACAAAATGTGGTGGCGGATCATTTGTCAAGACTTCTAAGTGATTCTTTCGTTCGGACATCCCGATTGCTGACACTTTTCCGGACGAAGCTATCCTTGCAGTTTCAGGTGTCCAAACCCCGTGGTTTGCTGACATTGTTAACAATTTGGTCGTTGGTCAAATCCCCCAGGATTGGACTAAGCAACAATGGGATAGACTGAAATCTGAGGCCAAATACTACTTCTGGGAGGACCCTTAACTGTACTGCATCGGCCCTGATCAGATTATTTGCCGATGTATTCCGGAGAATGAATTCAACAGTATACTCAAGTTTTGCCATGCATCTATGTGTGGTGGACATTTCTCCGGGAAAAAGACGGCTGCAAAAATTTTGCAATCTGGCTTGTATTGGCTGTCTTTATTTAAGGATGCCCAGGATTTCTCAAGGTCATGTTCTCGATGTTAGGCACTTGGGAGCATAACTAAGAGAGATATGATGCCCCTAAACCCAATTCTTCCTGTCGAAATCTTCGATGTTTGGGGCATCGATTTCATGGGACCCTTTCTCCCTTCATTTGGACATTAGTACATTCTTGTTGCTGTTGATTATGTGTCCAAATGGATTGAGGCGATTCCCACCCGAACCAATGACCACAAGGTGATCATTGATTTTGTCAAGAAAAATATCTTCAGCAGGTTCGGGATTCCGAGGGCCATCATCAGTGACGGTGGCACTCATTTTACTGATGCCCAATTCCGGAATTTGTTGGCTAAATACGGGGTTAATCACCAAATCTCCACACCTTACCATCCCCAGACGAATGGACAGGCTGAGATCTTCAATCGGGAGATCAAGAATATTCTGTAGAAAACGGTTAGGCTTGATTGCAAGGGCTGGACTCAAAAGCTTGAGGACGCTCTTTAGGCCTATCGTACGGCATATAAAATGCCCATCGGCATGTCTCCATTTCGTTTGGTATATGGAAAAGCGTGTCATCTACCCGTAGAGATTGAACCTAGGGCATTCTGGGCGATCAAGCAATGAAATTTAGATCTGAATTTAGTTGGGAAGATTAGGAAACTCCAACTATTTGAGTTGGAAGAACTTAGAAATGATGCATATGAGAATGCCAAGATCTACAAGGCTTAGACCAAAGCTTTACATGATCAATTGATTTCCCGCAAGAGCTTTGAGCCGAATCAAAAGGTCTGGTTATTTGATTCTCGACTTAAGCTCTTTCCCGGCAAGCTTAGATCTAAATAGAACGGCTCGTTCATTATTGACTAGATTTTTCCAAATGGAGCCGTTCAGATCTCTGACCCAAAGACGGGTAACACATTTAAAGTCAATGGTCAACGTCTGAAGCCTGTTATTGACCATACTCTTCCAGAACCCATCTCAGATACAGTTGCTCTAGCCATATTGTGACTTCTTTGGTTGGACTTTGCCTAGCTGATGGCATTAAACTCAGCAGTTGTACATATGACACAAAGCTGACCCGTGCTTCATATTCAGGTGATATCTTTCATACTCTACCCTTTCTTTCATGTCTCTTTCTCAATGTGGACATTGCATCAGCTAGGCATGGGAGGGTGGATTCATTTTTGAATCATTTTGTCAGCTTTTTGAAATTCTTGTAAATTGTATTTTTCTTCTTATATATACAAAAAAAAAATTAGGAAGGATTATTTGGATATTAGGACATTTCAATCTTAGGAAATATTACATTAGGATCTGAACAAAAAGACTCTTCAGGTCTTTGGACTTAATTAGCCCGTGTATCCACCAAAATGTGGATTTATTTTTCGAGTCCTCGCCATCTTAATTCTATTGTAATTTGAGTAAATAAGTTTGGGTGATAAGTACATGACTTATCAACCCACCCTCTGATTTGAAGGAACTTTGAGTCTTAAGCATCTACACATTTTCTTTTTATTAACTTGTTGATCGGCGATTTTAACGAAAATTGGGTAGCTAATGAACCTTCTAGGGTGATATGGTTGGCAAGTTATCGTAGGTAACAACCCATAGGTAGGTTGTCTAGAGCCCAGTCACTGGACCATTCTCTTCTTGCTGCCTTTAGGTAAATCTTAGACCAGGGAAGCCACCTACTTAAAAAAAAAGAAAAGTCAAAAAAAAGAAAAAGAAAAAAAAATAAAAGGAGCAAAGAAAAAGAAAATAAAAGAAATAAGCCACACTTCCCCGCACGAGTATGGCTGGCAAGTTGTCGGTGGTAACAGCTTATCGACCGGTTGTCTAGAACCCAACTCAAGAAATGCACTGAAAATTCCCAAAATACTTAGGAAGAAGCGGAGAAGTAGAATAAATCGGGGAGCTATACACTGAATTCACCCTTGTGTTGACCCCATAAAAATAAAAGTAGGGAGAAAGCTACCGGTTGAAAAGATACACCTTTAGGCAGAACTCTCTTTCAAGGTCACTTAGAGGCGTAGAAATCCAAAGTCCGTTCTAATTGCCGATCAACGAGTATATCACATTCATAATAAGATGCTTAGAACTTAGGGTTCTCATCAAATCTTGGGTGAGTTGAATGGCCGTAGAAAGCCACTCTTTAACCCTAAACTCAAAAATCCAAAAAAATTAGAAAAGAAGAAAAAGAGAAAAATAAAATTTTCTTTGAATAAGGTGAGGGCTTGAGGCGGTCTACATTTTGGCAAATACCCGAGCACTGTTGTGTCTTTGAAAGTTCAGATCCTAAGTAAACATTTTCTTAATGTTGGAAATAACTTATGCCCAAATAATCCAACCTAATTCTTTTATAAATAGCATATAGTTTTTGCTAGGGACTAGCAAAAGATATGCATGAGGGTGTGATGTAAATATGTTTATATTGCATAAAATGTCTATGCATGTTCTTAAGCATAGAATTGCATTACATACTATAGATATTGCACAGCATGCATCATTTTGCATTTAGATTAGTCTGAATAAAATGGAGGTTAATTATCTCCTTTTATGTTCAGGGACAGGATGACTTTTTATCGGGACCTTGGATCAAAGATCCAACCGTACAGATCTGATCAGGGCGACGATTGGAGTTCAACGACTCTATGATCACCCTAATCGGATATCCGAAACATCAGATAGAGACTGAGGAACCCTAGAAGATCAAGGGTCAAGATGATCTTAATCCGCATTTCAGACGACAAATTCAACCACACGGATGGATTCTGATTGATGATCGCAGCCTAACAGCGTGGAAATTGACTCAATCTGATACCTGTGGGACCATCTGCATCGTCCAGAAGATGGACGTCCAAGATGGTGCCATGTGGCACCATCTCTACCACCCAACTGGTTGCACATAGCCGCTGAAGCCTCTAGCGCCAACGCCTCTCCGCCGTTAGATCAATATCCAATGACTGAGAGTGGATCCCAACCGGCGCCTTCATTCTCTGAAGCCCAATTGAAGATGCAGCCTCAATCGTTGGATCTCAATCGAACGGTCTAGATCACGTGCCACTTACGCACACCGCCCGCCCATCCACGCGCATAGCACAATGGATAAGGCGTTTGGCCGCAATAGGGTGTGGGTTCGAGCTACGAGAAGCGAGCGGACGAGCGGGCGAATTCGACTGCGCGATGGAGATCAGGCGGCTGTGTGTGCCCAATCAGATCCACGTGCTATCTGACACGGCGTGGCGACGCGGCATCGCATGTGATGAGGCGCGCTGTTGAAGCTATGTGTTCTCAGTCGTTCGATCTTACGATCGAACGGTCGAGATTGAGAGAACGTGGATAGGCGTTGAGCGTAGGGAGGTGAGCGGGCGTGCACATGTTGCCCACTACGGCCACGTTCAGGCCTTTAGTGACGAATTTATTCGTCACTAAAGGTCTTGAATTAATGATTTTCAACATAAAATGAACAAATTGCCCTCACTCCTTCCAACTATAAAAGGAGACCCCCTCTATACGAAATTTGCATCCCTTCCTTCTCTTCTCTCCCTTTCCAAAGCTCAAGAGAAGCTTGTCCCACACCCGGGATGCTCTTCGAGAGATAAAGTCAAATTTTCACCCCCATTTCAGAAGTGGATCCCGCGACGACGACGATGTGCTGCCTCGTTCTTGTTCCTTCTACCTCAACCTCATTCTTCTCGCTCCGTCCTTCGCCTTCCAGGCATCATCCCGTCTGGCTTGTCCTCCAAGCGATCGTCGAGGAGGATAACTTCTCTCTCCCCTTTCTCTTTCTAGCTTTTTAGAGTAGAATTTCCCTGTTTTCTAGTGTAATTTCTCATTGGTTTAATTTTCTAGACATTTTGAAATATTAAGTGCATGTTTTCTCTCTCTCTCTCTCATTCTGATTGTTTATATTACTTCATTTTAATTACTTCGCTTTTCAACAAAAACCTTAAAAAAATATAATTGCGAATATAAATTAACGTAGCCTCCCTGAGTTTATCCGGGATTTCTATTCTGGTATAAATTTTATTTGTTGAACACAAGTTCTTCGCTTTCAAACTACAACATCAGGTTTTCAAAACCAAATACGATAGTGTAGCAACCCGTAGCTCCAACACCCCTGATTTGGGCTTTTTAATGTGGATCACAAGTGATTTGATCACTTGATATCCCTAAACACTATTACTTAGTGTTCAGGAGATTTAAGTGATCCTTGAAAAACATTTGGATCATTGCAAATGCCTCTAATTAGTACCACTGATTTCCATGGCGTTTGCTACCCAAAATAAGGCTTAAATTTGGGCATATACTCATTTGAAAATAAAACTTCGATCAACACACATCAAACTCATTGCAATACACCCAATTGAGTAAATCTAAACTCGAATCACTCAATTAAATTCCATTAAAACCAAATTGACTCCAAATTGTGAGATTGGACGTGAAAACCAAATCTTAAAGAATCAAGCAAATCGGTTCAGTTAAAACCAGATCTAGGGGTCTTTGTGAGTTTATGGAATGAATGGGAGACCCTCCAGGTGAATTTTAGGTGCAAATTTATATCTAAAAGCCAAGACTTCATATCTAAATTTGACCTTAGTGGATGGGTGGAGTGCGAATTAAATCATCACAGAAATCAGAGAATGCGAATTATGACATGATTAGGGAGATTAATGAATCGAAATGGAGGTGGAAAAACACCTCTCTGATTTGAATTGATTAAAGAGGGCGAGATTGATTCTAACCACACTACTCCTAATCTACACTAATCTATCATTGAAATTGGTGTTTAATCGACTCCTATTGATCAACAGTACACTAACTAACACTAAAATTAATCTAGAAAGAAAAAAATCTTAATCTAATTAGAGGAATGGGTTGCTTGGATCCATAATGGGTTGCTGTGGCGATGAAGGGGGATGCAAGGATCTCCAGCGAGTGAATGAGGTCCTTGGGCTGTAGCTGGTAGCTACGACGATGAATTGGAGGAGGAGGCACTGCCCCTGTCACCGGTGGTCAATGAAGGAGGAAGAAGAACTGGAGACTTGGATGAAAGGACTGGCTCAAATGGGGAGGGAGATGGTCGGTGTCGTGCGAGCTTAGGGCAGTACTTAAATAGCCACTTTAGTAGATTAAGTCAACGTAATGTTGAGATTAGTCTGATAGGGTTTCAATGGTGGATGAGTGATTAAGAGGAGTGTGCGAAGCTCAAGACAAAATGTGTATCGTTCGATCAGTTCTAGGTGAGGTTGTGATTCTCCGCGCAAAGGCACACACACATGGAAATGAAAGATCGGCTGTCAGATCAGAGGATCAAAGGAACGATGGTCCAGATGGGTCGTATTCTTCGTGTGCTACAGTATACCCACGACACCAATCTTGTTTGGGAAAATTGCATGAATGGCCCAAAAGGTGAAGTGGTATGAAATTTGTATAGGAACACATTAGTGATAGAAATGATTGTAGAGTGGTCACTAATGTCTCCCAAAAAGGTCCCTACGACATTTCAAAAATGCCCTTACAAATTTTATGCCTAGATAAATGTGAATGAAATAAGGACCTATATGTAAAGTCATTAATGCAGGGTCCTAATGATGTTCAAATGCAATGAAATTTTTATTGAAGCTTAATTTAACCTTTAAGAAGTTAATTGAACTCTTGATTTGAACTTTTGAGCTTGGAAATGTGTTCAATTTGTAATTAGATCGTCAATTTACATTTATGAATAGAATATTTCATTTAGTGACCTAATTATACATTTTTAACTCCAATTTGATGTTTTAGGTCATTTCTGCTAATTTCTACACTTAACCCATTTCTTGTGTTAATTGGTAGTGTTTAAACTAGTTTCTAGCTTAACTTGGACATTTTAGCTATAATGAGCCACACCTCATTAGTAGGTTATTAGAAAAACTTCAAAATATAACACTTAGGACAAACTGGAAAATCACTCAGTTAAGAGGTTCCTATTTTTAATTGACATGTTGTTGTGTTTATAACTTAGAGATAAAGAAGGTATTGGACTTCAAGTACTAATGCTTAGTTCTGATGTAAACATCCTCTTACAGATGTCTTGAGCTTCACTAATTTTCATCAACTCATTTTAATGGTCTCATAAAATATGTTCAGGCAATTACTAATTTTCTCTAGTATTCCAAAATATGTAACTTTTTCACTTATCCTATATTCTTGTATAGTGGATAGTATGTGATGACTTTCTTGTTTGATTGGCTGGTCCTGTTAGAACTTAGGAGAGTCTTCAAAGTGTCTTTTGCTAGCTTGTCTATACAATTTTTCAAATATCTGACTACACATATATTCTCTAAAGATGATAAATTTAATTGCTATGTGACTTGCATTATTATGCCACATAAGCATGACATTGATACTTGTTTCAAAAACTTTGGGATAGTGGGCATCTCTGACATGGATAGAATCTGGTTTCAGGCTTTGAAATTATCTGCTCCACTTGCCACGGGATTAATCTTGGTATCTTGCTGTCCTAAAGGCCATGCTTAAAATGTGGCAACATATATATCTAAGGGAAATGTAGCCCTTTTAGTACTAATTAATGACCAACAAAGGTTTGAATGTATCATTCATTAGTGTCCTGGTTTTTTGTTCTACTTCTAAGCATTAACAGTCTGTCTATTAAAGTAAATTTCCCTGCACATATATTGCTAACGTGCTAAAGTCGAGTTTTAAATTCACATCGTAGTATAGTCAACAAAAGTGAATCAACATTTATATCTTTAATGTGAGTCAAAGGTCGTCTCAGGGAGCAAATAATTTGCAATATAAGCCATTAATCAAATAATTAAAATGGAGCTCAAGAGATTGATATAAAAAGGAACGTGTTTATTCAATGTAATGCAATATATCAAACTCCAAAAAAAAAAGTAAAGTGTTTGAAGCAAAAAATGGTGTTTTCAACTATGTAAATCCTCAACATAGTGAGAATTCAAACTCAATAAGACTGCATAGACAAGGCCCAAGTTAGATAGAAGCTAGGCCTAGCAAAATCGGCCAACTCCTCCGGGCCCAACACTAGCCACTTCTCTTCTCTTTTTATTTAAACAGATTCAAGCCCAGACCCAGATCCACGAAGACCATAACTGGGTCAAAGCTACATGCAAATCAAGGTAAAATCCAGCCTAGATCAGGCCTATGCACACGCTCATGTGTGTGCGGGCACGTGCATGCATATAAGTGTGTAGGTAGGAGACCTGACCCCCTGTGATCGTGGGCAAGAAGCTTATGCACACAATTTCTTTTGTTCCTAACTTGAGCATCTTCATCGACGATGTGGGACTAAGAGGATCCTTTCTTCTTCATGCATTGCTGCTTCAATCTGTGGAGGATGGGTTGCTTGATTGGAGCTCAATTCACTGTTGGATTTCTAATCCAACGGTCCTGATGGAATCCTCACACAAATCCACTGTGAGAGATGATGACTCCTTCTTGGATTGCTCACTGGATGTGGGTTGTCGATGTCAGAGAGGAAGCTTAAATCGATGAAGTACCTGAAACAAAGATACAGGTTTTGCGCCCCAATTAGATCCTCAGATACCTTCGTCGTAAGGTGACGATGGTACTGGTGGTGTTGATTTGATGAATTGAGGCGTGGTGTGGCTGGACGATGGCGGCAGAAGTAAAAATGGGTGGGTTGTTCGACCGAAGATTTGGGGAGTCAAAAGCCCCAATTTCTTGAGTGCTTTTGCTATCCAAGCTCCTACGGTGCTTGCGAGGTAGGTGGATGGTGGCGTGGATCGGCGGTTCGAGTTTGATGGAGCTCTTGCCGGTCGTGAGGAAGAAGAAGGTCAATGAGATTACTGGGCTAAATCCTAAGTCGAAAGAGACTAATTTAACCTAGGGGAAGAGAGGAAGATAGGCAGCTACTTAATTGGATGAAAGGAGGTGCAATCACATCTGACATTGGTCGGCTAGACGTGAGGAAGAAGGTGGCTCTGTTGGGGTAGAACGGTGACAAAGAAGGGGAGAAAGAGACCTAGCTACGGTTGGCTAGCATCGGAAGAAGATAAGGAAGAGGATGGTAGTGCTCGCTGGTTGGATGCACACACGAAAGAAGGTGGATGGAGGAGGTCATCGGAGTTGAGTTGGAGCGTGGTCGAAGGGGAGGAAGATGGGGGTTTTTCAGCCAAATTTCAACTAATTTTAACTTGGAAACATGCCTAAGTGATATAGAGTCCTTCCTTGTCCTTAATTGGCTTGATTTTGAGAGATTTATTCCCAGATTTGGCAACCTTAAGAACCGTGGATCTCGAGCTTGATTGATCTCTTGTGCTCCAAATTGGAGCACGAGAACTTGTGCAATCTATAGAGATCAACTCGTGACCAATCCCTCCAAATTTGGAGGGATTTGGTCCTGATTTGAAGGAAAAATCCTCCCTTGAATCTCGCGGGTTTGGGTTTGCATTTGGCCATGCTACTGTAGCTATAGCTGCCATGTTTCCTTCTCTGGATGAAGAGGAAGATGAAGGTGGGGGCCTTTATTTAATAGAAACTAGAAACTTAGGGGGTTCTATGCAATATTCAAAGAAAACTAGGCTAGATTGTATGCTTGGTCAAGACGAACTTCGATTAGGCTCAAAATTTGGGGTTAACCTAATTTGAACCCAAAGAATCTAGTGGTGACCTTTGATTTGGGTTTTGATGTAGTTTGAATGGGTAATTTACATTGAAGTCCAAAATAAAGCAAATTCCTACTAAAGTCTTTTTTTTTTGTCAAAATGGTTTCCTTTGGTCAAAACGAAGGTTCCAAACGTCATAGAATATTTTTAAATGATTTTTAAGAGGTGTATATTACATTTGTTTCTTCCAGAACCCGTTAAATTGAAGTAAGAGTGTAATTATGGCTTTTATTATTAAAATAATATTTAAATCATAGAAAACCCTGATTTAGTTAGTTCGCACCCACTTCTTGGGAATTTACATTCATTTGACCTTTGATTAAGCTCTGATTAACCCCTTAGTTAATGATAAGGTGTGACTCATCATAGCTAAAATGCCCAAGTTAACCTAGAAACTAGGTTAAACATTACAATATTAACATAATAAAAGGGTTAAGTGTAGAAATTAGTAGAAATGACCTAAAACATCCAATTTGTGTTAAAAATACATAATTAGGTCACTAAATAAGATATTCTATTAATAAATGCAAAATGATGATCCAATTACAAATTTAACACATGTTTGAGTTCAAAAATACAAATCAGAGCTTGAATTAACTTCTTAAATGTTCAATTGAGCTTCAATAAAAATATAATGGCATTTGAACATTAATAGGACCTCGTATTCATTAGATTACATATAGGTCCTCATATCATCCACATTTATTTAGGCTAAAAACTTCTAGGGACCCTTTTGAAAGTAGCAAGGACCTTTTTGAGAGACGTCAGGGACCACTCTGTTGTCATTTCTATCACTAATGGGTTCCGTTACAATTCTCACATTGTTTCACCCATTTGGGCTTGTTTGCAAAATTCCCAAAAACACCTGTTGCACACCCGACACTATAGCACACGACGAACAGAAGAAGCAGCAGCCGTTGATTCATTGCGCCTTTGATCCAACAACAATTCTTGTTCCAAAATTTTCACACCTTTGCGCAATGATCCCTCACCTCCCCCAAATCTGGTCCTACGGTGGGATTCATTCCTAGACCTTCCCACACACTCGTCTCTTTCGTCCCATCGTTAAACCTAATCACACCTAATCTTACCTTACGGTCACCTGATCCACTGGCGAGCTTACTTAAGCATGACCTCAGACCCTCGCGTTCATGATCAACTCCCTCCCCTCGAGTTGGTCCTTTCAATCTATCCCCTGAGCTCTCCTCCCTCACTTCTTCACCTGCAGTGATCGAGTAGGTCTTCTCCCTCTAATAGCCTCCAGCTATCGGCTCCAGGCTCGTGGACACCTCCTTCTTCAATTTAGGGTCTCCTTTTTGTCGCCATCAATCGACGGACGATGGACCTTGGACACCACCTTCGTCTGTTAGATAGATTTATCACTTTCGTAGATAGATTTCTTGCTTTTTAGCTAGTTTGAATGCTTTCTAGAATAGTTAGAAGTGGTGTTAGGTAGTATAGATCAGAATTCAGATCTTGATTAGTGTAGATTCAGAGTAGTTTAGTTTAGAATCGATCTCTCTCTCTTTGATCAATTCAAATCAGAGAGGTATTTTTCCATCTCCATTTTAACTCATAAATTTCCCTCTACACTCAATAATTCTTTTCTAATTTTCCCTCGCATTGTTCTTCACCATCCACCCATCCATCAAGGTCAAATTCGGATTTGAACTCTTGGCTTTTAGATCTAAATTTGCACCTAAAATTCACCAGGGGGTTCTCCCATTCACTCCATAAATTCACAAAAATCCCCTGATTTTGTTTTAATTGAACCGATTCACTCGATTCTTTCAGATTTGGTTTCAGATCTGCTGAGAATTTTGTGAATAAAGTAGCAATGGTTGCTAAGTTTTAGCAGCAATAGCTGCTAGTTTGTAGCAGCATATCAGTAGCAAGAGCTGTTGATTCTCTCGAGCAGCAGTTGCTGCCATTTTGATAGCAAAATTGGCTGAAATAGCAGCAAGTCAGATGGAGTTCTGAGTGGATTTTGAGTTGGAACCTAGGAGATGAATTAAGTTATCTATTGTATGAAATGTTAGAAGCATTCATGAACAAGTGTTGGGCTTCAAATTTAATTTGAAAATCTTGAATCCATGTTTTAAATTATTGTCAGCTACATGTTCAAGGTCCAAATTGTCCAAAAGGTAGATTTGAATGAAATTGAATTGAAAACCACGTTTAAACGTTTAAACATCTTTTATATGAAATGCTGAATGTGTTTGAGAGTTCGAATCATTTTTCCAACCCTTAGAATCCTTTTTAAGGCCTTAGGTTTCACTTCAAAACACTCATTTGGGCCTAGTTTGGGTTTGCTTTGTAAATAAATAAGAATGATAAAAAAATCACAAAAAAAATACAAACAAACCAGTCCCAAATAAGATCAGATATTTCTTTAAGTGTATGCCAAGTTGCAAAATATTCCGAACCCCTGACTTAATAGAATATACTAGTCGACGGTTCGATCTACTTTGAAACATAATAAAGGAGTTACAATCGAAAATCACAAAAAGAAACTATTCTTCTCTCATCTCATCCTTTCTCTCTCTTCTCATACCTCTATAGAATATATAAATACCATAAAAATTGGAAAAAGTTCAAAAACACCTAAAAATACCTTGTATATTATATTTATACTTGTAAATATAACTTAATACCAATTTATATGTAAATATTGTAATATATGTAAATAATGTACATAAATAACTTATAATTGTAGTATATATATTTAAATAAGTATTTAGTATAGTTTACTGTCCATATAACTTTATTATATAATTATATATTAATGTATATTAAATTAAATGTATATAATACTAAGTAATTGTAAATAACTTTGTACATACCCATAATCATATTTATTACTGTACATACAAATTTAAATAATTATTATATACTGTATGATACTTGTACTTAATTTAATTATGTATTTATTGTAGGTAATTAAGTTATTAAGTTAATTAGGTAAATTATTAAGTTAAAATAAAATAAAATAAATTAGTAAATTAAGTTATTATTGAAGTAATCTATACTATACATTTATATATATTAATTTTAAATATTTTCAACATATTTATTTTGTATTTATATTATATTATAGTATTTATACATTAAATATGTATATATCTATCTTAAACATGTATTTAAATGTGTATAAATTAAAATAAATGCTCTAAAATAAAATAAAAATGTCTAATAAATACTTTATTATATAAATTATATATTTATAAAGTCAATTGCTTGATTAATTGATGTAAACATATTTATATTACATAAAATGTTTATTTATGTATGTTAAACATAGAATTGCATTATATAATATAAATATTTCATAACATGCATCATTTTGCATTTAGATTAGTCTGAATAAAATGGAGATTAATTATCTCCTTTTATGGTCAGGGACAAGGTGACTTTTTATCGGGGCCTCAGATCGAAGATCCATCCGTACGGATCTGATCAGGGCAATGATTGGAGTTCAACGACTCCAAGATCGAGCTAATCGGATATCTTAGCATAGATAGAAACTAAGGAACCCTAAAAGATCAAGGGCCAAGATGGTGTGAATTCGCACTTCAGACGACAAATCCGACTGCACGGATGGGTTCGGATCGACGATCGCAGCCTAACGACGTGAAAATTGACTCAATCCGATACCTGTGGCACCATCTACATCACCTAGAAGATGGATGGCCAAGATGGCGCCATGTGGCACCATCTTAGCCGCCCAACCAGCCATACGCACCCGCTGAAGCCCTTCGCGCCAATGCTTCTCCGCCATTGGATCAAGATCCAACGGCTGCGAGGCGAGCGTGCTTAAGTTAAGCGCTTGACATAAACGCGCCCGTAGCATGTTGGTCGAGTGCCTTAACAAGGCAAAGAGGTGCGAGATCGAGCTGCGGGTGCCTCGGATTGGAGCAGATGTGCAGGCACGAGGAGCTGTGCGATCGGTGGCGAACGGTCCAGATCATCCAATCAGCTGAACGCGCCTTCTGACGCCCCACGTGATGTGGGATCTCACGCATTGAGGCACGCGGATGAGGTGCTGCGAGGAGCGCTCTCTGCTGTTCGATCTCAAGATCGAACGACCGAGATCTGATGGACGTGAACACACGTTAAGGAGCGGGGAGGCGAGCAGGCACGCGTGCACTGCCCATGAAGGTCATGTTCAGGCCTTTAGTGATGGATATATCCATCACTAAAGATCCTGAATTAATGATTTTCAACATGTAATGACCAAAATGCCCTCACTCCTTGCAACTATAAAAGGAGACCCCCTGCATAAGAAATTCTCATCCCTTCCTTCTCTTCTCTCCCTCTCCAAAGCTCCAGAGAAGCTTGTCCCACACCCAGGATGCTCCTCAAGAGATAGAGTCAAATTTTCGCCCCCATTTCGGAAGTGGATCCCACGACGACGACGACATGCTGCCCCGTTCTCGTTCTTCCTGCCTCGACCTCCTTCTTCCCACTTCGCTCTTTGTCTTCTAGGCGTCGTCCCGTCCAGCTCTTCCTCTAAGCGATCGTCGAGGAGGATAACTTCTCTCTCCCATTCCTTTTTCTTACTTTTTAGAGTAGAATTTTCCTACTTTCTAGTTGTATTAGTTTTTCTGCTTTCTAGCGTAATTTCTCGGTTACTTAATTGTATAAACATTTTGAAGTATCAAGTCAATGTTTTCTCTCTCTCTCTCTCTCTCTCTTATTTTGATTGTTTATAGTGCTTCATTGTCATTACTCTGCTTTTTAACAAAAACACGAAAAAAAATATAATTGTGAATTTAGATCGATGTATCATCCCTGAGTTCGACCTAAGATTTCTATTCCAGTATAAATTTTATTTGTTGAACCGAGTTCTTCACTATTCAAACTACGACAGGTTTTTTCAAAACCAAATTCGATAGCGTAATAACCCGTCGCTTCAACATTTTGGTGTCATTGCCGGGGAGGTAACGATTTCCGATCTTTTTGCATTTCACGCACTTTATTGCCTTCTAACTTGCTTTCTCTTGTGCCTATTGTTTTGCAGAGACCTTCATTAAGGAATCATCAAGTGGTAGATCGGAGTAAAGTACAGTTGAAGACGGTTGTAAGTGCTCCTCATTCTTCCCCCTCCATAGATTTCATTTGTCACATTAAATTTAAACTCCAATTAATCTAGGTGTTTGTATAAATCCTAGGATTAGTTTGGTTGTTTGGCTTTTCACTCATACTCATTTCACCCTCGCTTATATAAAAAATAAACAAAAAGATAATTTTGTGGGGTAATTTTCAACAGACACACAACATACACCCACATTCAAGGCACTTAACCTACTTGATTTGCTTCTACTCAACCAGGTTCTGATATGTGGAAACTGTACAAACAAATCAACACATAAAAGAGTAGAAATCATTCTAGGTTAACCATTTCTGTGTGCCTAACCTAGTGGTGCAGTTGTGGCCAGTTGTTTGCGTTGTTTGGGCCGCACCACTCAACCTAAAATCAACTCATCAAGTAGCTTCTTTTTAGGGTTTTCAATCTAGGTTCATACCAGGCATTCCACTTTATTTTTGGTTTTAAAGGAAAGTAATCTTCACCTGTGCTTGAAAACCTAGTTTGCCTCAAACTTGATTGAAATCAACCTAATTTTAAACCCTAAAAGCTACTTAAGCAAGATTTGAACATTAAAATCTACGCATCACAAATAATCTTACTTGAAAACCTTGGTTGTGCACACACTTACACAATACTTAATCAATCATTAAGGGCACAACCCATTTTAAGGGCCCATCACATTCCATAAGCACTACAATCCCAGGCCTCAATAAAATTGAGTAGACGTTGACCTTAAGGACTGATTTGCTCTTCGGGGCCTAGTCTGAGATTGTTTATGATTAACCTACTTGTACTGTTTAATCTTCTGATGTCTAGCTAGGGGAGTAGCGTCAAACGATCGCAGTTGGGAGGTACACTAGGAACTGGAGGCACGAGCCGAAGGAAGAACCTTCTCCCCAATCCCTCCTTTTAACTAGTTAGATTGAGCAGACACAAGTAGAGTAAATCATTTATAATCTTAAGGCGGGTTTTGGGAGTCTGTAGATCCTTAGGCTACCCCACTTAAGGATAGACTTATTTTGTTGTGCTACAGGGTCCTTATCCCCAGTCCTTCCGACCTTTTCCTAGTTTATGCTAGGAAGACGGTCATTGAATCCCCGATTGGAAGGTCCACTAGAGTATTCTAGGAGGCGTAAATTGGATTTTGGTCAAATTGATCTCATGGTCGATCAACAGCCTCCTCTGCCTCGGGATCCACAGGAGGAATTCTGAAGGCAGTTGGAACAAATGCAGAGAATGCAGGGCGCTCAGCCCTTGAAGGATTTTTATGATCCTTTAAATTACGGGGAACGTCCCGGCATCCAGATTCCGATCGGAGACGTAGAAATCAAGCCCTAGGTGTTAAGCCTGATCAAACATTACCATGGGCTTGGTTCCGAAGACCCGTTTCAGCACTTGGAGGACTTGACCACTTTGGTCCAGACCACCAAGGCACGAAACGTGAATGAGGAGCAAATGATCATGAGGGTCTTCCCCCACTCTCTTAGGCATAAAGTCGCTCATTGGTACAGGACTATAGGAAGACCAATTGCAACTTGGAATGAGTTGAAATCGACCTTTCTGAAGAAATTCTTCCCTGTCGGACGTACCAATGCTTTGAGATGGGAAATCACTACCTTTACCCAGCGGCCGGGGGAGCAGTATCATGTGGTCTGGGAGTGATTCCAGGACCTATTGTGGAGGTGTCCACATCATGAGGTGCCAAAATGGCAACTCGTGCAGATCTTCTACCATGGGTTGACTGAGCAACTTAGAAATCACATGGACGCTTCTTGTAGAGGCAATTTCCTCAACAAAGACGCAGATAGTGCACACGATTTGTTTGAGGAAATGAATGAGAATTCAATCAATCATGCCTCCATGGATACTTTTAATCAGTCCTAGCAGCTCAAATCAAATGTTAATGAAGTCCATGACTCCCATTCATTCGATATGGAATTGATTTGTAACAAACTTGATAAGGTGGACTTGGTTGCTAAGAGAATGGAAGAGTAGATGGATGGAAATTCTATGAACTCTCGATCCACTCAATCCCAGAATTTGGGATTCCATTCGTCGCGAGCTCCTTCTGGACGGGAGTTCGTGAATCAACTCGATAAGGCTTAACTTGTGAGTCAGCATTATTTGGAACCCCACAGGTTCCAAATTGGGGCCTTTGATCCCAGTTTTTTTGATCCTTCCCTTTCTTTCTCTCCATCCTCACCCTATGAGGATGTCTGTGCTGTATAGGAGAACGTTAGATCCAACCCCTACTCTAATGCTTATAATCCGGGTTGGAGAAACCACCCTAAGTTCTCTTGGAAAAACCTGGGGCAACAGACCCAATTTTGACCCAGCAACTATGCTCCGCAATGACTAATGGGTCAGGGTCATGTGTATACTCAGTTTCCCCTAAATCAGGTCAATCAGCTAGCTTGGAATGCCCGTCAACCCGTAGGGCAAGCTGATTAGCTTGCTCCAGGCAGCCCCGCTCCAGGAGACTAAGCCCCAGGTGCATGGAAACACTTTGCGATCCTCTTGCACCCAGTAATTAAAGCCAACGCACTCCGCTACTGCAGCAATTGAGCGAGACTCCCTGCAGGCGCACGCAAAGAAGCTGGTGAGACTTTTAGTCCCACCTCGGTTGTTTTGGAAGCGGGTGAGTGATTTAAATTGATTTTGTGTTTTAGGCTCGTTGCCTCTGAATACAGGGTGAGGTCCTCTCGCCCACATACCTGCCTCATTCGCGCTCACTCCACTGCGGACCTGGCTGACTTGAACCGATAACCCTGCACTCCTCGCGCATCACCAATGCCGGTGTGCTTGGACCCGGGTGCGCTTGCTCAACCCGTTTACCCAATTGGCTCTGGGAGAGCAAACCTAAGAGAGAAAAGAGTGAGAGTGTACGCGGGGGAGGGTAGGGGTAGGTTTTGCAGTTCTGTGAAGGGAAAGCAAGACGGAAGCAAAAGCTGAAGAAGGCTAAGGGCAGGAGGAGCCAAAGAGGAAGCTGAGGACCTGAAGGCAAATCTGAAGGAGAGAGAAGGAGATCAGAAGCTGAAGGAGAAGAAGCTAAAGGAAGAAAGGAGAAGGCACAGCTGAAGGAAGAAGAGAAAGAAGTTGCAGAGAGGAAGGAAGGCTGAAGAGAAAGGAAGAAAGAAACAAAGCCACAGACAAAGAAGAAAAGCTAAAGGAAGGAAGAAAAAGGCTTGGCTGAAGTCAGGAAGAAAGAAGACATTAGAACAAAGAAGAAAAGAAAGAAGAAGAAGAGAAAGGAAAAAGAAGCCACAGTCAGAGGAAGAACTAAAGCCAAGGAAGAAAAGGAAGAGAAAGAACAAGACATCAGAGAAGAAGAAAGAAGAGAAAGCCCAGGCTAGAAGCATCTTATTTTCACTTCTTTTTGAGCTTTTATATACATTGAGACTAGTCTATTGCTTCATCATTTGATTAAACATCACATTTATCAAATTGAGATTGTGTTCTTAGTTTTTAAATACCAATTTGCTCTCCGTGTTCGACCTCGGATTCTTAGTTTTTCGAGTAATAAATTCTTATTTGTTTTTCGAAGCAATTTCAACTATAATGCAATGCGATATTTACAAACCCGATTTCACTCTTGAACAAGTAGATCCTACCCTTCTCACTAGATGCAGAGGAGATTAAATCCAAATATGCAAGAAGTGGTCAAAAAGGAAATCATTAAGTGGCTCGATGCAAGAATTATTTATCCGATCTCTGATAGTCCTTGGGTAAGTCCCGTGCAGATTGTTCCCAAGAAAGTCAGGATTACTGTTGTGACTAACGAGGAGAATCTGTCACAACTCGTTCAGCTTCCTCTTAGAGGGTTTGTATTGATTACAGGAAGTTGAACACGGCCACGAAAAATGATCATTTCCCTCTACCTTTTATTGATCAAATCTTGGAAAGATAAGCCGAGCAGAAGTACTTATATTTTCTTGATGGCTACTCAGGATACAACCAAGTTCCTATCCATCCCGAGGATCAAGAAAAAACTACTTTCACCTGTCCCTACGGAACCTTTGCTTTTCGTAGGATGCCTTTCGATTTATGCAATGCACCTGCGACTTTTCAAAGGTGTATGTTAGCCATATTCTCTGACATGGTGGGAGAGTTTATGGAAGTCTTCATGGACAATTTCTCTATTTTTGGAGAATTGTTTGACTCTTGTCTAGCTAATCTAGAAATGGTTCTTAAATGATGCATCAAAACACGATTGGTCCTTAGCTGGGAAAAGAGTCATTTCATGACACAAGAAGGCATCGTCTTGGGTCATGTAATCTCTGAATGGGGAATTGAAGTGGATAAAGCTAAGGTTGATGCTATTACTAAACTTCCTCCTCCCACATCTGTTAAACAAATTCGATCATTTCTTGGTCTTATGGGATTCTACAGAAGATTCATCAAGGATTTCTCAAAGGTTGCTCATCCTCTGAGCAATCTTCTCGCCAAAGAAACATTGTTTATTTTCGACGAATCATGTAGTAAGGCATTTGATTTCCTGAAAATGGCAGTCACTTGTGCTCTGGTGTTGCAACCATTGGTTTGGATAGCCCCTTTTGAGAACATGACCGATGCTTCTGATTACGAGGTCGGGGCTGTTTTGGGTCAGAAAGTTAATAGGAATCCCTCTATCATCTACTACGCTAGTAAAACTCTGGATGAAGCCTAGAGGAATTACACTGTTACTGAAAAGGAATTATTAGCCATATTATTTGCTTTAGAAAAATTTAGGGCTTATCTCTTAGGGTCATATGTTATCATTTATATCGACCACTCGGCCTTGAGGTATCTCTTGGCCAAAAAGGATGCCAAACCCTAGCTTATTCGTTGGATTCTTCTGCTTCAAGAATTTGATCTTGAAATCAAAGATAAATACGGGGTACAAAATGTGGTGGCGGATCATTGGTTGAGACTTCTAAGTGATTCTTCTCGTCCAGACATCCCAATTGCTGATACTTTTCTGGACGAAACCATCCTTACAGTTTCAGGTGTCCAAACCCCGTGGTTTGCTGACATTTTAATTATTTGGCTGTTGGTCAAATCTTCCAGGATTGGACTAAGCAACAATGGGATAAACTGAAATTTGAGGCTAAATACTACTTCTGGGAGGACCCTGAACTGTACCGCATCGGCTCTGATCAGATTATTCGCTGATGTGTTCTAGAGAACGAATTCAACAGTACACTCGAGTTCTGCCATGCATCTGCATGTGGTGGACATTTCTCCGGGAGAAAGATGGTTGCAAAGATTTTGCAATCTGGCTTCTATTGGCCGTCTTTATTCAAGGATGCCTAGGCTTTGTCAAGGTTGTGTTCCCGATGTTAGGCGCTTGGGAGCATAACTAAGAGAGATATGATTCCCCTAAACCCAATTTTTCCTGTCGAAATCTTCGACATTTGGGGCATTGATTTCATGAGACCCTTTCTCCCTTCATTTGGACATCAGTACATTCTTGTCGCTGTTGATTATGTATCCAAATGGATTGAGGTGATTCCCACCCGAACCAATGACCACAAGGTGGTCATCGATTTTGTCAAGAAAAATATCTTCAGCAGGTTCGGGATTCCGAGGGCCATCACTAGTGATGGTGGCACTCATTTTACTAATGCCCAGTTCTGTAATTTGCTGCCTAATATGGGGTTAATCACCGAATCTCCACACCTTACCATCCCTAGACAAATGGATAGGCCGAGACCTCCAATCGGGAGATCAAGAATATTCTGTAGAAAACGGTTAGGCCTAATCGCAAGGACTGGACTCAAAAGCTTGAGGACGCTCTTTGGGCATACTGTACGGCATATAAAATGCCTATCGGCATGTCTCCGTTTCGTTTGGTGTGTGAAAAGGCGTGTCATTTACCTGTAGAGATTGAACATAGGGCATTTTGGGCAATCAAGCAATGCAATTTAGATCTGAGTTTAGCTGGGAAAATTAGGAAACTAAAATTATCTGAGTTGGAAGAGCCTAGAAATGATGCATATGAGAATGCCAAGATCTACAAGGCTCGGACCAAAGCTCTACATGATCAATTAATTTCCCGAAAGAGCTTTGAGCCGAATTAGAAGGTCTGGTTATTTGATTCTCGACTTAAGCTCTTTCCTGGCACACTTAGATCAAAATGGAATGACCCGTTCATTATTGATCAGATTTTTCCAAATGGAGCCATTCGGATCTCTAACCCAAAGACGGGTAACACATTTAAAGTCAACGGTCAACGTCTGAAGCCTGTAATTGGCCATACTCTTCCAGAACCGTTATCAGACACGGTTGCTCTAGCCATATTGTGACTTCTTTGGCTGGACTTCGCCTAACTGACGGCATTAAACTCAGTAGTTGTACATATGACACAAAGATGACCTGAGCTTCATATTCAGGTGATATCTTTCATACTATACCCTTTCTTTCATGTCTCTTTTTCTCAATGTGGACATTGCATTAGCTAGGCATTGGGGGGTGGATTCATTTTTGAATCATTTTGTTAGCTTTGTAAAATTCTTGTAAATTGTATTTCTCTTCTTATATATACATAAAAAAATATATATATTTGAATTAGGAAGGAATAATTGGACATTTGGACTTTAAATCTTAGGAAATATTACATTAGGATCTAAACATAAAGACCCTTCAGGTCTTTGGTCTTAATCGGCCTGTGTATCCACTAAAATGTGGATTTTTTTTTGAGTCCTCGCCATCTTAATTCTGTTGTAATTTGATTAAAGAATTTTGGGTGATAAGTACACGACTTATCAACCCACCCTCTGATTTGAGGGAACTTTAATTTTAAAGCATCTACACACTTTCTTTTCAGTGACTTGTTGATCGGTGGTTTTAACGAAAATTGGTTAGCTAATGAACCTTCTAGGGTGATATGGTTGGCATGTTATCGTGGGTAACAACCCATAGGTAGGTTGTCCAGAGCCTAGCCACTGGATCATTCTCTTCTTGCTGCCTTTAAGTAAATCTTAGACCAGGGAAGCCACCAACTAAAAAGGTAAAAAAAAAAGAAAAGAAAAAAAAAAAGAAAAGGAGAAAGGAAAAAAAAGAAGAAAATAAAAGAAATAAGCCACACTTCTCTGCACGAGTATGGCTGGCAAGTTGTCGGTGGTAACAGCTCATCGACCGGTTGTCCAGAACCCAGCTCAAGAAATGCACTTAAAATTCCCAAAACACTTAGGAAGAAGCAGAGAAGTAGAATAAATCGGGGAGATATACATTGGATTCACCCTTGTGTTGACCCCATAAAAATAAAAGTAGGGAGAAAGCTACCGGTCGTAACGATACACCTTTAGGCAGAACTTTCTTTTTAAGGTCACCTAGAGGCATAGAAACCCAAAGTTCGTTCGAATTGCCGATCAATGAGTCTATCACATTCACAATAAGATGCTTAGAACTTAGGGTTTTCATCAAATCTTGGGTGAGTTGAATGCCTGTAGAAAGCCACTCTTTAACCTTAAACTCAAAAATATAAAAAAATTAGAAAAGAAGAAAAAGAGAAAAAGAAAATTTTCTTTGAATAAGACAACGGCTTGAGGCGGTCAGCATTTTGGCAGATATCCGGATGCTGTTGTGTCTTTGAAAGTTCAAATCCTAAGAAAAAATTTTCTTAATATTGAAAATAACTTATGCTTAAGTAATCCAACCTAATTCTTTTATAAATAGCATGTAGTTTTTGCTAGGGACTAGCAAAAGATAAGCATGGGGACGTGATGAGAACCTCATCATAAGCCTTAACTACTTTATTTTGACCTGAGAAAGTAAACAAAAGCTCCTACATAACCTAAAGGAAGGCTTAATTCAAGGGATTACTGTTCTGGGAAGGAAGCATGAGCTAAAGGGTAAAACTGTAATTTTACCATTACCGTGCATCAACGGGATTTATCAGGGGCTAAACATAGGTTAATTAGACTTAATAAGAAGAAAAGTGGGATGGTTTAGTTAAACAAGGGTTATTGTGAGATTTAAGAATTAAATGACATTCTGTAACCCTAAAATAAACCCACTTAATTTCACAAGGTTCTGGTCAGAATAAAAATTAAATAAACCCTCTAAAATTCATATAAAAATATCTCCTACGGTTTAGAACCTTCAATTTGGCCTTTAGAACCTATTTTGACCTAGGTAGGGGTCCTAACTTAGTATTTGACCTAATTTAGATTTTTGTGCAAAATGTCTAGTCAAATGAGGTCAAACCTAAAATCCAACTTCACCATTAGATTCCTTAGGTCCAAATTAGGTTTGTACAAAAATTTTGGCCTAAGGAAAGGTCATCTTGACCTACTTTGCAAAATGATCCACCTAATTACATTCTGGCCCCTAACTTTTGAAAATCCTTGCAAAGAGCCCCCTATCTTCCTCACCACTCTTTGCATTCAGGTCCCTCTGCCATTACAGTGGAGGAATCCCACTCCAGTGAGGATTTGAGGAGGATATCTCCTAGAATCCTCAGAGATCTCCTCCCAGATTTGGAAGGGAGATTCTCTGAGGATTTCTCTATCGTCTGAATAGGATCTCCTGATCGGATTTACACCAAATCTCTCGTGTGAAAGCTCGAGAAATTTGGGTGTCTTGCGCACCTTCCATCTCCGACGAGATCTTTACGCTTGGAGGCTTGCCTTCCAAGCACAAAAGTCTCGGCTAGCAGCTATAAAAGGACCCTCGATCCTTGGTGCATCTTTTAGGCTTGAATTGGCTTGAGAATTCCCCCAGATTATTTCCTCCCTCTTCTCCGACCAACCACCCGCAAGCTCCGGTGATTCCTCCTCCCTCTTCTCGTCGCTCTGCCACCATACCAGTGGTAGAGTTATCTTCGTCTCGCTCTTCCGCGTTGCACCGTACCCATGCGCGCCTCTCCGACCTCCTCCTCGTCGCCGTCATCCTCACCTCAAGGCCTTCTTCCTCGACGATGGCACATACGTGCCGCTCATCTCCTCTGCCTCCCCTCCGTCTAACTACCCTCAGTAAGGTTCTCTCTTTCCACTCTCTATTTTCCCCCACTTAATTTCAGAAAACACCCCTCGACAGTCACTGTCCACCTTCATCTCCCTCATCTCCAGTCGACCACCGACGAGGCAAATCCATCACTCCCCCACTCCACACACCTCGCCACCAACCTCATCACCTTCACCATCACTCACTGGTCATCCTCCGCCCCTTCACCAACCGCCACGCACGCCTTACATTTCCACCCAACACACGCATCTTCACGGTCACAGTCCAACCTAGGCATGCACGCCTAGGCCGTTTTGTGCCACGCCACCGACCTCATCACCTTCGCCGTGACATGGCGAAGCTTCCCACGTTATTTGACAGAGCCGCGAGGCCGTGTGAGTGCATTTTAGGTTCATGCCTCCGCCGCCATTAGCGAAGGTGTGAAGGAGCTTGCAAGCAGTGCTCCAGGCCGCATCCACCCAGGTGCTGCACTCCAGGAAGTGCGGGTTGGACTTGCGTATACACCCAGCCAGGCAATTGGCTTTGAGAGAGATTGCAGCAGCGGTAATTGAAGAAGTCCACCTGTGGGGGGAGCGCAGAAGCAGGTGGGACACTTTAGTCCCACCTCGTAAGTTGTCAACGTAGGTAAGGCATTTATATTATTTTTGTGTTCTTAGCTCATCGCCTCCAAATGACACAGGGTGAGGTCTCTCACCCACGCCCCTGCCTCGTCCGTGACACACACTCACACGGATCTGGCACCCGACCCTTTTACCTAGCACTCCTCGTGCACTACACCACGCTGGTGCGCCTAGACCCGGGCACGCGAAACCCGACCCGATTACCTGGCTCTGGGAGAGCGAACCTTAGAGCGAAATAGAGAGAGAAAGATGCGGGGGAGGGTAGGGGTAGGTTTTGCTCTTATGTGCATGCGCAGGGAAGAAGAGGAGGCCGAAGGTGCAGCCGCAGCCAAAGCTAAGGAGGCTAAGAAGGAAGAAGAGGAGCGGCTGAAGAAGAAAACCTAGGGCAGAGGCTGAAGAAAAGAAGAGAAGACAAGAGCAGCTAAGGAAGGAAGGAGAAGGAAGGACTTAGCCGCAGAAGAAGACTGCAGAGGAAGAAGAAAGAAGAAGATAAGGAAGCCAAAGCCAAGTGCAGAAGGAGAAGAGGCAGAAGCCAAAGGAAAGAGGCGACATTGTAGTAGAGGAAAGGAAAGCTAAAGAACAAAAGAAGAAAGAAGAAGGCAAAAGAAGAGTGGCCACAGAGAAAGAGAAAGAAGAGATAAAATTAGAAGGCAAAGTCAGAAGTAGAAGAATAAGCCTCGTACTGTAGCAGCAACAACTTAAGACGTTTGATTTTACATTAGACGTCCATTTTTTTTGAATTTCTCTATACATTGACCTCATTTTTACTTCATAATTTTGATTGGATTGGTCATTGCCTTTTATTAAATTGTGAGTTGTGATCTTAAGTTTTTAAAATACCAGTTTGCTCCCTGTGTTCGACCTCGGATACCTTGGCTTTCGAGTAATAAATTCTTATTTGTTTTCACGATGATTTCACTTATATTGCAACGAAAATCTTTTTAAAACCACGATCTTGTCGCGTCAACAGGGCATGATGTAAACATGTTTATATTACATAAAATGTCTATTTATTCATGTTCTTAAGCATAGAATTGCATTACATACTATAAATATTTCATAGCATGCATCATCTTGCATTTAGATTAGTCTGAATAAAATGGAGGTTAATTGTCTCCTTTTATGGTCAGGGATAGGGTGACTTTTTATCGGGGCCTTAGATCGAAGATCCAACCGAACGGATCTGATCAGGGTGACGATTGGAGTTCTACGACTCCAAGATCAGCCTAATCGGATATCCGTAGCATCATATAGAGACTGAGGAACCCTAGAAGATCAAGGGCCAAGATGGTGTGAATCCGCACTTCAGACAACAAATCCAACCACACGGATGGGTTCAAATCTATGATCGCTGCCTAACGACACGAAAATCGACTCAATTCGATACCAGTGGCACCATCTACATCACCTAGAAGATGGACGGCCAAGGTGGCACCATCTCGGCCACCCAACCAGCTGCACACATCCGTTGAAGCTTTTCGCACCAACGCTTCTCCACTGTTGGATCAAGATCCAACAGCTGCGAGGCACGCGCCTTAAGTTAAGCGCTCGACACAAACACGCCTGTAGCTCGTTGGTCGAGCGCCTTAACAAGGCAAAGAGGCATGGGATCGAGCCGCGGGTGCTTCAAATTGGAGCGGATGCACAGGCACGAGGAGCCGTGCGATCGATGGCAGACTGCCCAGATCATCCAATCGGCTGAACGCGCCATCTGACGCCCCATGTGACACGGGATCTCACGCGTTGAGGTGTGCGGATGAGGCACGGCGAGGAGTGCTCTCAGCTGTTTGATCTCACGATCGAATGGCCAAGATTTGATGGACGTGAACGTGCGTTGAGGCACGGGGAGGCGAGCGAGCGCAAGCATGCCGCCCACGAAGGCCACGCTCAGGCCTTTAGTGACAGATTTATCCATCACTAAAGGTCTTGAATTAATGATTTTTAACATGTAATGACCAAAATGCCCTCACTCCTTACAACTATAAAAGGAGACCCCCTCCATATGAAATTCTCATCCCTTCCTTCTCTTCTCTCTCTCTCCAAAGCTCAAGAGAAGCTTGTCCCACACCCGTGATGCTCTTCAAGAGATAAAGTTAATTTTTCGCCCCCATTTCGGAAGCAGATCCCGCGATGACGACGATGACGTGCTGCCTCGTACTCATTCTTCCTGCCTCGACCTCCTTCTTCCCGCTTCGTTCTTCGTCGTCCAGGCATCGTCCCGTCCGGCTCGTCCTCCAAGCGATCGTCGAGGAGGATAACTTCTCTCTCTCATTCCTTTTTCCTGCTTTCTAGAGTAGAATTTTTCTGCTTTCTAGTTGTAATAGTTTTTCTACTTTCTAGTGCAATTTCTCGCTTACTTAATTGTATAAACATTTTGAAGTATTAAGCGAATGTTTTCTCTCTCTCTCTTATTCTGATAGTTTATAGTGCTTCATTGTAATTACTCTACTTTTTAACAAAAACACGAAAAAAATATAATTGTGAATTTAGATCGATGTAGACTCCCTAAGTTTGACCCGAGATTTCTATTCCGGAATAAATTTTATTTATTGAACCAAGTTCTTCGCTATTCAAACTACAATGACAGGTTTTTTCAAAATCAAATTCGATAGGTAGTAACTCGTCGCTTCAACATTAATTTAGCAATTTGTACATTAATTAATAAATTAAACCTTAATTTAATGTATATAAATTCCTAACTTTAGCAAATTTAAATATATAATTAAATAACTTATAATCCTAAATTAATTATACAACTAAGTATATCTATATAAGGGCTTTCTAAATATATTATTTATTCAAAATTTTGAATTAATTTTGGCCCTCAAATCGAGGGCCGAAATCTTGAAATCAGGACGCGTGTCAATGCTGCACAGCGCTCTTTTCCATGCTAACAAAGTGACACATCGGTGGTGTGCGGGCATTTGTAGCCTTATTTAATGAATTGAGTGGGAGGGCTATCCAGTCGTCAAGTGCTGGGCGCACCTCACCACTATTCGTCTCCCCTGATACCTCTCCCCTAAGCATATATTTAGCATTGAAATTGGTGTGCGAGTTGGGAGCTCGTGAATTGTGTTGGGCCTCTATTGGGTCTACTATGGGTCTACTATGGGCCTGTGAAATGAATTGAAATTCAAACTAATTAAATTTGGGCCGGCTTAGTAGTGGTCTGGTCCCACCCAATTAGGGTGCTATATATCTTATGAAAGGCTGGTCCGCCCACGGAAAAACTAAATTTTTGGTTGAGTGAACAGTAACCCAAAGTGTGTGTAAGAGAAGAACCTAAGAAATTGACTAAGTGTTAGAAGAAGGAGAGGTGAGTTAAAATCGACTAAGTTTGGAAGCCTTGTGTTGCTATGTTGCGCTTATGTGTGTGAGCGTAAAAAAATTCTAAGTGTTGAGCCTTCAGAGGCTGTGTAGTGTGTGTGCATATGTGTGTAAGCATATATAGTATAAGTAAATAACAAATATATGTATATGTATAATAAATAAAATATGTATATGTAATGTATACGTATACATAGGTTATATATTTATATATATAAATAGAGTAAGATATTGTTTGAGCCTTATATATATATAAATAAACTATAAGTCTTTAGTGACATATATATCTGTCACTATAGATATATATTTATGTCAGTAAACATAATCTTTGCCTTATGTGTTATACATATTTTTACTAAGTCTATAGGAACATTTATATATGTTACTATATATATAATGTCTGTTATTAATGTTAATATTATATGTTAAGTATATTTAGTTTAGTGTATATTAGTAGTTATTTTTGTACTTATATGATGGTAACACCATCATCCTTCATAACTAGTTTAATTTGGCTAAGTTTTAAGGTTAAATTTATCTTATTAACCAACAAAAGGGTATAACTTAATGATACAAATAATTAGGAAGAATGACATGCAAAACAGTTAATGTTGCTGTTTTAACAGGTTAATACAAATGCAGATTAACTAAGGGGTAACCCTACACTAAATTGAAGGTTAATTGAGCTCAAATTCCTAATAAGTAGGCCTGCATTGACTGGTTTAGGGTTTCTATTAAGATTGAAGGCTAAATCTCAAATAAAAATCCTAATTTCAGCCTCACTTAAATTAACAGGGTTCTAACAAACATAATTGTAATCTAAACATTCTAAAAATCATTGAAAATATTCCATAAGGTTTGGATTAATCAATTTGACAATCGCAACCCTTTTTAACCTTAAATAGAGACCTAGGCGGGTTTTTAATACATTTTCGACTTCTGTGTAAAATGTCCATGAAAACATCAAAACCCAAAGTTAAAGTCACCATTAAATTTCTCGTATCCAAATTAGGTTACCATAAAAATTTGGGCTCATTCTGACTTCATCTTGGCCAAGTTTCCAGTTTGGCCCCTAAAATCCCAATCTCTTGCAAAGAGTCCCCTAACTCTTCATCTTCTTCACGAAATTGCCTCTACTAGCTGCAACAGCAAGCCCTCCTTTCATCGCAACTTCGGTCGTGGAATGCCATCGATCCACTTAGCGGAATCTCGCCAAAATTAGCAGGATGATACATCTATCATTCCCACACATCCTCTCGCATTTTCCAACTCATTTCGCCAACTAAGGAAGCTGTGACCCTCGGCTGAAGTTGTAACGACCCGGTTCCTGAGTCCCTACGAGACACGAGAACCGGACCGACTCGACTAATCCCAAGACCTAGTCGTCCAACGAGGAAGTAACCAAAAGATAGTAAAATAAACCACATTCAGCATGAATATAACTAACAGTAAGAAAGTACAGTAGTAAGGAAAGAAACTACTACAGTAGGTACCACCACAACAGTAAAACAGCATTTATCATATAACAAGAACTGCAGGTAAAGAAGGTACAGCGGAAACAAAAACTACTCACTAGAACAGAAACAAAAGGGGTACAAAAGGCTGTGGTAACTCTACTGGACCCTACTCGGCCCAGCGTCCTCTGCAGCCGCCGACCCTGGCTGCTCAACACCTGGTCCTGAAAAAGGTAACGAGTGTAACACGTTAGCAAAACGCTGAGTAGAGTGGCAAACTAACTAAAGGCAACAGTAGAGTGTACAGTAGCTGTTATGTTCTATTACTTCCTTTATTCACATCTTTCAATTTTTCTCACTATTTCATTTATTTCTCAGATCCTTTACTTGATCTCGAATGTCCTCGTGGGAACGATCTTGATTGCAGTCTTTTCCAAAAGTAGAAGTAGCACGTGGTGCTCTCCTGGCCGGGAGAGTCCCCCGTGGTGATCCTACCCTCAGTCAACCACCCCAAGGTCACTGACAGACGTAACGGTGACTACGGCACGCGCGATAAACGCACAGGTAGCTAGCCCGCACTGGCACGCGGTCAGTCGTTTCCGTTAACGGGTGCGCCCAAAGCACAGCACGGAACCAGGGCAGAGCCCTCTCAGTAACAGGGGTCCAACCCCTCCACAGTAACCAAACCGGGGCCTTGCCCCTCCACAGTCCGCGCACCCTCGCCTGACTACCCTGGTTTGCCTTAGTGGGCCTAACAAGTCGGTGAAGGAGGCTAGCAGAACCCCGGGGCCCGTGGGGTAGCTAGTACTCTCCTAACACTAGTAGCTCTCGTTGGTACTACGTACATGAGGGCCAGCAAGTCGGTACAGAGTGGCCAATCCTAACCCCGGGTCCCTGGGGTGGCTGGCCCCACTCTGCACTAAACAGGTACAGGTACTTCCCTTGGTACTGCGTACCCAAGAGACAGTACGAACAACATCTCAGTTCCATTCCTTTCTCTTTCCAGGAGTTCCACTCCTAATTCCCCGTAGGGTTCCATCCTTTAATCTCAGAACATCTTATGTTTCACTTTCCAGTTTCACGTTCTTACAAACCATGATTTCAGCCATGTTCCTTATTCATAACAGGCAGCTGTTAATTAAATTTACAGGCAGCTTTATATATTCCTTTCCATTTTTCCAAGACTGCAGTAATATACATTCCACTAGTTTTTCCATCCTAGGATTCATGCCATATCCTAGGATCTATCATACAATCTAGTTTTCCGGCCCTAAGATTCATGCAACACCTAGGAGCTATCATTCCATATATTTCTCATTCCTAGGATTCATGCAATGCCCTAGGTTCTAGTTATGGTTCCATACTTTAACAGATTTTATTAATACCTAAAGCCACTCTACCAGGTACAACGGGAGTAATGGGGGCGTGATCGGGAATCCTGCGTGCCTCCGCGACTCTCAAGACTACAACCGAACGAGGTCCTATCACAAGGATCAAACACAAGGAGTGTCTCAAAACAGTGTATAGCTACTGTAGACGAGTAGAGGAATTAATTCTGAAGAGAACGCAACTCGAATCGCGGAAAATGGAGCCCGAACGGGCCCTAAACGGGTCGAAAAAGACGATACTGTGCAAAATCAGACGTCTGGAACTCCCTACAGACGTCTTAAACGGTGGGTCAGAGAATTACCTGTTCAGCGTGGTTTCCAAGACATCCAGAAGTCTGCAGGGACGTCTTTCCTAGATCCCAGACGTCCGATGGTCACTCCGGACGTCTGGAGGTCACTCCCGCAGTCTGGTACAACTTCCAGACGTCTGATTCGCAAAGGATGGCGAATCAGCGAACCTGCGCACAGCCAACCCCCTCCCTCAGTACGGTCAGTCGACAAGAAGGAAGAAGAAGGCGGAAACTCACCTTCCAGACGTCTGTATGATCTTACAGACGTCGACCTTGCCGTCTGGCTATCAATACAGACGTCTGATTCTGGAAATTTTTCCAGAATCAGGGCCCTGCTCGGCCTCCGCTCGCGACGCCGCCCGCGTCGCGCCTCGCGCTCCTGCTGCTCAGACCGCAGCAGGTCCCTCTCCGCGTCGCTCCGCGCCCCCTGCGCCCTCCGCCAGCCGGCCAAGCCGCTCCGGCGAGCTCGCCCCCACGGCAGAGCTCCGCCCTCGCACGCCGCACCTCCGCGCTCACTGCGGCCGCCGCTGCCGCCCTCGCGTCCGCTCGCTCTCGCGCACAGGAAGGAGAACAAGAAGAAGACGGTGGAGACGGGAGGGGAGGCGCGCCCCTTTTAACGCCACGCGGAGAGGAGAGAGGAGGTGGCAGGCCGCCTGCAGCCGCAGAGAGAAAAAGGGGGAAAAAGCGGTCTGCGCGCTCAGGCGACTCGCGTGTGTCGAAAATAACGGATTTCCAGACGTCTTTAAACTATCCCAGACGTCTTATCAGACGTCTGGTTGTTATCCCAGACGTCTTGTCCGACGTCTGAGCCACCTCCCAGACGTCTTAAAAGACGTCTGGGGCACACATTCGTTACAGAAGTTGTCGTCGGAGCACATTTTTGTCACGCCATCTCGACCTTAATTGGGCCTCAATCTCGCATCATTCGCCGCTGCCGAGATCCTTTAAAGTAAGGCCTTGCCCTTGCGAATTGATTTGTCAAATCATGGCATGTCATCTCCCCTTCTTTCTTCCTCCTTGACATCGTTGTTGACGACAACCTTGGAGCTTCCTTGCCTTGTCGATCCATTGTTCTACCGCAGATATTCGTAGAGGGTTTTTCTTCCCCTTCTCGTCGCCGTTCTCCCCATCAAAGGAAACGGATCTCCGACCCCTTCCTTGCTCCAATCCGGATCGCTGGAGTTCTCCTCCTCCTCCAAGATCGATTGATGATAATGTCATCATCAGCCATATCTAGCTTTAATTGGTCATAATCAACAGATAAATGCTCTTGCATAACCGCCAGAAGACCGTAATTCACTACACATCCATTCTAAGAGATAAACATGAAAATAGGGGTAAAATTGTAGTTTTAACAGAATATCCTAAATGCAGAACAATCATTGGGTTTTCTAGGGGGTTTATTGAAGGTCAAATGGTCATAAATGTCTAATACGTGGGTTCATACAGATAGAAACGAGTTTTCACGCATTTTGAGAATTAAATGACATCTGAAATCCTAAAAATAGACCTGCTTAATTCATTGAGATTCTGGTCAGGATAAAATTCACCTAAACCTTCTAAAAATCATAGAAAAATATTCTATAAGGTTTGGTCTACTTTCTTTGACCATTGGAACTCAATTTGACCTAAAACGGAGTTTCAGACAACAGTTGCCCTAATTTGGGTTTCTACGCAAATTACTGAATCAGACTTGGTCAAAACCTAAATCCAACTTCACTATCAAATTCCTTGGGTCCAAATTAGGTTTGTACCAAAATTTGGGCCCAATAAGAGATTATGTTGACCTAGTTTGTATTTTGTTCCAGTTTAACTCTTTTTCTTACATATGCACCCCTAACTTTTTGAATTCCTTACACATGGGTCCCCATCTTTGTCTTCACCTTCACCAAAAGGTCCCTGCCACCATTGGAACCTTCCGTCCATACATGGACGGTTTCAATATGAGTTATCTCCCTAAATTTGCGGCGAATCTCTCCCAAAATTGGAAGTAGGATTCCTGACGAGATCCCCTTCCATTTGAGCTCATTCATGGCTTTCCAAATCCATCCAAAAGCTCGTACGAACCTTTTGAAGGTTTGGATGTCCTATAAGTGCGTAAACCCTACCAAGTTTGGTTTCGAAGATTGGAAGGACCTTCTATGGCCTATAAAAGAACCCATGAGGCATGCTTACCTCCTTAGCTAGGTTTGGGGCCAAAATATCTGCTTCTTCGTAACCTCCGGCTCCTCTCCGACCAAGCTCTGGCAACCTCCTTCGATCTCCTTCCTTGTCTGCTCTCACAGACCATAGTGAGCGGATTTCTCTCCCTCACCCTCATCCGTGCGCCACAGACCATTCGCGTGTCCACTCTCATAGACTATCCGCGCATCTACTCTCACAGACCATACCAGCGGTCGTCGCCTATTTTTCCTCGTCATCGCCTCCCCTATCCCCGGAGGCTTCATCTTCCCCACGTCCGACGTACCACCGGCGTGAGCAAATCCCCCCTTTCGTCCAACTAAATTAGGTTAGATAGGTTCTTTTAGGTCCTTAGGTTAGTTTCCACTATTCAAAACTTAAAATATCCCTCGACGCACATGCACGCCATCTTCGTTCTCATCTCCGGCTGCCACTTCGGCGAGGCCCATCTCACACCACAATCCAACAACCGCCACACCACCTACCCTACAACCTCTGCCACATCATGCCCACCAAAACCCTCATCTTTATTTCCCATTCCACCCTCTCATAATCGCCCCTGAACACACCCATCATCGGCCTCCGTCCCCGACTCCATTCCGCCACCATACACCCTCACACGCCATGCCACCACTACTCGCACATTCACCATGGTCTGGTGAAGGTCCTAAGGTATTTTAATGTGGCCGTGAGGCCGTATTTGTGATTCGCAGGTCTCACTGTTGTCCTCCCCTGCAGCACATTTTGCCGCCGATGTTCTTGGTGTTCTAACCATGAAGAGCTCAGGTGACACCTCCAGGTCGTGCGGAAGGATCCCAAGCACATGCCCAGGTGGTCAATTGGAGACCACATCACCTGCAGCTACTATAATTGAAGACACCTTCACCTACAGGCGCACGCGAAGAAGGGGACTGAAGATAGTCCCACATCATGGGATTTGGGGACGTTTGAGCTGCATAAAGTGTTTTTGTGCTGAGGACTTATCGCCTCAAGACACATGGGGGTGAGGTCCCCGCTCACCCGCACTTGACTCGACCTGACCTAAGCCCTCACTCCTCGCTCATCACCCACTGCCGGTGAGCCTTGACCCGGGTACACTTGTCTGAATACTCGATTACCCTGGTTTGAGAGAAAGAGAAAGGAGGAAAGGAAAGATAGAGCGGGGGAGGGTGGGTTTTGCTTTAGAGAGAACTTTTGACACTTAGTCCAGAAAAGAAGAAAAAGCCAAGGCAGAAAAGGAAGAAAATCTAAGGAAGAAGAAAAGGAGGCTGAAGAAGAACTGAAGGAAGTGAAGAAAGGTAAAGAAGGGTCGTGCCTAAGGAAGGAAGAAGAAGGCAGTAGAAGAAGAAAATCAGAGTATTGTAGCAAATGACATTTTAAGTCATCTGATTATCAAATCAGACGTCTGAGTACTGTTTATTTATTTAATATCAATTGAGTAATTGTTGTACATGTGCTTAGGCTAATAATTGGTGATCTAAATCACCATTATTTTGTCTTAGTTATCTTTTTGGTCTTGAAATACATTGAGCTTCATTGAATACTTAATGTGATAGATTAATATTCATTGAATATCATTATTGTGTTTGATTTCTTGTGCTCATTTATGTATTTATCTTGATTAGCGTGTGAATTCCTATTTGCTCCCTGTGTTCTACCTTGGACTTCACTTTTAGATATTCGAGTTATAAATTGTATTTGTTGATTGAGCTATTTAGGAGACTTTACTACAACAAGGAACTTTAATTTCCCAAATAGCCCGCTCAACACCGGTCCACCACGCCGGGCTTCTCCTCATCTCCTTGCTCCTTAGGTATATCTCTCTTCCTTCCCCTCATCCTATAGATCATCTTAGACCCCTTCCTTGTAGATTTCGACCATGATTTCCTCCTCCTCATGGTCATCTTCCTCGCTACTGGTCAAGGACCAACGTCCACTCTAGCCACTCACCCTCGATGCTCCGACCATCCTCCCTCCTCGCCAACCACCCCACAACCTTCATCATGCCTCTGCAAGTAAAAGCCCCATGTTCATTGGGTTGATTACTCGTCAGAGCTCCTCGTCGAGCACCACCCGCAGCCACACCCTTCTCCAATCTTGTTGGCTCTCCTCCAGCCTCCCCGCACCAATTTAGACCCACCATCACCTTCGCCAAGTTTGAGCAGAGCTTGTAGTCTCCTCGGCTCGAAGCTTCAGCCTCTTCCACGCGAACCACCTCCACATGCCCGCAACCACTGTCTCCGTTCTCCACCCTCGCCGATGAGCGCCTCCAAGCTCGCAAGCTCCATGATTTTCGTGGAGTGCCACTGAACTTCCCTACCCTTACCACACACCTTGAGGACCTTCGAAGCTTGCTGGAGCCCGTCGTCAAAGACCTCCCTGCATGTTCCCTGCTGTCAACGTAGAAGAGGAGAAGGAAATGAAGAAGAAGGCTAGGGGCCTATCTGTAGAAGAAGAAAGTTTGCAGGGACCAAATCACAAAGTTGTGAGGACCTATTTGCAAAACATGTAGGGACCTGGTTGTAGGACTCCAAGGACCTATTTGCAGCAATGAATATTTTGGTTTGCAGTTTGCTTTAAATGAACTTCTCTTACATAATCTTGCTCAAACATTAGTGATAGCAATTATTTAGTAATTTTCATTAATATTTGATTAATTACTTCACATGTTGAGTGATTGAAGTCTATACATCTAAATTGAAGTATTCAAATTGTGTTTACATTTTTGAACTAGATTGGGTAACTAGAAAATCAAATCCACTCGACCTAGTTTTTGGATTTAAAATTTTAGATAGTGGTATTTGAGCATTTCATTGCTCCTAGCAAATGACCTCGGATTACGCCAATAATTTGAGGAATATAAATTTTAAGTGTTGACATGCTTTAATCTATTGTACTACAACGTGCAATTTTTATAAAATGATTGAAGCGAGCTAACACTATACTTGGGTATTATTTAGAATAGTTGCATATAACTAACATAGAGTAATCATACATGATTTTTGATGCCTGTTTAGTTATAAATATGTTTTACGTATTGTAGTGAATATTAATTGATTCTTTTCTACATAATTGTCTAATTCATTCATTAATTGATTTATTGATTTATTTTGTAAATATAATTAACATTTTTTAGAGTAAAAGAATATTTTTGGAACATAGAGAGTGATATATATCAATAATTGCATCCCAGTGAACGAAAATAGTAAAACAACGTCAATGATTAAAACATGATTTTTGATGCAAACGGTCTTGTCTCATCATATTTTTGGCGCTGTTGTCGAGGACAAAAACTAGACAATAGCGCTTTATTATGATTGATGATGTCAGTTATGTCAGTTAATCTACATTTGTGATTGGGTGCTAAAATAGTAGAATTAACTCAATTTCTCTTCTTCTTCTCAGATTCGTCTCATAACTGAATTACGAACCTCATATGGCTATTCAGGAGCATTTATTACTAGGTTCTGACTAAATTAGGTTAGTTATGATGGATGATGGTGTTACTATCATACCCCCATGCCTAACTTGTGTTAGCCTTATCAAAACCCTATGGAACAAACCAGATCTCTAGACTAAATTTTACTGTCAGGATGCTTACTCGTGCCATCTCTCTAGAAATTAGATCGAAATACCAACTCTAGGCTTAGAGGTACTCAAGTACTTGCCAAGATACAAACCTGACCAGCCTCAGCCTTAGGTCTGCAACAAAGGCTTCTAAGGTCCCAGAATCTGCTTAGAGGTTCGCTGACCCCATTATTAAACGTCTGACCATAATTGGAACATCCAATTTTGATGAGACCATAAAGGGTTATAGATTTCATTGAAATTCAGATATATTGTGTCTATAAGAAGGTTAGTGGGATTACAATCACATTTTTGGTATTGTATGTGGACGACATCTTGCTCATTGGGAATGATGTAGGGATGCTATCCAGTGTTAAGCTCCAGCTATCCCAGAACTTCGAGATGAAGGATCTCAGAGAAGCCTTGTATATATTAGGTCTAAAGATGTTTAGAAATAAAGACAAGTGGATATTAGGATTTTCACAGTAATGATACATCACCAAGATCTTGGAGAGATTCCATATGGATAACTCCAAGAAGGGTTTTCTCCCAATTAGACGTGGGATTTCCTTGTCGAAGGGAATGTCTCCCCAAATAGTTGAGGAGAAGAAAGACATGGGAAGTTGTCCATATGCTTCTGTAGTGTGCATTTTGATGTATGCCATGTTGTACACTAGAACAAACATTTGTCACATAGTGGAAGTGGTAAGTCGTTACCAATCCAACCGTGGATAGGAGCACTAGGCAACTATCAAGAACATTTTGAAATACTTAGGAGGACAAAAGCCTATTTCTTAGTCTTTGGAGATGGAGATCTCTAGGTGTTAGGGTACACCGACTTTGATTCTAGTTGGACATTAATGATAGAAAGTCTACGTCAGGGTTCATTTTCTTGTTGAATAGTGTCATTGTGAGCTGGAGAAAAAAGAAGCAGGATGCCATAGGTGATTCAACAATAGAAGCCGAGTACATCGCTGCATCTGATGCTGTGAAGGAGGTGGTGTGGATATTGATAATTTCATATTTATTTACATTAATTAATGCCTAACTATGGTTAGTATGAGGGTAATTTGGGTTAGATTACATTTGTATAGTTTGGATAAGTCATTTTATGGCATTTTGTAAATAATGCATAAGCTTGGATTTTTATGCAATTTTTCCATTAACTATATCTGGTGCTTTGATGTGTATGTTCATTTGTGTGTAGGTGACAGATTTCAGACTAATTGGACTATGGCTAGAGGGAGCTCTGGAACTGAGCTCACTTAAAAGAAGGTTAGGTCTAATTGGTGCAACCTACTTGGCAACCCAATTAACCTTAGAACCCTAGTCTATTTGGGAGCCTAATCTACCTAGACCTATATCCTATAATTTAACCAAATTAGCCAACCAAATTGGTCAGCCATGAACCTTGATTTCTAGATCTAAATGGCCAACCAAGCTATGACCTAACCTAATTAGAAAAACCCTCAAACCTAGACCTACCCTAATCCTACTCCTACAACCTTATTTACCTGCTTCCTCCTACACCTTATTCTCTTCATTAGGACCAGCCACTTAGTGGTTTAATCACCACCACCTAAACCTTATCCTATGGCCCTAAAACACATAGGAAAACCTAGCCCTATCCCTTCCAACAAACACCCCATGGCCGACCATTAATAAAAGTCCAAAAAATCGAACCCTCCATTCTAAATCCTAAGACCATCATCCACCTATTTATGTTCGGACCCTTAGATTTAATCCTAGACCTACACCTCATCAATCCTAGGCTCTAGAAACCAACTAATAGAAAGCCACCTAGCCCTCTATAAAAAGCCTATCCACACCCCCCCTAGACTTAATTCTTTCCTACTTCAAAATAGTGCCACCAACTAGAATTAGTTCTTCTTCTTCTTCCTCCCTCTCCCCTTCGAGTTCTTGGAAGCGCCTTCGCATTCGTTACTACGCTATTGCACCAAACTTTGCCTTCGAAGCCATTAGTCTTTAGTGCTTTCATTCTAGTTCTAGTTGTATTTAGACTTATTTTCAAGCATTCTTCTACTATAATGTCTAGTTTCTAGTTGTGTCAAACTCCTATTTTGCAATAAAAGTTCTAGTTGTTTTCTTCAACTCATCTTTGAGTTATTTGTCTACTTTTTATTCTAGTTGCTAGATTTTGCATGCTATTAGTTCTAGTAGATTTTATTTTAGTTCTAGTTCTAGTAATACTCTTTCTACTTGCTATGCTATTCTCTTAGTCCGTAGGAATTAGGAAAGCGAACTAGTCATGCTGCCTTTCTACAAATGACTCAAACTCTGATTTCAAAACTACGATTTCCTTATTCTTGAGTTCTATCTGAAATAAATTTTAAGAGTTTCTACGTGCACTTACTACAATGAACGTGCATTTTCACACTTATCTTCACAAGTAGGACAAATACACAAGTTTATTAAGAAGCTTGGTGCAATTCCCTTGATACAGTCGCCAATCCCATTATTGTGAGATAACACAAGTGCCATTACATAGGCGAAGGAACCTCGCTCACACCAAAAGACCAACCATATTGAGAGGAAGTACTGCATTATTTACAAGATTGCCAAGCATGGGAATGTTATCATCATGAAGGTGGCCTCCACAGTTAACATCACTGATTCGCTGACCAAGGCATTGACTAAAGAGTCATTTGATTAGCATGTGAGTAGTATGGGGTTAAAAAAGGTTCTAGAATGGCTTTGAAGGCAAGTGAAAGTCAGTTGGATTTTGTATACTCTGAGCAAATTATCCAAATAATGTAATGGGTTACATTTCATTTGAATAAAAGAATACGATTATTTCCAATATGTTAATTGGATCATTAAGTACGAATAGGGTTACATACTTAGCTTGATTAAATAAACTCGATGTGTATTGATTCAGAGATCTAAACAGTTTAAGTGATTTGATAGCATGCCAAGAAACGATCGTATTTGATTTGATCATTTGTTTCCAATTTGAGGTGGGATGGCAACCTTCTCTAGAGGTTGTCGCCTGATTAATATTCCTAAATGGGGAACTAAAACTATCATGTGGATTGGGTCAAGGAGTTAACTTAATGAAACGGGAGACAATCAAAGTCCATCTCTGATGCTGTCATGGAGAAGGTGTATCTTTGACTTTAGATAGATATCTGCCTCTGTTCGTGAACAAATGCATTTGACAGACCAATGATAGATGCACCTACCTTGGTGTTGATATTAGACAGCTAGTGCATGTGTGAGGGAACATAAGACACATGATCTCTCAAAAGGATCACACAAATCTACTTCATAAATGTATGTAGCAGATTTGAGGTGAGAGCTCACTTTGAGTATAGTAGGAAAGACAAATTCCACATGTGGTCGTGGAGTCTTGATTAGACTCAAGCATAAAATAGAACAATACAGTTCTTTAGAAAAGAAGCTAGTATTCGTTCTTGTCCCAATGGTATAAAGAAATGTTGAAAATAATATTATCCAAGGATGAATGACAACTGTTTAATGGGATTAGACCCAAGGGATAATATTGTCCTTGATGTGTGAAGGATTCAAGGTATTTGCAATACACGTGGAGAGGTAGTGCCATAATTCCTCGAGTCTTAAATGCTTCATTATTGGTGTGATGAGGCTAATAATGATTTTGATGGGTTCCTACTTGTAGAATAAATCAAATGTTATTTAAAGAGATAAATTATGTTGATTTAACATTCACTTGGGCATAATTTGATTGAGTTTGATCCAAAAGGTTTGGATGACACTTAAATATTGTTTGGATACCAAATCCAAAGTCCCCATAATTGGTTATGGTCAATCATGTAAAAAATCAAGTAGGATTGCATCCCAACCCTTGGATGGAGATCTAAGGGATCCCATCATATTAAGAATTGATTGGAATATCTATAAATATCTCTCAAAGTAAAACCCTAAACCCCAATCAATCAAATCCATCCTCCCTGCCAGCACAAGAGAGAGAGAGAGAAAGGAAGAGAGCGCCACCACCATTACTTCCACTTCCATTTTGAACATCCAGACTTCAAAGAAGAAGTTTAGGACATGTTTTGGACATCCAACACTCCTCTTGGATGTCCAAAAAGCCAAACATTAGAAGTTTGACTTGTGCATTGGACTTGTGATCTCTGGAAGAACTTCTTTGGATGGTTCTTGATCGTTAGGAGAGTGTCCGTTCGAGGAAAAGGATGAACGTCATCCATGAATTTCACAAAGGAGTTCGTAGCACGTAGTGATCGATTATCCTCAAGACAAAAGGCCTTATCCACTTGTCAAGGAGGGTTTCGAGTTGCGTCAGGACTTATTGTAGGAGGCACTACCCATGTGGTGTTAAACTACGCCACCCACTAAGGTATACTTTTGTCTTGTGAGACCTTGGAAGGGGTGGAAATTAGTTCTGATTCTAAGGCATTTTTTGTTTTGTCACATGATCGATTTTTGGCATTGAATCAATTTGTATTTTAAAATTTAAATGGCCTAATTTTACATTTCTACAATGCCATGGAGAGATTCGATCACCTTGTAATAGCACAGGAGCATTTGACATGATTTTTCAGAGTTGCCGTGACCCCTCAGCGGAACTAGGTAAAGTAATCTAGTCCTTCCTCTCTTGGTGATCAATTGCAATATTAAATTGATGGTTCATCTTATGTCTCATGATGCATATGTATCTTCAACTCTTGCTGAGTATTGGAGATGTCCTAGTATAGTTTTTGCACATATTTTCAATATAGGTATTTACTTGAATATGATTAATATTTGAAAATGGGATAGATAAGATCTAATATGTGATTGCTAGTTGTTGATGAGCAATAACCTCAATTGATACTTTCAAATGTTAAGATTATAAGCTTCAAAGTAACATATTCAAATCTGATAATGGATTTTTGATTGTGATCTACCTCTTCTAATAAAAGGTCCATGATTAATGAAGTTAATGAGTAATATTCAAGGAATGCCTGAAAGGATGATTAGTTCCTAATGAGATTAAATCGATGTCTGAATGGATAAATTATTATCAATGTGAATTTACCTTAATGGCAACTTGTGCTACTAAAATGAGAACATGACCTTAAACCAAAATAAGGGATTTATATGATATCTAAGATGTGACAGTACTTATGACAATGAAAATAAGACTATGAAAAGTTTTTGAATATGAATAAATGGTTTAGTCTCCTACCTGCAAATTATGGCCTCAGCTTATCATATTATATATACATAGCGGCTTGAGACTGGATCGAGTAAGTTAGCCTCCCTATGACTCCTTTGTTAGGTTGCTTAGCCAATCGGGTACCTTGGTGGATTGGGTACATGTTATATGACATGAGATGATAATTAGTACTGTTTCATTTGTACCCTGTAGTGGAAATGATTGTCCATATGCTAGTGTGGAGTAAGGCCTCGCATGTGTATCACACAAGTTCATAGTCACCATTTTGCCAACGCTGGGACCTTGATGTGATAGATTAAGTTGTATGCCTGGTACGGATCATTCTCCTAGCCAAGAGAGTATTTTGTATGAATTTTATGGCTTGGTCTATTACAACGAGATCTCCCCTTATCTTTCAAAGAATCGATTTGGGTTAGTGATGAATGAAAATGCGAAGGCATGCACACTAAAGTAATTTGAATACAGGATGGTTAATTAAAGATAACCAATCGATTTCAAGTACTTGCTTTCCTATTTTCTTTGCTTTGTTTTAGTGTTTATGTTGTTCATCTACTCTACTTAGCATTTGCTGATGCGCTACAAATATTGGACTCCATAGGTTTTAGCAAGTAGTAGTTGGATTTTGTGGTTGCGGGAGGAGATAGTGCTGGTCCAAGTTCTATATTGTAGTTGGTCTGTAGAACCTTCCTGGCTAGTTCAACGACTTCTTTTCAATTTTATTTTTATATTGCTTTCTTTGGACCTTGCACTCTTTCTTTTTGCATGGATGGCTATGCATGATTGTTATGAACTTTGTTGGCTTAATATTTATTTCCAGTTCAACCAACTTTTCCTTATTTTAATAATGTGCAATGAAAACTTGTGTGATGTTTGTGTTTTATGTTTATTTGTTGAACAACCAAGATCTTTGGTGATTTTGGAAAATCGATCTAGGTTTCAATTAGGGTAGGGGTTTAGGTCATAACAATGCCCAATTCTCCCTGCAAGTTGTGTTTGATGCCTCTTGGATGTTTCAACTTGTGGGTATGCATCAAAGCATGTATCTCTTGATTGATTGCTCTTGCTTCATTTTTCTTGATCTTGTGAAATGGGTTTCCCTCATTTCACACAAAGGAGGTGAAATCATTATGCTCCTATTGATTTGCATGCATGCTCAGATTCATTATTTAAGTCATTCATTATGTGCTACCCCATGGAAGGGGAAGAAGCCCTCGAGCATTAATATTTATGCATCATTTGTAAGATAGCGTATTTGGTTCTTTCTTGCCATGGGTATCTAATTTATTGCATTCTTCATTCTATTATATGGAAAATGCAAAATGATTTCATATCAATCAAGTTGTAAACATCCAATCATTTTATTGCATATTGTTGTTTTCCCTATATTAAGTGATTTAATTCCATGAACATGAGATTTCTACCTCCACCAGTGGAATGCACTGGTGCATTCATATATTACCAGTGATTTTCACCTATAATTGAAAAAAATCACTAGTGATATTTGGTTAAGTGCAAAAATCATCGGTGATATTTGATTCAAGTGTAAAAATCACCGGTACCTATAACTAATAATCATTGGTGATATTTTGGTCAAGTGCAAAAATCATTGGAGATATTTTATTTCAAAATAAAAAATTACTTGTGATATTACAAAAATCATTAGTGCTATTTGGTTTGAGTGCAAAAATCACTAGTACCTATAATTGAAAATCACCGGTGATATTTTGGTAAAATGTAAAGATCGCTGGTGATATTTGATTTCAGAATTAAAAAACACCAATGCTATTTGATTTCAGAACTAAAAATTACCGGTGATAAGCGGTGGCATATATTATATTTTGTATTAGTAATTACTTACATTTTATATTAGTAATGTATTACTTGCATTACTTGCAAAATATACACCATCTCTTATTAGTAAAATGTAATACATGTGAAATGATTGTCCAGTATTGGGGCATCATCTCCACAATCCGTGTATATTTAGCATGGCGACATCATCTCCATATGTAAGAGGTATGTAAAAGAATACATGCATGTGTGAGGCATCATCTCCACCACCTGCGTATATTTAGCATTGCGGCATCCTTTGTGCATGTAAGAGGCATGTAAAGCAATACATGTAAGAGGTTTATTCTATTTTGTCAGGTATAAATGTTAACGACATTGGCTTTAACTTTTGATTTATTGTTGCAACTTTTTATTTTTTGAATATATTTTATTTTGTAGATCAATATATCCAAATTTAATAGATGGATATTTGCAAGAAATTGTTGTTATGCATAATGCAAACGTAATATTTCAATTATCACCATTATCGGTGATATTTGGTGAGTAACGGTGTATATTGCATTTTATATTTGTAATTACTTGCATTTTATATTAATAATGCATTACTTGCATTACTTGTAAAATATGCTCCATCTCTTAGCAAAAATCACTTGCCTAATGTTATATCCTTTTATATCCTCTTAATCGCACCTTGTCTTGCTTTATAGTGCCTTTTAAGTGTATCTTCCTTCACGTTAGCACTACAAATTTCTACTTACATTACAGACAAAGATTTCCACAAGGTTTCTTCGAAGTAAAAAAAGGTCAAAGGCTAAATAAATGTAAATTTCATTAAAACAGATCATATCAGAAATTCTTTCGATCTCATGTTAGGCTATTGCCTCCTCTCATACCTTCTTCTTGAGGTTCAATATATAAACTATACTCCCATTGTGTAGTGCGGGCAATCTACAAATTTGTTCTTTTTAACATGAGCCAACTAGATAGTGTTGTGGGTTTATTTTTGCTCTTTACTTTAAGCACTTTCATTACATGGAAGAACTATTTCTATATTTTGGTTTGAACTTCACTTATTTGATTTCCTATTGTGGTATTTCTTATTTGCATTTAGTGGGAGCTTCAATCAATTAGTCTCATGAATTGAATTTTGTTAAAAAAATGTTGCTTTCATTCTATAGTAATACTTAGGGATTTTTTTCCAACAATCTAGTTTGCATCATCCTTCCTTCTTCCCCTTCACTCATTCAAAAATCCCCTTTTCAAGGATGATAGAGAACAGTAAAGACATCAATTCCAAGTGCCACTCAACATTACTTTCATTTTTTTTCATCCTCTTCAAAAGCTAAGGGCTAGTTTACTTGAGAGGTTAGGAAAGTAGTGTTAAGAAATGTGAAACTGGTGTTAACCCGTAATTGTGTTTACTTACGGTATGATGTTAACACCAGTTTGTGTTTACTTGAATTCGTGTTAAGTTGTAGTGTTAACTCTTATGGTGTTTACTTGGTAGTGGTGTTAGGTATATAAAACATTAAAGATGTTAGAGACATAAGTAGTGTAGAATTTTAACACGGGTTTGTCTAACACCAGTTGAAACTGGTGTTAGACAAACCCGTGTTAAAGTTGCTAAACCCGGGTTAGCAAATGAGGGGTTAAGTAGCCAAGTAAACGGGGGTTAACCTCCTTTTGAGGGGTTAACCCTTCAAGTAAACTAGGCCTAAAGGATTAGGGATAAAAGAAGCTTTGTCAAGAATGGTATGTCCAATTCTTGCTTGGTTGTTAAAGTTGTCTATGGATGTGGTGCATTTAGAACACTCCTTTCATATTTTGATGATCATTCCTAAGAGTTACTTTTCTACCATAATTATGACTCTCTTCGCTTAGGTTTAAAGAATGTACAAATTTATCATTCGTTTGATTGATCTCAACCAACTAGTTTTCCTTCACATTATGGATAAGTGGTGCATTGTATTTCAAGATGAAAGGGATTATATTTTGGTGAGAGATGATTGTAACTAAACTAGCATTATACTTTTAATGGAAAACTACTTGTACACTGCCTCCTACATATGCAATAGTTAGTTGAGATATTTTATATTTTAGTATCTTTTGTGTCATAGTTTAGTCATAAAGATAGTAAAGGAAGAGTTTTTTGCCTAAAATTTGCTCAAATTAGACCTTTTACCAAATTTAAGTGGAATTTTGATAGCAATATTTTGTAAATTAGAACCAAATTTGGGTCAGGGCCTATACAATGTGTTTTAAAAGTTCAACTTGGCTTGTGACCTGCCTTAGCCTAGGATTTGAACATGTTTAATCACACATACCACATGTATAACAAGAGAATCACAACATGAACAACAAACTAGCATGAGAAATAAAAAAAAGATCCCTCATTATTCTAAATAGGCAAGAATTCCTTTTTTGAAAAGCAAAATAGGTGTTAATATTAACTTGTAATCTCACTTGTGCCTATAATTTTTCTTAAATTTATGAATATTTGGGTTTAGTTCAATCATTTTGATAAATAGTTGTGGGGAAGAGCCCCATAAGATTTCAAGTCTTGAAATACAAACTTCAATGAGCTCGAATACATTGAAAGATACGATGAAGTTACTATGATGAAGAAAAAGAAAGCCATAATTCTTCCAACTGCACCATGGAAGTAGGATCGCATCATTATTTTGAATATTCATCTTACAATGGAACAGTGATGTACTTGATGAGAGTATTTAACCCAAGGAATATTTGTAAAGCATTTCCAATTAAAGCATTTAGAAAATTATAAACAACAATTTCTTTTAGTGTGCCCTTCTTGAAATAACATTTTTTTAAAATTTCAAGAATTGTTGTGATAGAATCAATATCTTTCACAATTTTCATAAGAAACCACTCGGAATATTAATTAATGATAATAGCTTTGCCATTGTAATAGAAAATGGTGACTGATCGAGACCTTTTTAATTGGATTATGTTGGGCTCAAAAAAGTGAAAGGTCGATCACGAATAATAAAGTACACCACAAGCAAACATAGGGAATTAGTGACCTTATGACGGTAACACCATCATTCATCATAACTAACTTAATTTAGTTGGAATTAAGAGATAAATCCTCCTAAATGATTCCCTGAGGACCATAATTCCATTCTAATTTGATTTCAGAAGAAGACAAAAAAATATGATTAATTCTACTATTTTAACAACACATCACAAATGCAGATTAACCATGGGATTACTCAGGGGTTAATTAAAGGTCAAATGAACATAAAAGAATAAAAAGTGGGCTCACACTAGCTGAATCAAGATGTCACACTTTTCAAGGGTGAAAATAGTATTAAAAAACCTAATTATCAACCCCACTTGAATTGAAAGGGTTTTGGTTAGGATAAAATCAATCTAAACCTCCTAAAATTCATGGAAAAATGTTCTAAGAGATTTAGTACTTTTGGTTTGACCATCGAACCCATTAGAGATTCAGACGGGAATCTATCCTAATTTGGGCTTTTGTACAATTTTCTCAATTAAACGTAATCAAAACTCAAATCCAAGTTCACCATTAGATTTCTTGGGTCCAAATTAGGTTAAGACCAAAACTTGGGTCCAATTAGAGTCCATCTTAACCTAGTTGGTATTTTAGTCCCTAAGAATTCTATTTTTCACATCTAGACCCTTAAGTTTCAAGTTTATTACAATTAACCCCCTAACTTTATCGTCATTTTCTCAAGAATGCCCCTACCACCATGCATAGTGTGAATAGAGTTAACCCAAACACCCACCACCTTTGACTGAGTTCTCCTCCAATCTAAGTCAAATCCCTCCAAAGTTGGAGGGAATGCCAATCAAGATCTCTTCCAATTAGGCAAGTTTCCAAAAGCTGCAATCAACCCACGAGCTCAGGAAAACTTCAAAATTTGTGGGTCCAAGTTGCCACAAATCCCTGATGTCCATTCACAAATTCTCCAATTTGAGCTCATAATTAGGCTCTATAAAAGCTCCCTAAATTTCCCACGTCAATTTAAGCTAAGAATTAACCGGAAATTACCCTTCCTCCTCCTCCAACCACTGCATCTTTCACTTCGACGACTGTCTCCAACCTGCTCTTCCAACCGTCCAACCATCAAATTGGACGGCCCTCCATCTTCCCCTCTTCGTCGCGAGCCTTGGCAGTCAAAGCAAGATCGCTATCGACCTCATCTTTGTCATTAATTCTCTCGCCGTCCCCTTCATCTTCTTCGAGTCTGGCTAGTCAACGCCGGATGCCTCCATCCTCCTCTATAACGACCCGGTTCCCGAGTCCCTACGAGACACGAGAACCGGACCGACTCGACTAATCCCAAGACCTAGTCGTCCAACGAGGAAGTAACCAAAAGACAGTAAAATAAACCACATTCAGCATGAATATAACTAACAGTAAGAAAGTACAGCAGTAAGGAAAGAACTACTACAGTAGGTACCACCACAACAGTAAAACAGCATTTATCTTATAACAAGAACTGCAGGTAAAGAAGGTACAGCGGAAACAAAAACTACTCACTAGAACAGAAACAAAAGGGGTACAAAAGGCTGTGGTAACTCTACTGGACCCTACTCGGCCTCCGCTCGCGACGCCGCCCGCGTCGCACCTCGCGCTCCTGCTGCTCAGACCGCAGCAGGTCCCTCTCCGCGTCACTCCGCGCCCCCTGCGCCCTCCGCCAGCCGGCCAAGCCGCTCCGGCGAGCTCGCCCTCACGGCAGAGCTCCGCCCTCGCACGCCGCACCTCCGCGCTCACTGCGGCCGCCGCTGCCGCCCTCGCGTCCACTCGCTCTCGTGCACAGGAAGGAGAAGAGGAAGGAGACGGTGGAGACGGGAGGGGAGGCGCGCCCCTTTTAACGCCGCGCGGAGAGGAGAGAGGAGGTGGCAGGCCGCCTGCAGCCGCAGAGAGAAAAAGGGGAATATGCGGTCTGCGCGCTCAGGCGCGCAGGCGACTCGCGTGTGTCGAAAATAACGGATTTTCAGACGTCTTGAAACTATCCCAGACGTCTTATCAGACGTCTGGTTGTGATCCCAGACGTCTTGTACGACGTCTGAGCCACCTCCCAGACGTCTTAAAATACGTCTGGGGCACACATTCGTTACAATATAACAAACTCAAAGGAAGTTTCGTCCCCGAAACTTGCGCCAACTAGGGTGCGGGAAAAAGATGTCCAAATAACCATAACAAACTCAAAGAGGACCGAAGCCGGTCCGAAAAGACGTACCCGCGAAAAGCTCCGAGTACCGCTCCCGCATTGCCGCCTCAGGCTCCCAGGTAGCTCCTCGTACTGCTGGCTCCTCCACAAAACCTTTACCAGGGGTACTTGCTTTCGTCTCAACCTGCGGATGGCTCGGTCTAGGATCTGCATTGGCCGCTCGGGGTAGGTCAGGTCGTCGCTCACCTCGACGCTCTCGTGACTCAGTACGTGGCTGGGATCGGCTACGTACTTCCTGAGGTTGGACACGTGGAACACGTCGTGCACACCAGAAAGCTGCGGGGGAAGGGCAAGTCTGTAAGCAACGGGTCCAACCCGCTCCAGGACCTCAAAGGGCCCCACGAACCTCGGCGCGAGCTTCCCTCTCACCCCAAACTGCTGTAAGCCCTTCATGGGCGAAACACGAAGGAAGACGTGGTCCCCCACCTCGAACTGCACCTCTCTGCGTCTGCGATCTGCGTAGCTCTTCTGTCTGCTCCTGACAGTGCGGAGTCGTCTGTGGATCTGCTCAACTACCTCCTGACTCTGCCGGATCAACCTGGGGCCAACCTCCCACTTGGTCCCCACCTCAACCCAACTCAAGGGTGCCGTGCATTTCCGTCCGTACAGAGCCTCGTAGGGAGCCATGCCGATGCTCGAGTGATAACTGTTGTTGTATGCAAACTCCGCCAGGGGCAGGTGCTCCTCCCAAGAGCCCCTCCAGTCTAGTACACAGGCACGCAAAAGGTCCTCAAGTGTCTGTATTGTGCGTTCCGACTGTCCGTCCGTCTGGGGGTGGTAAGCCGTGCTAAACCTCAACCTCGTCCCCAAAGCCTGCTGAAACTCAGCCCAAAACTGGGACGTAAAGCGGGTATCCCGGTCGGATACGATCTCCCGCGGAACTCCGTGTAGTCGCACCACATCACGGATATACCTCTCTGCCAACTGTGCTGGTCCCAAAGTGACTCGGATCGGCAAGAATCGTGCCGTCTTCGTCAATCTATCCACTATTACCCAGACTGCGTCGTGTCCCCGCTGGGTAACAGGTAAGCCCACCACCAAGTCCACGGTGATGCTCTCCCACTTCCACTCTGGCACTGGAAGCGGCTGAAGCGGCCCTGCAGGCCTCTGATGCTCGGCTTTCACCTGCTGGCACACTAAGCACTGCTGCACGAACTCACCCACATCCCGCTTCATCCCTCTCCACCAGAACTCGCGTCTCAAGTCATGGTACATTTTCGTGTTTCCGGGATGAATGGTGAATCTGGAACCGTGTGCCTCAGTTAGGAGCTCTCTCAACAGCTCCTCGTCTCTGGGGACGCACAACCGTCCCCTCAAGCGTAACACCTGGTCTGTGAAAGAGAAGTCCCCTGGGTCCCCTGATAGTACTCTGTCGCGTAAAGACTGCAAGTACGGATCGGCCATCTGTCCCGTGATGATGCGGTCTATCAACTCTGGCCTGGTCTGCCGTGTCACCGTCACTGCCCCACAGTACCCTCGTAACTCTAGAGGTCGCCAACTGCCCACCTCCTCCAAAAGGCTCCAACTCTGTAACTGTAGACTGGCCAAGCGTGCGGGCGCCTTACGGCTCAAGGCGTCAGCCACCACATTGGCCTTTCCCGGGTGGTAGGAGATGCTGCAGTCGTAGTCCTTCAGGAGCTCCAACAAACGTCTCTGTCTCATGTTGAGCTCCTTCTGGTCAAAAAGATATCTGAGGCTCTTGTGATCTGTAAAAATCTCGAAGGTCTCACCGTACAAGTAGTGCCTCCATGTCTTCAGCACGAAGACAACAGCTGCCAACTCTAGATCGTGGGTAGGGTAGGTATGCTCATGGGGCTTCAGTTGCCGCGAAGCGTAAGCGACCACGTGACCCCTCTGCATGAGCACACCTCCTAACCCCTGCAAGGAAGCGTCCGTGTACACAACGAACCCGCCACTACTGTCAGGGATGGTGAGCACGGGAGCCGAGGTCAACCTCTCCTTCAGCTCCAGAAAACACACCTCACAGGCATCTGTCCAAGCGAAAGGCACATCCTTCCAGGTCAACTGTGTCATAGGACGCGCAATCTGTGAAAATCCTCTGATGAACCGTCTGTAGTAACCTGCCAGTCCCAGGAAACTGCGAATCTCAGTGACTGAACGCGGTCTCTCCCACCTGAGCATTGCCTCGACCTTGGCGGGATCCACCGCCAGGCCGTCTCCAGAGATCACATGACCCAAAAAGGTCACCTCCCTCAACCAGAACTCGCACTTGCTGTATTTGGCGTACAGCCTGCGTCGTCTCAGAGTGTTCAGAACCATCCGCAAGTGCTGTCCGTGCTGCGTCCGATCTCTAGAATAGATGAGTACATCATCTATGAAAACCACCACAAACTGATCCAAGTACGGTCTAAACACCCGGTTCATCAGGTCCATGAAAGCAGCGGGGGCATTGGTCAGCCCAAACGGCATGACCAAAAACTCGTAGTGTCCGTACCGGGTGCGGAAAGCTGTCTTGGAGACGTCGGTCTCCCTGATCCTCAACTGGTGGTATCCAGACCTCAAGTCGATCTTGGAAAACACCGTGGCACCCCGCAACTGGTCAAACAAATCGTCGATCCTCGGCAGCGGATATCTGTTCTTGATGGTGACCCTATTCAGCTGTCGGTAGTCCACACAAAGGCGTAGGGTCCCATCCTTCTTCTTCATAAACAGTACCGGGGCTCCCCAGGGAGACGCACTGGGCCTCACGAAACCTTTCTCCAAAAGGTCCTGCAACTGGGACTTGAGCTCTCGCAGCTCAAGCGGTGCCATTCTGTATGGCGCGGTGGAGATGGGGCTGGTCCCTGGTACTAGTGAGATCTCAAACTCGATCTCACGCTCGGGCGGTAGTCCTGGTAACTCGTCTGGAAACACGTCGGGGTACTCTCTGACCACCGGGATGCTCTGGAAGTCTGCCACGGGGCTGTGCTCTGCCACCACACAAGCTAGGAAGCCCTCACACCCCTGGCTCAAAAGTCTCGCCGCCCGAAGTGCCGAAATGCACCTGAAACCTCCGTCCACTGGCTGCCCGTGAAACTCGAAAGAAGGTAACTCCGGAATGGAGAAGACAATCTTCCTCTCAAAATAGTCTACCAAGGCGTGGTAAGCGGACAGCCAATCCATCCCCAGAATCACTCCAAAGTCCTCCATCTGTATCATAATCAGGTCAGCTGGCAGGCTATGTCCCCCGATGCTGACCCCGCAACCCGTGTACACCTCCTCAGCTACAAACAGCTGACCACTCGGACCTCTGATTACGAACGGATTCTCTAACAGTGTATAATCCTGGTCCAAACTAACTGCGAAACTGGCTGCGACAAACGAGTGCGTAGCGCCGGAATCGAAAAGCGTGTAAACGAGTCTGCCAGAAACTGAAACCATACCTGCTACCACGGATCCCGATGCTCTGGCGTCCCTGTGTGTTAGGGCGTTGATACGCCCCTCAGCCCTAGGTGCGGACGAAGCAGCCACACTCTGCGTCGGACGGGTAGGTGCTGGCCGGTACCCTCCTCGCGACTGCTGTCCTCCTCCTCGCGCCTGGGAACCGCGGCCTCCTGCGCGCCCTCCAGTGCTCTGCGCGGGAAGTATCTACTGACCTCCTGCCCTAGATGGGCAGTCCCTCCTGACGTGGCCCGACTGGCCACACTGGTAGCAGAGGGGAACCCGACTCCCGCCCTCAGTGAGTCCCTGCTGTCGGCTAGGCGGGGGTCCGGTGCTGGCGACTGGCCCCTGTCGAGGGCCCCCAAAGGCCACTGATGGCCCTGCACAGCGTGACAGCTCTCCTGCGGATGTCACGTGTCTCCGTTCTCGCCGGCCCTGTGAGAAGTCTGGCTGAAAGGGCCTCTTCCGCCCGCCGTCGGTCTCTCGCGCGGATGGGTTGGTCTCCTCGTAAGTCATAGCTTCCTCTACCACCCTCGAAAACGTCGGCAGCTTCAGGGGTTTGACATACCCCCGGATCGCAGGCCGGAGCCCCTCGGTGAACCTCCAAAGGCGCTCCTCCTCAGTGGCTACCGCTGTCGCTGCAAAGCGGGACAGCTCCAAGAAACGCGTGCGGTACGCGCTCACGGTCATCGTCCCTTGGCGGAGAGTGTGGAACTCCCGCCTCCTCTGGTCCTGCCACGTCTGGGGAAAGTACTGCTCGCAGAAGAGGGTGACGAACTGGTCCCACGTCGGCTCGTCCCTCTCCTGACCCCGGACCGCCCTCCACCACCGGTGTGCCGCACTCTCCAGCTGGTACGTGGCAAAGGCCACGCGGCACTCCACCGGGGGGCGAAGGGTGTCGAAGATCTTCTCCAGCTGCTCAAGCCAGTCCTCTGCCTCGGTCGGGTCCTCATCCCTCTTGAAGGAGGGGGGCTTCAGCTTCCGGAACTGTCCGAAAAGCTCGAAGTGGCGCTGTAGGGGAGGTGCTGGTGCACCTCCAGGCGAAGGTGCCTCGTGTACAGAAGTGTCGGAGGAAGGTGGGGGCGGCAGGGGCCCATCCCCTCCCTCGTGTCCAGCGCCGTGTCCGTCGCGTGGTCCCACAGAGGACTCCCCCTCTGCAACCCCAGGAGGAGGTGCTCGGGGCGGTGGGTGGAGCTCCTCTCGAACAATATCCCGTATCAGTCTGGCGAGGTCCTGGGCCTGGACGCCAGGGAGTGGTGGCTGGTCCACCGAGACGTCAACGACAGCACGTCCACCTCGCCGACCTCGCCCTCGGCCGCGCCCGCGGCCAGTCTCGCCAGTCCCGCGACGAGGCATCTCCTGCAAGGAGACGCGAAACAAAACGGCAACGTCAAAACAGACGGTACCTAACAAAACTTCTAAGAGCTCATGTCAAGAGATATGTTGTGGTGGCTACTCTAGCTATAAACATGTGAATTGGTTATTTTCCAGTCAGTTGATTCACTTCTCGGGATGACCTTGCTCTGATACCATCTTGTAACGACCCGGTTCCCGAGTCCCTACGAGACACGAGAACCGGACCGACTCGACTAATCCCAAGACCTAGTCGTCCAACGAGGAAGTAACCAAAAGACAGTAAAATAAACCACATTCAGCATGAATATAACTAACAGTAAGAAAGTACAGCAGTAAGGAAAGAACTACTACAGTAGGTACCACCACAACAGTAAAACAGCATTTATCTTATAACAAGAACTGCAGGTAAAGAAGGTACAGCGGAAACAAAAACTACTCACTAGAACAGAAACAAAAGGGGTACAAAAGGCTGTGGTAACTCTACTGGACCCTACTCGGCCTCCGCTCGCGACGCCGCCCGCGTCGCACCTCGCGCTCCTGCTGCTCAGACCGCAGCAGGTCCCTCTCCGCGTCACTCCGCGCCCCCTGCGCCCTCCGCCAGCCGGCCAAGCCGCTCCGGCGAGCTCGCCCTCACGGCAGAGCTCCGCCCTCGCACGCCGCACCTCCGCGCTCACTGCGGCCGCCGCTGCCGCCCTCGCGTCCGCTCGCTCTCGCGCACAGGAAGGAGAAGAAGGAGACGGTGGAGACGGGAGGGGAGGCGCGCCCCTTTTAACGCCGCGCGGAGAGGAGAGAGGAGGTGGCAGGCCGCCTGCAGCCGCAGAGAGAAAAAGGGTAATATGTGGTCTGCGCGCTCAGGCGCGCAGGCGACTCGCGTGTGTCGAAAATAACGGATTTTCAGACGTCTTGAAACTATCCCAGACGTCTTATCAGACGTCTGGTTGTGATCCCAGACGTCTTGTACGACGTCTGAGCCACCTCCCAGACGTCTTAAAATACGTCTGGGGCACACATTCGTTACATCCTCTCACCCCCTAAGTCCCCTCAAACTCCTCCTCTCCCTCTCTAGGTTAGATTTAGCACCATATGACCTACTTTCAATCATCGTACCACTTGCCCCCCTTTGTCTTCCTCAGCGCCAGCCATGCCTCCGGCAAGGTCACGCGACTACCACACTCCATCAGACACCTCTCCACCACTTCCAAAAGCACCACCTCATCGCCTAGACCAAAATCCCTCAAGAAGTTAATGATGCAATTGACTTTATAAATAGTTAATTAATATAATAAGGTATTTATTATACATTTTTAATTTATCTTATAACATTTATTTTAATTTATTTACATTTAAATACATGTTTTAGATAGATATACACATAATTTAGTTATACATACTATAATATAAAACAAAGATAGTATAAATAGGTCAGAAATACTTAAAATAATATTATACAAATATACACAATAGATTACTTCAGTATTAACTAAATTTACTAATTTATTTTATTTTAACTTAATAATTTACCTAACTAACTTAATAACTTAATTACCTACAATAATTACCTAAATAAATAAATATACAGGTATCATACAGTATATCATAATTAGTTAGGTTTGTATGTACAGTAATAAATATGGTTATAGGTATGTATTGTTATGCATTATTGTTTATGGTTTTGTCATCATAAAAAATGGAGAGATTGTTGGTGCAAGGTCACCACGATCGTTTATTTTGATGATAACAAAATACTTGTTATTTAACATTTGCTTTTGAGTCCAAGATTTCAAGACAATTGCAAATGGATACAAGTGTGAAGAGCTTGCATCCATGGTGAATTAGAGGAGCTTGACGGAGGAGAAGGAGCTTCGCGAGGAGCGAAAGCTTGAAGAAGGAAGGAGATGAAGAATATGGTAGATTTCCATTCATCTTGTTCTTTGTATTATTATTTCTTTTGTTGCTCTTTATTTTCTTTCTTAGATGCATGTTAAAGAGTCTCGAAGTATCAACACAGTAGTCCTAAGAACACTTGCACAACCCTAGGATACTTAGGTTTTCCGTAGAGAACTTAGAAAACCTAAATAGGTTTCAGATAACCTATTCAGATGTCTAATATTAAAATCAAACGTCTGATAGTGAACTTTAAGACGTCTAAATGTTGAATCAGATGTCCAGAAACACTTAGGCTGAGAACCACTTACTGTCTACCAAATTTAGACGACCAGCCTTTAGTCCAGACATCTTAGACGAAGATGACTTTGCCAGACGTCTAATTAGTGGAATGTTGGCTTAAGAATATGATCGTTGAGGATTGACCTTTGATCTTCTATCAGACGTCCTTAGAGGACCTTAGATGTTTGATAAGTGAACGTTAGCCCTCGATTAAACCAAAATCACTTCTCTTCAGGGTTATAGCCATTTGTGCCTTGGGAAATCCATTCCCACAGTTAATTAGGTTTCCAGATGTTCAGACCTAGTGCAAACGTCCAACCTATTGTCTGACCAGCTTACACTAGAATCCTATTTAGGTCTGACTAAAGTCAGTAAGGAAACCTATCTAGGATTAGATGTCTGATTTAGTTTTCAGACGTCTTAAGAGTATCTTCCAGATGTCTGATACTTTTCCCAGACATCTGATGACCCTGTCAAAATTATTGATGATTCTGATTATAGCCTATTTTATCTTGGGTTTGCTCCCAACGGCTATAGAAGCCTTCCTAGGCCTTCCAAAGCCTTCCTAGGCCATCTATAAATAGAGAGGAAGCCCTCCATTATTGTATACACCATGGAACACCAAGATACACCTTGCAAGACTACTTTTCACTTATATAGTGTCACTTTGATCTTGAGAAGAAGCTCTAGCTCTCCAAGCTTTAGTTCTACACTTGAGAGCTTCATCTAGTTGTGCACCCGCTCTCACTCCACGATTACAAGAGCGACGTAGTGCCTACGCATGGTTCACGCGTCCGTGTCAAGCTAACGCACTTCCAGTAAAGGAAGTATTCTTTACCTATAGTAGCTAGGTTTATTTTGTGGCTCTATAGGTTGTAATTTTACTTTGTGATTGTGTTGGGTATTCACTTTGCGAATTCCCATCTTCATCGAGGGACAAAATACTCCTCGTGAAGAGGAAGGGTTTGAGGTGTGCTACCCTTGTGTAAGTAGCGTGGTTGTATTGAGGTTCATTCACCCTTATTTAAGTGACTGGGTTAGTGGATTTTGATCGACTTGGTCGATCGAAAAATCCTAACTCAAGAGGGTTAGGTGGTGGTTTTCACTCGGTTTGGGTTTCCTCCTAAAAATACTTGTAAAATTGTGTGATTGATTATTTGTGTGAGATTGTTTACATATTTTCCTCACTTTCATATTATTTTCCACAAATCTCACCCCCTCCCATAGGAATCAACATGTACATAGTTATTTATAATTACTTAGTATTATACACATTTACTCTATTATAAATTAATATATAATTATACAATAAGGTTATATGTACAATAAACTATTCTAAATACTTCTTTAAATATATATAATATAATTATAAGTTATTTATGTACATTATTTACATATATTACAATATTTACATATAGCCTAGAATTAAGTTATATTTACAAGTATAAATACAATATACATGTTATTTTTAGGTATTTTTGAGTATTTTATAATTTTTATGGTATTTATGTATTCTATGGAGATAGGAGAAGTGAGGGAAAGAGTGAGATGAGAGAAGAATAGTTTCCTTTTGGGATTTTTATATTGAACTCTTTTATTAAGTTTTAAAATAGACCGAGCTGTCGGCTAGTATAGTCTACAAAGTCGGAGGTTTGAAATACTTTGCAACTTTGTATACACCTAAAGAATTACCTGTTCTTACTCAAGATAGATTTATTTTATTTTTTTATGATTTTTATGATTTTTATTTATGTACAAAATTCACCTAAAAATGGCCTTCAATGAATTTGAAATAAAGAACCTAAGGCCTCTAAAATAGAGTCTATGTGCTAAACTCCAGTTCAAACACTCAAAGACATTGCACACTCAACTTAAAACATGATGGAGCAATTAAATCAAATTTTGATCAAGATTTTCATTAAAAACACTAATTGGATTGCTAAGTAACTTGACAAGTAGTTGACAATAACTTCAAGCAAGGTTTCATGCAAATTATATAAAAGTAAACTCAAAACCTTGTACATGAATGCTTGTATAAAAATATTCTACCCATATACACATGTCAGCTACATAGAATCCTTAAAATCCATATACACATGGATTCCTTAAAATCCCAGCTAAAATCCTCATCCATCAGCCCATCTGTTGTCACATTTCAGCAGCCAAGAGCTGCCATTTTCAACAGCTGATTTATCTACTATTGCTATTTTGATTAGCAACTGATGCTGCTTCCCTTTGAAAACCCAACAGCTGCTGCTATTGGTCCAATATGACCTTAGTTAAACTCAAGTCTAGATCAGGCTTGAGAAATCTGATCTGAAGCAAATGAATGCTCAAGTTAAACCAATGTTGGACTGACCTAGATCATCTCAGTCCTTTTTCTATAAATTTGAATCTGATTAAGTCCTTTCATCAAAACCATGAATTATGTGAAACTTTGAAAGTCTGTAAATCTGAATTTTAAGATTAAACACCTTTAGTTGAAGATAAACCATTGAAAATCTATCTCAATCATTACAAATAATCACAAAGTGATGATAACATCATCATGAGCTATAACTAGCTTTAATTAGTCATAATTAAGAGACAAATGCTCCTACATAATCGTTTGAGAGCCGCAACTCACTAAATATCCATTCTGAGAGGAATACACTAAAATAAGGTTAATTCGACAGTTTTAATATCATATCATGAATGTAGAATAATCATGGGATTTCCTAGGGGTTAATCTAAGGTCTAATGAATAGTCATTGGCACTTGATTATGAAAGTTACTAAGTTCTATACCTAATCAAAAGAAAAATTAAGTCTTGAAAACAAAGAGACAAGGAGATTAGTATGAGTGTTGATCTTAAGCCTCTTGGGCTTATTTTAGGGCTTAAACATTCACATATCCATTAAGATCTAGATTAGTCCTTAAGAGGTTGAGGAAAGTGCAAAGCTGATGTAGTAGGTCTAAGGCTTAGGGATTATTCGACCCCGTTGCCTGCCTTTTGGTTTGTGGGACTTGGTAACCTAAGCACCAATAATCACACACTAAGTCTGGTTTAGTGTGCTTAATAAAGAAAAATCTGTCAAAAGTGTTCTGCTCTAAAAGCCACCTTAAAGATCTAGCATAGGAGCAGCTCGACAACACAAGTTGATTGGACAAGTTCCTGATGCGAAGAGGTGGGAAATTTCCCTCGAAGATGTGCAACAACATATCGTCTCCTTGATGCTTGTCTCCTAGAATATCTAAGTATCCTACTGGGGGTATGTAAGCACCTTGTGCTGGTTTAGGTGCCATGGACGGGATTATCCTTGTCGATTGCCAGGCCTGAATTTAGCTACAGAACGCCATGGGTGGCACTATTTTGAAGTGTCGAAAGCCAGGGTTCTGGGAGTTGCGATGGGTAGTGCTATCCCAAAGCATCAAAAGCCAGGAACCCTTCGAGGATTAATGGTGGGGACAAGGAATCCGCTACAGATCGTGTTTAGGGCCAATTCGAGGCTGGATCTAGGGAAATCTTAGAGGAAAAAGAGAGAAAACTCTCCAAATAAAAATCCTTCTATCTCTTATAAAAATGCATTGGCAAATTGAATTTGGACATGCTACATCTACGCACGAGTGCTTTAACCGCTAGGTTCAATAAACCTTTGGGTAGTTTTTACGAGCCTTAGAAACCTTCGCGACAAACTCAAGCTAAAGTTGGTCAGGTTTGGATTTCTATTGATACTTGAGTACCTCTAGGCCTACTGTTGATATTCTGACCTAATTTCTAAAAGAGTAGAACAAATTAGGCATCTGAACTTAAATGCATGGTCTAGAAATCTAGTTCTTTCCATAAGATTTTGCTAAGGGACTAGCAAAAGTTAGGCATTCGGGTATGATGATAACATCATCTTGAGCCATAAGTAGCTTTAATTATTCACAATCAAGAGACAAATGCTCGTACATAATCGCCTGAGAGCCATAACTCACTGAATATCCATTCTGAGAGGAATACACTAAAATAAGGTTAATTCTGTAGTTTTAACAGCATATCATGAATGCAGAATAATCATGGGGTTTCCTAGGGGTTAATCTAAGGTCTAATGAGTATTAAAGTCTAATAAAAGGGTCTATACAGACAGGAATGGAGTTTCACGCACTTCGAGAACTAATACAGCACCGGAAACCCTAATTTCAGACCCACTTAAATTACTGAGGTTATGGTTAGGATAAAATCTATGTAAACCTTCTAAAATTCATATAAAAATATTCTATAAGGTTTGGAAAGCTTGGTTTTACCATCTTAGCCTATTTTGACCTCAAATAGAGTCTCAAATAGAAAGTTACCCTATTTGGATTTCTACGCAAATTTCCCAATAAAACTTGGTCAAAACTGAAATCCAACTTTATCATTAGATTTCTTGGGTCCAAATTAGGTTTGTACCAAAATTTGGGCCCAATCAGAGTCCATCTTGACCTAATTTGCATTTTGGTCCAATCTGACTCTTTCTCTCATTCATGCCCCTAACTTTTGAAATCATTGCAATAAGGTCCCTAATTTTCTCTTCATCTTTGCATTTAGGTCCCTTCCGCCATTAGTGTGAATAGAAGCTTCACCATTGATATTTGAGCAAGGATTTCTCACTCAATTCTCAATTAAATACTCCCAAAATTGAAAGGGAGATTCCTTGAGAAATTCCCTTCCAAATAGACTTGGCCATGGACCTTGATTCCTTCCCAATTTCCTATGAGAATGCATGGAAGATGTGGTTATCCTATGTGCACGAAACTCTCGAAGCTTGAAAGCTTCTTTCCAAGCTTGGAACTCCTCTCTTAGGCTTATAAAAGGACCCAGGACAAGAATCTACTCTTAGCTAGGTACATGGCCAAAAACCCTCTTCTTTCCCCATCTCTGACCTCCTCCAACCTAGGCTCCAGTGGCCTCCTTCCCCATTGTCCTACGGATGGCCAATGACCAAATTGGTCCATCTTTATTCTTCGTCATCGTCCTCCGCGCCTGGTGGATTAAAGCTAAGGCTGCCTCCCCTCTCCTCGTTGTCGTCTCCCTCAATGGAGCAAGCTTCTTCCATGATGCCAACAATCACATCGACACTCGTAATCCTTGCTCTTCGTCCTATAATTAGGTCCATCCTCTTCCTCTTCTTCACCTAAACCTTCCTAACCTCTTCTTTTTCTATTTCGACTACCGACGCTGCCGCTCACCCTTCGTCTTCCCCACGACCGGCTGAGCTCCGACGAGGCCAACTGCCCTGCACAAGCCACCAAATGCGCCTGCTCCACCTCCAAAAGCTCACCTCATCTCGCCTGTAAAAACCCCTCAACTAATTCAACCAAACACCCACTAAATCACCCCACCGAACTCACCCACCTCGAACTCCTTCCCTGACCTTGTTCGGTGATACTTCTGAGCTAGTCTAATTGGGTTGTGAGGCTTTATTCTTGTTTCAGGTATCCGTCTTTCGACCATCGTCGCTTCCATTGGTTCTGACCACATCTGCTGCACTCCGAGCATCTCCAACCTCGCTACCACATTCAGGCATTGAGGAAATAAATCACGAACTCAGCTACAACGCCAATTGAAGACCTCAGCATCAACACAGCTCCAATTGGACAAAGCATCACTAACTACTCCTACGTGAGGAGGAGTCCAGCAGATAGTCCCACATCATGTGGGACAAACAGTTTGCAACGCATATAACATTTTTGTGTTTCTGCCTTTTTGCCCAAGACACTGAGGGGTCGAGTCCCTCACCAATACCCACACACCCGTATACCTGCCTACGCTCACTCCTCACCTGCGACTCACATCCACAGGCCTGGACAATGTTCTAGACCCAATTACCCGAATCCGCTTACTCATACATGGATCTGATTGCATGCTAGGTTTGAGAGAAAGAGGAATGTGAGAGAGGGGGGGTTTTGCTCTTGAGGGCTTGGCCCTGTGCTGAAGAGAAAGAAATCCCTGTACGACACTTAGCCACTGAAGGAAATTGTTACTATGTGCTTGAGGAAGGCTTTGAAGGAGAAGAAAGCCTCTGAAGAAGAAAAGAAGAATGAAGGAGAGGCTTGTGAAGAAGAAGGAAGGAAGCTGAAGAGAAAGAAGAGAAGAAGAAGAAGGCTCTCTGAAGAGCCTTGTGCCTTTTCTCACGTAAGTCGTCTGATCTGATTTGGCATTGTTGAATGATTTAAGTAGCATAGTTTACCTTGAATTCTAATTGAAATAATTGAATGCATGCTTAATTAAGAGAATAAGTGGCGATTCAAATCACCATTGTTTTGATTCTTTTTTCTTTTTGATTCCATGATCTTGTGAACTTCATTGAATAACAATTTGATCATACTTATTCATTGCATATTTGTTATTATTGTGCTCATTGATTCTGAATGAAGATTAATGTATGAATTCCATATTTGTTCCCTGTGATCGACCTCGAACTCTTTTGCGATTCTGAGTTGTAAATTTAATTGTTTTCGAGCGATTGAGGCTTTGCTACGATGATTACTCAAAACTCCTCGATAGCCCGTTAACACAAAGACACTTGAAAATCTTTCAAACTCAGACTGAATCTCAAGAACACATTCAAAGACCTTGATCAATCCCTTCTACGTTGCTATAGACATCAAGAAGAGGAGAATTAATTCAGGTCTTAAAACATCTTAAAAACACTTCTCAGATTCTCCTTACATTGCTTCAAAGTAGCTCAGATTATTGATTAGATCTCTAATGAGTAACACTGATTTCATTACCTAATCTCACTATATGGTGAGAAGAAAATAGAGGTCTCAATAAGAATTGGTCAAAACTGAATCAATCATTAAAAACACATCCCAAGAAGCTCAAAATTATCACATGAAATCCAATTACACACTAACTTTAGTCGATAAACATTGTTCGAAATCAAATCAACCAAAGATCCTTCATTCACACTCTCAAACCAAATTAGAGTTAAACGACCAAATTAGCACAATTCTGAACACATGGAGGACCTTTGTGTTCAGATGAGATGAATGGGAGGTCCTCCCTTTTGGAATTTGAGCGCATTCTAGATCTAGGATCTAGGAAGCTTCAGATCTAGAATGACTCTAGTGGATGAGGTGGACAGTGGATTAAATCAATGAGGAAATCAGAGAATGCGATTTATGAGTTGAATAGGGAGATTAATGGATTGAAACAGAGGTGCAAAAACACTTCTCTGATCTGAATTGATCAAAGAGGGTGAGATCGATTCTAACTACACTACTCCAAATCTACACTAATCCATGACTGAATTTGGTATTTAACCTACTCCTACTGATCTACAGTACACTAACTGACACTAAAACTAATCTAGAAAGCAGGAACGCCTAATCTATTAGAGGAATGAGACCTGGGGGGAAACTATAGCTGGTGGTTGCAGTGAGGAATGATGGGAGGAGCTCCAGCGAAGAGAACTCGCTAGTGGAGTTCTGGGTCACCCTCGGGAGTTAGGTGATCCCTAAAATTAAGGAAGAGTCAGAGAAATTGAAACTCCACAGGCGATGCAGCTGAAGTCTGATGAGGAGAGGAATCGGAGGGGAGTGAAGGGACCAGCTCAAGAATGTAGAAGGGGGAGCTGAAACCACACGTGAGGATCAGAGGAGCTTCTTAAGTAGGCGCGCTAGTGATTGTGGTGACCACTAGGTGTGATTAGGTGAGTTTAGGGCATACGGTGGATGAGAGGTCAAGAGGAGCGCGGGAAGGTCTAGGAATGAATCCCATTGTAGGATCAGATCTGGGGGAGGTGAGGGAGACTCGCGCAAAGGTGTGGGAATTTTGGATCAACATCCACCGTCAGATGGGTGGATCAAAGGAACGACAGCCTAGATGGGTCATGTTCTTCGGATGAACAGTAGACTGTCGTGCATTACGTTATTTGGTGAAATTGCATGAAAGGCCCAAAAGGTGAAACGATGATGATTTTGCACACAAGTACATAACTGTCAAGATTCACTGTAGCATAGTCCAAAAGCCTTTTAGATGGATCCCTGCAATTTTCAAAGAGGTCCTTGCAACTTTAAATGTAATAAAAATATTAATGCATAAGGACCTATATGTAATCTAATGAATACAGGGCCCTATTGATGTCCAAATGGCATGAGATTTTTATCGAAATATAATTGAACATTTAAGAACATGATTTCACTTTTAATTTGAACTTTTGAGCCTAAAAATATATTCAATTGGAAATTGGATCATCATTTTGCATTTGTAAATAGAATATCTCATGAATTGACCTAATTGTGCATTTTTAACATCAATTTGCTGCTTTAGGTCATTTTCCTTAATTTCCACACTTAACCCTTTTATCATGTTAATAATGTAGTGTTTAACCTAGTTTCTAGCTTAACTTGGGCATTTTAGCTATGATGAGCCACACCTCATTAGATCCTTGGAAGACTATTCCACATAGGATCGTCTGTGATTCCCATCACTTGAGATCCTTGGAAGGCTATTCCACACAAGATCTCAGCATGCCTCGGGTCAAGTCAGATTCAGGTCATACCTAGTGCCACATCTCTATAATGATGCCTGGCAATAACCCCAACCCGGAACTACTCCAGTTCCGAAGTTGAACTCCGGTAGCCTTTAACTACCCAAACTCCTGAGTCTCTAACCGGTGATAGTGAACTCATGGTTCGCCAAGTCTCGGTGTTTTGCCTTATGAGCTCACCTATTTGGCTAAGTCACTCCATAGTCCTTATCTTCTGGTCGGTACCAGATTAGGCAACCTTAAAGACCTACTGGATCACCTGGAGTCTTACCTAAGACCTTTGGATCCAAGCGTTTCCTCTTATTAGACTTTAGTCGAGTCATTAACAGGTTCAACAGTTTGGGTTCAATATTTTGCTTAGTCAGATTAAATTGACTTTTAATCCTCTTCTTAGTGATCAAGAATTCCTTGCCTCCTAAGCTCAAATAGGGTGGAACATATGCATCGCTATTGATACTAAGCCTTAGTACCAGTGCTGGGCAATGTCAACCCAATCCAAGCCATAGTGTGCCAATATTGGTATTAAGCACCCCTAGTACCATTCCACAAACACCAACTAGTATTGATACTAGGCACCGACAGTGATGGCCAACTAAACTCATCCAATATCAGTATTAGTCACTGGTACTAGTATTGGGTGCCTTCAATCCCTGACCTATGGCCCTGTTTAGCCGATGTTGAGCCAACCAGTACTGGTATTGGTCACCAGTACTGGTACTAGGTGCCTCCAACACCCAGTTTTGAACTCCAAATCACCCATTTGATTGCCTACATTTACCACCAAACTACACATGATAGAAAACGTGAATCCAAGCATTCTTAAGCATCAATAAACACATATATCAAGGGAAAATCGAGAAAACCATTTTCGTTCATTTGAAACCCTGATAAACACACATGAATTCATGATAAAATGCTTATTTATGATAGTTCCTAGGCTTAGCATTGCATATCATGTTATAAATATTGCATAACATCCATTGCATGGCATTTAGGATAGTTGTGTATTATGTACATTAATTCTTCCATTTTATATGGCCAGGACGTAGCGCGACATCTTTACGGGCTTTGGATGAAGAATACGACCATACGGATGAATCTGGAGCGACGATCGCATTTCATCAACAAGAAAGTCACCTCGATAAGAGCTCCATAGAACCCTCTACAAGAAGAAGAAGATGGACAATCCAGATGGTGCCACATGGCGCCATCCAGATCGCCCAACATGAACCACGACCGCCCCAGCCTCACGCATGGAGAGATCTCAGCCGTTGGATCTCAATCCAATGGCTGAGGGGCACTCTACACAGTGCGAGCGCACCACCCTCAACTCAACAAACTGCGGCTTTGGAGCAATAATGAAGACAAGCACTCGCAAACCGCGAGTGGGAGTTTGAGCTGTGGTGGGGGAGGCGATCTCGCGAGCGCTGGTGCAATCGAATTGCGCCCGTTGGATGGCCATCAAGCGATAGAGAGGGAGGTGATGTGGTGCAATCAGACCCGCGCGATCTGCACGCATTCGATCACGCGCCGACCGACATCCAATCTGATGTGCCAACGAGCTCGCGATCTGAATGCGTGATCTCCATGCATCTCAACCATCCACCTCTGATTCAACGACTGCCAATGGTTCACACCTGATCCAGCCATGAGTGTTTGTGAGCATGAGCTGGAGGCAATAGTGACAGCTTGGGTGAACCTTTAGTGACTTTTACAGTTGTCACAAATTGCTCGTAGGCACAAGGCCAGCTGTAGGCGTGAGCAGTGGGGGCACGATCTTCAGAGATAGCTGTAGGGGTCTTTAGTGACGCTTCTAGCTGTCACTACAGCCCTCTACATGAATTTCTTCTTCCCTCCACTATATAAACACCCTTACACCCCTCCTTCCTCTTCAACTCTACCTACTCTACTCCCACCTACTCCTAAGCTCTAGTAGCCTACCAAAGCTCCATTCGAGCTTACTCTCAAGCTCCAAAGACCTCATATTAGTGTAGCATTCCTTTATCCCACCAAATATTCGTCCCTCATCCCATCACCTTCATAGGTCACCTTGGAGCCGTCCTCCCACCTCCATTGCGGTAGCAGATCGCCTCTACCTCCTCACCGCCATTCCAGAGCCTCGGTGAAGCATTCCTCTACCCGGTATCCTCCTGTATCTCACCTCCATCATCTCGCTCCTCAACTCCTTCGTCCAAGCTTCCACCAGGCGTCGTCGTCTCACCGAACAACTGATTCAGGAGATTCCTTCTCACCTCTCTCTGTTTTATGCTTTCGTAGATTATTGTAATAGACATTTATGCAATATATCGTATTTGATTCCATCTATATTGTGATCCATCTTGTGTGCATCCTTTACAAAAGTAAAAAATATATATATAACAAAACACCAAAAAGAAGCAAAATGAAGCATGATTTTCAAACAAAGTAAACACCGCCTCCCTGTGTTCGACTTGGGACTCCCTTGGAGTTTCAGTAAAATTGTATTTGATAACGAGTTTTGCGACTATGACGATGGGTTCCTCCAAACCCCGATTTCTACCACGCGAAACACGTTAATCAAACCCTAATGCCAAAATGAACCCCTCAAAAACCCTTGAGGGCAACCCATAAAAAGGCTTTCTCTCATGCCACTCGAAAATCCACATACATGGATCGATTCCATGCCCAAAACCTCTCCTCTACCGTTAGATGGTTAGGCCCTACATAGCCAATTAAGATCCATTTAGGCTTATTAGTAAGTTTTAAGACTTATGCAGCCATGCAATAGACCATTAGGGCTTTCTTGTAAAAATTTGCCTGGTGCTCATAAGCCTAAGTCTCTCATTATCCTTAGATTAGGTCCTTTAATCATGAAGGCCTGCTTTAGTTCTAAGTAGGGTTTAACAATATAAATCTAATTAAAACATAGGGAGAGCATCCAATCTATTAGGAACTCCCTTAAATCCCTTTTTAGCAACAACACCATCGATTTTCCCCCTGATTGCACAGTAAGTTACGCCAATAAATATGCCATCTTATGTTATTTCCTAGCATTACCCATGCATCTTTTGTAGCTATACTTGCATTTGTAAATATGTACTTGCATGCATTTATAAAGAGGGGAAGAGAGTGAGAATAAATGGCCATTCAATCCACTTCTATAATTAACAACTTCATTGTGTGTTGCATTGCAATTTCACCATTTTCATTTTCTTATTTCACGGCTGCTGTGCACGTCTCCATGCACCCTACCTTGCTGCAGCATGGCGAGAGGTGTGCACTCCTATAAAAGTCCATGCACCCTCCCCTACTGTGGCAGCTGGCCTCTACCCTCAGACACACCCATCACCACCCCTCTGACAACACACACAACACCACACACACCCGCCGGCCACTCTCTTCCCCTCTCCCTTTCCATACACAGTTCCTCTTCTTGCAAGTTGAGAAGAGGCACACTGTGTGCAGGAGAAGTTCATAGTGGTCTCCAGACACCACTGTGAGCTTCACCACTACCCAGCTCCTTCGTGAGCAGGTGGGTGTGGTGGTTTCCTTTTTTTGTGTTATTTGCGCCTTTCGTTTTTAGTTTTGTTCTTTTTCTTCATTTCACCACCCTCGTCGCCATTGTTGCAAAGCTTCAAGCTCTGAAGCTTGACCTGCACCTCCGCGCGCGTGCACAGCACCCAGCTTCCCTTCTCATGTGCGTATGTGTGCTCTGTGGCTTCTCCGCGTGCCGCATTGCCTCCACTCCATCACAACTCCCTGTGCTACACTATAGTGCACTGTTCATCACAGTCTATGCGAAACTGTAGCCACCAAAAAGTTTCTCACTTAGCCGGTGGCTCTGCGCTCTCTCTCCTCTTCACTACTGCCTCCAGTAGGTCACTGCACCCACGCGTCCGCGCATCCCTCTGCGCTACGCAGCCCTTGTATGCTACGTCTCACCCTCTCCGCACGTGTGCACGTTCACCATCACCTTTGCACCAGTGCGTCGCGCGCCTAGATGACGACTGCTGACCCCAAACGGCTTAACCACTTCCACCCTCTCACACACATAGCAGGCGCTCACCCTCACTCTCACTCTCTCACACACACACACAGGCACTCGCACACCTACACGCATACATATACATATATATATACTCACACACTCTCACCCTTAAGTATCTATATATACATAAATATATAAATAAATAAATAAATAAATATATTCTTATACATATATATATCTATATATTTATAGCTACTTATATATATATACATATATACTTATATATCCACATATCCACATCTCCCATACACCTCACATCTACTATCCACATACCCGTGCACTCACCCCTTCACTGCGCATCGTATCGCAGGAATATTCGCACCAGTTGCCAATATTTCCCGATACCCGTGCAAAGCAAGTGTTTCCACCCACACTCACACACACCCGCTCCACACTCCATGCGACACTTAGTCTTGTTGGTTGCGTCTTGCTAGATGTGGACCAACTTGACACCGTGCTACATTCCATCTCCATTTCCACCTGCACCCCTATATATATATGTGTATATATAGTAAGCTAAGTATTTCTTTTCATTTCTTTCCTTGCAATTTATTCTGCTTTCATTTGTTTTTAATTTCTTGCTATTAAAAAGACCAAAAAAAAGTATAAAAGAGAAAAGATGATTCTTGTCTTGCAGGTACTCGATTTTGTGAGTAACAAGATCGATTTTGGAACCCTAAGTTGGCTTCAAGCCAAGGACCATTTGGCTTAAGGCCAAGGACTTCATTTTTAAGGGTGTGCCTTAAGAACAACATTATCACAAAAAAATCTTTAAAGTAGAAAAACCAAAAACATAATAAACGCAAGAAAGAGATACGTTTTAGGAAAGGCGTAGAAACTCCTTGATCTCCTAATCCCCACCTCCCTGAGATCGACCCTGGGCCTAAAAGTGACCAAGATAAAATCAAGTAGGCCAGGTTAAAAATTTTGTGAAACTGGTGTAGACTCAATTTAGGTTAACTCATTATACTAATTTCAATGATAATATCACCATATTAATAAGACTTGTTCGAGTTCGCATCATGCTTTTCTGGAGCTATTGCTGGGGATGCACTATTTGGAGTAAAGTTTCTACTCTCTCCCTTTGATTTTCTCTTCTCTTCACAGGTGTTTTGCTTGTTTGTGTGCAAGTGTACCTGTTGCAAGTAGGAGACTCGCAGAGGAGGTTGGAGACGTGGGCAAATCTGAGGCAGGTGCGTGAGCGTGAAGTTGCTGGCGCCGCATTGGAGCTTCGCCTACGTTGCTGAGGAGGTAGGTGTCTTCCTCTTAGTAACTTAGGTCATCATTTCACCTTAAAAAAAGAAAAAGAAAAAAAATCTAAAAATTCCAAAAACCAAAAAACACTTGGGAATTTCTTGGGGCAAGTGGACTAAAATCCACTTGTTTATTGTTTGCTATCGCCCCCATCGCCCCTTGATTTCCCGCAAACTTCGTATAGAGAAAATCCAAGAATCTTGATTCTTGCCTTTTTCATTGTGTGAAGTTTTCTTAGAGGCAAGATAAAAATTAATTGATTGCCATCATTCCTTGCCTCATTTATTAGCATTTCGGGATCACATTTTTGGTGGGGTGTCTTGGAATTGAATTGATTCTAACCCCACCACGACTTTACATTTGCTTTAGATTCGATCTCGAATATTTTAGCCCCAACATTTTCATTTTCTTTGCATCATTTGGTGGTTGAGCCTTGTGTGGATTATCATTTTAGTGATTGGGAGCACTTGAATTGAGTGTGTTGGCTCCCTCTCACATTAAGCTAAAATTGGCTCATGCATCCACACTTAGAAATTTCCATCTAGGGAAGCCCATTGCATTTTTAGCATGCATTAACTAATTGACGTTGAAGAAGGGTTTGTTGGGCATAGAAAACTTGTATTTTCTGAAAACCTGGAGATTGGTTGAATTGGTAATCCAGTGGAATCATAAAATCTATACTACTTGAGGTTGAAATTCTAAAAGTCATTCACCATCTAAAACTTCAATTCAGGGAGATTTCCCCGTTGCATGCTTGATTTACACACTCTTAAAATCGATGCACTTGGGCATTACTCGTATACAACGTCCTTCACATTCCTTGAGCATTTGATCCTAAGCCTCTAAATTAAAACTGGTAGCAACTTGACCCCTCTTAAGGATTGGAGGTCTAACTACCTACGTGTAGCGCCTACGTGCTGGTGCGGGTTCCAGCGTGCTATCGGGTGTCTAAGACTGGGACAAACGGCTTTTTAATATAGCCCGGTGGTTCATCGGTGCTCTCATTTGGTTTCATAGGTTGTGATAGTAGGTAACTTAGATCTTTAGGTCTAAGGGCACATTGTAGAGGTTAGGAAATTGATTGCTTTGATTTGTCATCAAGTGTACCTTTACGGCGTTGTATCTCTCATCCCCTTTCCCTTCTCATCTTCCTAATTCTTCCTGCGGTAGTGCATGTTTGGGAGGAGGTCACAAAACCCGGAATTGTTTGAATTGTCTGATAATTCTATAAGAATAGAAACTAGTGAATCGTCATCCTCCTCCACAAACATGGCTGCATGCCCACCCCCAAATCCCGAGGGAGGAAATTGCCCCCCTCCAATCCCACCAGGTGGTGGTGGTGCCGTACACCCCATAACTCGCCTCCAAGCCCAAATGTCACTGTACAATGAACAAATCGAGTCCATAAGGGAAATATTAGAGGAAATGAATTTCCCTCCTCATGAAAGGGAGGAACCCAGGTCTCTTAGTTCCTATCAAAATCCAGCTGCTACAGAGACCATTGGGCAAATTCGGGTCCCCATGGACGGGGACGATTTTGATTTAAAACCTAATGTCATTGGCCTAATTAACTTCCACTTCCATGGTCTTGCAAGTGAAGATCCCTTTCTTCATTTGGAAGACTTAACCTGATTAGCTGAAACTGTTAAACCAAGAAACATCGGGTTATTAATAGTCCTCATGAAAATGTTCCTATTTTCGTTGCGGGACAAAGTGTCACAATGGTTGCGCACCCTTGGGAGACCCATCCACTCTTGGGAAGAGATGCACACAGCATTTCTCAAGAAATTCTTCCCAATCGGGCGGACCAATGCACTTCGCCGGGCCATAACTTCATTCGTGTAACAAAACGGCGAATAATTTCATGAGGCTTGGGAGACGTATAATGACCTCCTAAGGAAGTGCACACACCATGGTTTTTCAAAGTGGCATATAACCCAAATCTTCTATTATGGGATAAATAAGACTTTGCGACAAATCGCCAACACTTCTTGCGGAGGGAACTTTATGAATAAAGATGAGAATGGAGCATTTGAATTGTTTGAGAACATGAGTGAAAACTCAATTAACAATGCCTCCATTGTTGCCTTTAATCGTACCGACATGCCCCGCAATATTCACGAAGTTGACACGGGACCCTCCCATTCATTCACAGATCTCAACTTAATTGCATAAAAATTAGATGAAGTTTCTATCGTGCATAAGAAGCTGGACAAGCTTCTGGCTAACCCCACCAGCTTTATGGCAAACACCTCCACACCATCACTCCGTCATAACCTTAATCCTTCCAATGCCAGGCTTATTCCCAAAAATCCTGTGAGACTGTCCTTACCGAGTATCGCTCCAAGCGATTCGGTAAGCAATGTGGACCTGGCTTCTGCAAGCTAGTATTTTGACACGGAGGACCAAGCCTCTGTGTGCTCGGATGCACATACACATGCGGACTCGTCTTCTGTCTTAGAAGACGCTTGTGCCCTTGGGAACAACCTGTTCTCTGCTACTTATAACCCAGGGTGGTGAAATCATCCTAACTTCGCATGATCCAATAACCCGCAGCACCAAAACCCCGTGGGTGGACCAATGCGACCGTTCGCACCCATCATCCCAAGGGCCTAGTATAATCTTGTGGCAAATCCACCATCGGGTCCTTGCGTACCTCAAATAGAACACGCATCAAGTCCTCTTGATAAGTTGATGCGAATGATGACGGAAATGTCCAAGTGCCATGAACAAAACATGACCTCTCTTTAGCACCAATTGGCACAGCAGAATGCTGAGATCAGTCAACTACGCATGATGACTCAATCTCAAGGCACTCTTCTAGCCCAACCGGTCCTTAACCGGCGAAATTTTGTACCCCGTGGTCTGCAACCATAGGTACAACCTGAAGGTTCTTCCCTACCAGGAGGGGTGACGTAAAAATAATTGCGGAAATAAAATATAAAAAGCAATCTCACAAAAAATAAGCAATCACAAAATGTACACAGGTATTTTTAGGTGGAAACCCAAACCGGGTGAAAACCACCACCTAACCCTCTCGAGTTAGGATTTTCCGATCAACCTAGTTGATCAAATCCGCTAACTGAATCACTTTGAACGAGGGTGATTCAACCTCAATACAACCACGCTACAAGTACGAGGGTAGCGTTCCTCAACCCCTTCTCTCCACGAGAAGGATTTTGTCCCACGAAGGAGACGGGAATTCGCAAAGCGAATACCCAACCAAAATACAAAGATAAAATAAAACAACAGTCCTATAGAGCCAACAAAATTAAACCTAGCTTCTATAGGAAATAGGAAACTCCCCTTTGCAAGGAGTGCGTCGACGATGACGCGGTGCGTGTGCCACGCGATGGCGCTACGTCGCTCTCGTTATCTATGCCGGGAGAGCGGGTGCGCAACGGGAATGATGCTCTCAAGATGATGGAGCTTGAGCTTAGAGAGCAAGTGCTTCTTGGACACAAGAGAGTGGAAATACTTGATCTTAGTGTATTGCAAAGTGTTTCTTGTGTTTCTCTTGTTGTTTTGTGTTACAAAGGTTCCCCTCTATTTATAGAGGCCTTAGGAAGGCTTTGGAAGGCTTGGAAAAGCTTCCATAGCCGTTGGGTGCAAAGCCCAAGAGAATCAGGCCGAAATCAGGACAATGATTGCGTTTGACAGGGTTATCAGACGTCTAACTCTGGCATCAGACGTCTGGAAGGCCACTTTAAGACGTCTGATTTCAAGGTCAGACGTCTGATTCTATGCGGGTTTCTCCCTGACTTGAATCAGATCTAAACAGGGTTTTTGTGCAAGTCCATCAGACGACATACAGGACGTCTGGCACTAAGTCTGGACGTCTGGAAACCTACTTTTACCGTGGGAATTGATTTCCAAATGTTGCAACGGCTAGAAAATCTCTGAGAAGAGATTTTGGGTCAGCCGAGGCAAAACGATCATTTATCAGACGTCTGGGAAGACCTATGGACGTCTGATAAGGCTCTAACGGTCATATACTGCCGTGCTTGCTAAGTTAGCCAACGGTCCACTATCTGGACGTCTGGCAAATCCATCAGACGTCTTCTAAGACGTCTGGTCTAGGGTCTGGACGTCTGATTTCATCAGACAGAAAACTAAGTCCAGCCTAACAGTTATCAGACGTCTGAAACTACAGTCAGACGTCTTAAAATTCTTTATCAGACGTCTGATTTTGGTATTAGACGTCTGGAAATGCTTTTTGAGCCCTATATTGGTTTTCTAAGTATTCTACAGAAAACCTAAGTATCCTAGGGTTGTGCAGGTGTTCCTAAGACTACTTTTAGGGTACTTTGAGGCTCTTTAACATAATGTTCTAAGGAATCAAAAAGAGCAAGAAAGTAAATATAAGAGATACATGAAAGGATAAAAAAGAATCTATCCTATTCTTCTTGTCTTCCATCTCCAATCTTTCGCTCCACGCGAACCTCCTGTGTTTTCCGTCAAGCTCCTCCAATCCATCCTGGATGCGAGCTTGAACTCCGTCTAAACACGTCCTCATTTGCAATTGACCTGAAATCTAGGACTCAAATTGCAAATGTTAAATAACACGTGTTTTGTTATCATCAAAACAAATGATCGTGGTGCTCTAGCACCAACAATCTCCCCCTTTTTGATGATGACAAAACCGTAAATAATAATGCATAAAAATCCTCCCCCTTTTTGACATTATCAAAAAGGTTTAATCGATTTTACATTTCCTATAACTCCCCCTTAAAACATGCTCTTCTATGAGTTTATTTTAACAAAGGTAATATTCTCCCCCTTTTTGTAACAATGCGATAGCTATTATTTTTCTCCCCCTTACTAAAGGAAATTTAGCTACCTTACATCTCCCCCTTAAAAATTGACAATTAGCTCATCATTTTTTAACTCCCCCTATCTAAATGCTTATGATAATAAGATAGGGTTAAGAATTTTTACCTCACCTACCATGGCCAATAAAATGGCCCGAATGGTGGTGGTGGATGCCACATCGGATGGGGCTCCCATCCGTAGCTTGGAGGCCTGGGCATCGGCGCTGGTCTCCAATCCGGTGGTCGACGTGCGGCGGGTCCGTCGTTTGTTCGCCGTCTCGTCGGTCTTCTTCTTCTCCTCCTTGGTCTACTCATTGGTTCTCCCAACTTAAGTTGACCAGCCTTGAGCTTGTAGGTCCAGTCCTTTATGTTGTAGTCATCCCTGAACCCTACAAAACAAGGTTCTAATTTTTTCTTCGGTATCCAAGTGAGCTTGGATCCGGATTTGTTAGAAGGTCTCCTTGATGGAGATCCTTTCTCAACCTTAGGGCTATAAAAGTTATCTACTTTGTTGATTAATTTGTTAGAATTTTCCCTAAGACATGCAATTTCTCTTTCTATAATTTGCATCTTAGTCTTTAAATCAAAAATTTCTAACTTTAGACTATTATTTTCCTCAATCAATTTATTATTTTCATTGATGAGGTCTTGATTTTCTAATAACAGGTTATTATCCTTAGGACTAGTCTCTATATCCTTGAGTTGTTTTTCTAACCTATCATTTTCATTTCTAAGAAAACTAAGGTTCTTTTTAATGCTTTTATTTTCTACCCTAAGTGATTTACTAATCTCAAAAAGTTCATTAAAGGCTTCTTGTAAATCCAGGTTTACCTCATTGTCGGAGTCGCTTTCGCTGTCGATGTCGCTTTCTCCGATTGCCATGAAACCAAAGCAAGTGGTTTCTTCTTCTTTTTCTTCTTATTCTTCCTCCGAGCTGGAATCCTCATGAGTGCCTTCCAACCTCCTCCATATCTCGTGGGCGGTGGTGCACTCTTGGATTTTCTCGAACTCTTCCGGACTCAACGCGCAATACAAGGCATTCATTGCCTTTGCGTTGAGTGAGAGATCTTGAATCTGCAGCTGCGAGTAGCCTCCTTGGGGTCGCTTCGGGATCTTGTATGGGGTTTCGCAACATCCCCATAGAGCGAAGTCCGTGGCTTGAAGCCACGTCTTCATCCTCAACTTCCAATATCCGAAGTCCCTCCGTCGAAATAGGGTGGTCGGAAGGTGGATTGCCCTTCGGAGATTCTGACTGCGGCTATGCTTCCCTCCATGATCTAGATCCTCGCCGGTTTGTAACGCCGATTACGCGAGACCTGCTCTGATACCAATTGAAGGTTCTTCCCTACCAGGAGGGGTGACGTAAAAATAATTGCGGAAATAAAATATAAAAAGCAATCTCACAAAAAATAAGCAATCACAAAATGTACACAGGTATTTTTAGGTGGAAACCCAAACCGGGTGAAAACCACCACCTAACCCTCTCGAGTTAGGATTTTCCGATCAACCTAGTTGATCAAATCCACTAACTGAATCACTTTGAACGAGGGTGATTCAACCTCAATACAACCACGCTACAAGTACGAGGGTAGCGTTCCTCAACCCCTTCTCTCCACGAGAAGGATTTTGTCCCACGAAGGAGACGGGAATTCGCAAAGCGAATACCCAACCAAAATACAAAGATAAAATAAAACAACAGTCCTATAGAGCCAACAAAATTAAACCTAGCTTCTATAGGAAATAGGAAACTCCCCTTTGCAAGGAGTGCGTCGACGATGACGCGGTGCGTGTGCCACGCGATGGCGCTACGTCGCTCTCGTTATCTATGCCGGGAGAGCGGGTGCGCAACGGGAATGATGCTCTCAAGATGATGGAGCTTGAGCTTAGAGAGCAAGTGCTTCTTGGACACAAGAGAGTGGAAATACTTGATCTTAGTGTATTGCAAAGTGTTTCTTGTGTTTCTCTTGTTGTTTTGTGTTACAAAGGTTCCCCTCTATTTATAGAGGCCTTAGGAAGGCTTTGGAAGGCTTGGAAAAGCTTCCATAGCCGTTGGGTGCAAAGCCCAAGAGAATTAGGCCGAAATCAGGACAATGATTGCGTTTGACAGGGTTATCAGACGTCTAACTCTGGCATCAGACGTCTGGAAGGCCACTTTAAGACGTCTGATTTCAAGGTCAGACGTCTGATTCTATGCGGGTTTCTCCCTGACTTGAATCAGATCTAAACAGGGTTTTTGTGCAAGTCCATCAGACGACATACAGGACGTCTGGCACTAAGTCTGGACGTCTGGAAACCTACTTTTACCGTGGGAATTGATTTCCAAATGTTGCAACGGCTAGAAAATCTCTGAGAAGAGATTTTGGGTCAGCCGAGGCAAAACGATCATTTATCAGACGTCTGGGAAGACCTATGGACGTCTGATAAGGCTCTAACGGTCATATACTGCCGTGCTTGCTAAGTTAGCCAACGGTCCACTATCTGGACGTCTGGCAAATCCATCAGACGTCTTCTAAGACGTCTGGTCTAGGGTCTGGACGTCTGATTTCATCAGACAGAAAACTAAGTCCAGCCTAACAGTTATCAGACGTCTGAAACTACAGTCAGACGTCTTAAAATTCTTTATCAGACGTCTGATTTTGGTATTAGACGTCTGGAAATGCTTTTTGAGCCTTATATTGGTTTTCTAAGTATTCTACAGAAAACCTAAGTATCCTAGGGTTGTGCAGGTGTTCCTAGGACTACTTTTAGGGTACTTTGAGGCTCTTTAACATAATGTTCTAAGGAATCAAAAAGAGCAAGAAAGTAAATACAAGAGATACATGAAAGGATAAAAAAGAATCTATCCTATTCTTCTTGTCTTCCATCTCCAATCTTTCGCTCCACGCGAACCTCCTGTGTTTTCCGTCAAGCTCCTCCAATCCATCCTGGATGCGAGCTTGAACTCCGTCTAAACACGTCCTCATTTGCAATTGACCTGAAATCTAGGACTCAAATTGCAAATGTTAAATAACACGTGTTTTGTTATCATCAAAACAAATGATCGTGGTGCTCTAGCACCAACACAACCTTCTCAGGGGTAGGTTCATTAGATTCTGCAAGCTCCGAGCACTCCACCGGGATTTCAAGCTAATTCCGCTACAGCACATCACCCTTATGTCCTTATTATGAACGCTCCTCCACCTTATGATCCCACTGAACCTGCGACGTCCAATGCAATTACTACGAGGAGTGGTAAGCAAATCGTCAATCGGCCTCGACCTGATCCTGGCCTATCTTCTTCATCGCCCTCTCATTTGGGATGCGCACCGCATTCTCATGAGGACGATATGCCTAAACTGGTTCCATAATCGATCCCGTTCCCTGAGACTCTACTAAGGGAACCAAAAGGCAATAAAAAGAATACATAGGCCTTTGATAACTTACGTAATTTATTCAGGGATGTTGAGATCAAAGTACCCCTGTTGGAGGCTATCGACCATATACCAATTGTTGCACGATTCTTCAAAGACTACACTACACCCAGGCAACAGTCAAAGAAAACCAATAATTCGATAGTCCTCTCGCCTCATGCAAGTTGTGCTATACTGTCAAATCTACCACCGAAGTAGAAAGATCCGGGCACATCGCTTATTTCATGTAGCATCCAAGGATGCAATTTTAACCGTGCTCTGCTTGATCTAGGATCTTCCATCAATCTTATACCAACCATCATGCTTGAGAAATTTGCCTTAGGAAATCTGAAACCCACCCCTGTCACATTGCAGTTGGCAGATCGTTCTATTAAAATCCCGAAGGGTGTGGTGGAAGACGTGGTGGTTAGGGTCAACAGTCTCTGTTTTCCTGTTGACTTTCTTGTTTTGGATATGGAAGTTCCTAGCTCACTTTCTGATTGTCTGATCATCCTTGGTTGACCTTTCTTGGCCACAGCCCACGCCCATATCGACTATGAGTCGGGTTGCATTGAGATCGTCGTTGGCTCTGAGAAGCTCAAGCTAAACATTTTCAAGGCTGCCAAGAATTTTGATTTCGATTACATTGAGGATGACACGTCTAGCGAGGACATGACCGTCAGCACGTGTATCAGACTAATAGGGACCTATTCTGACTACTGTGGATTGCCCCTAAACACTGACCATCGCCTGACAGACGTATATTGTGATGTTTCCCCATCCCTCCCCTTACCTGTACCTTCTCCCGACTAGACATCTGATGAGGTTTTCTCTGCTTCCCACACCTCGAAATCTGAGTCATATCTGGGCTGCTCACCGCCGGTCCACCCTCTTGAAGATCGGATTGCCCTTTCTTTCCCGCCAAAGCAGGCGGAAATGCGACTCCACACTAGGACCTTGAGCCCAAATGCTAATCACTGGGGCTCTCCTTTCTTGGATCCATCAATCCAAGATGCCCCTCTTCTTGGCCAATTTGAGGGCCAACTTCTTTCTCTTGCCCTTCTTTCTTTTGATCCTTTTGGGACACTCTCGTCCCAAGAAATGCCAGATCTTTCACCATCCACTCCCGAGCTGAAAGCGCTGCCTGACACGCTTAAATATGCTTTTCTAAGACCAAATGAAATGCTCCCCGTAATTATTAGTTCAAAACTGACCAGGGAGCAAGAGTGCAAGCTAATGAAGGTCCTCATGGAACACAAGGCAGCCATTGGATGGACCTTATCTAACTTAATTGGCATTAGCCCCTCCTACTGCACTCACCATATATATACGGAGGAGGAGGCTCGACCTTCCCGCGAGATGCAGCAATGTCTCAACCCTAACATGCGGAGGTCATTAAAAAGGAAATTATTAAGTGATTAGATGCCAGTATAATCTACCCGATTAGCGACAGCCCCTAGGTGAGCCCGATTCATGTCGTGCCCAAAAAGGCAAGACTCACCATCCGTGTCAATGACAGGGGTGAAGCCATCCCTACACGCACTCCTACATCTTGGAGAGTGTGTGTAGATTATAGGAAACTAAATGTTGCAACAAAGAAAGACCATTTTCCGCTACCTTTTCTTGACAAAATCCTTGAGCGGTTAGCGGAAAATAAATTTTTCTATTTTCTGGATGGATTCTCTGGATATAACCAGGTGGCTATTGACCCCTGGGACCAAGAGAAAACCACCTTCACTTGCCCCTTTGGCACCTTCGTATTTAGAAGGATGCCGTTCGGACTTTGTAATGCACCAGCAACTTTCTAAAGATGTATGCTGGCAATATTTCATGATATGGTGGGTGACTTTCTTGAGGTCTTCATGGATGACTTTTCGATCTTCGGACCTTCATTTGATGATTGTCTAGCCAACCTAACCCACATCTTTCGGAGATGTATTGATGTGAACCTCATGCTTTCTTGGGAGAAAAGTCATTTTATGGTACACGAGGGGATTTTTCTTGGTCACATCATCTCCGATCGGGGTATTGAGGTGGACAGAGCTAAGCTTAATGTGATTGCTGATTTACCTGTGCCTAGCTCTGTCTGGAAAATCTGCTCCTTCTTAGACACGTCAGTTTCTATAGGAGATTCATCAAAGACTTCTCCAAGATTTCTAGACCTTTAATTCATCTCCTATCAACCGACGTACCCTTTGATATGGGCCCTGACTGTATACGAGCATTCATGCAACTACGTGATGTTGTCACCAAGGCCCCTATTCTCCAGCCACCTGATTGGTCCCTCGACTTTGAACTCATGTGTGACGCTTCCGACCTTGCAGTCGGAGCCATCCTGGGACAAAGACATGATAGACACCCCTTTGTGGTCTATTACTCCAGTACGACGGTGGATGAGGCCTAGCCAAATTATATGACTACCACGAAAGAACTATTGGCGATCGTCTTTTGGCTAGAGAAATTCCACTCTTACCTTCTAAGCTCGCACGTTACTGTATTCACTGACCGTGCAGCCATTCATCATCTCATGCACAAAAAGGATGCCAAGCCTAGACTGATTCTTTGGATCCTTTTGCTCCAAGAGTTTGACCTTGAGATCCGCGATAAGGCCGGAGCCCAGAATGTTGTTGCTGATCATCTCTAGAGACTGGACCTTGACCACATTGGACTTACCCTGTCGATTGTTAGAACTCGAATATGTTGTGTTAATACGGTGAAATTATCGTTGAAGTGAGTATAGTGGTTAACCTAAATCGAGCCTAACCATCTTTTACAAAATTTTTAACTTGGCCTACTTAATTTTATCTTGGTCACTTTTAGGCCCAGGGTCGAACTTAGGGAGGCGGGGATTAAAGGTGAAGAAGTTTCCATGCCTTTCCTAAAACGTATCTTTTCCGTGCGTTTATTATGTTTTTGGTTTTTTTTTCTATTTAAGATTTTTTTGCTGATAATTTTATCCTTGAGGTACATCCTCAAAATCAGGTCCTTGGCTTTGAGACAAATTGTTCTTGGCTTTGAGCCAACTTAGGGTTTCCAAAAAAAAAACTGGCCTTGCTATTCGCAAGATCGAGTACCTGCAAGACAAGGATTATCTTTTCTCTTTTACTCTTTTTTTTATCCTTTTAATAGCAGGAAACACAAGAGAAATAGAAACTAGATAGGTTGCTTGTAAAGAAATAAATATAGTCTATATATGTATATAGATATATATATATATTATATATAGGGGTGGGGGTGGAAGCGGAAATGGCGTATAGCACAGTGTCGAGTTGGTCCACGTCTAGGAAGACGCAACCAACAAGACGAAGTGCCGCATAGAGTGTAGGATGGATGTGTGGGAGTGTGTGCGGAGGCGCTTTCTTTACGTGGGTATCGGAGAATATTAGCAACTGGTGCAGATATTCCCGCCATATAACACGTGATGGAGTGACTAGTGCGTAGGGATACAGGTAGGTGATGTGTATGTAAATAAATATATATATATATGTATATATGTAAATATATATTTATATGTATATATATAGATAGGGTTGTAACTATATAGGTGTATATGTAGTTATATATATCTATAGATATGTAAATATATATATTTATAACTATATATATATATAATAATGATATATGCATATAGATATATATATGTATATATGTATATAGATATATTTGTATAAGTATCTATGTATATAGATATATATCGATATATATATATATATGTATTTATATCTATAGATATATAGGTATATATGTATGTATATATGTATATATGTATAAATATATATATATATATATATTTATGTATGTATGCATATATACTTATATATAGTTGTATAAGTATGAATATGTACATATATATATATAAATATATATATGTATATATATATAAGTATGTATAGGTGTGTACAAGTGAGTGTGAGTGTACAAGTGTGTGTGTGTGTACGAGTGTGGTGTGTATGAGTGTGTGTGTCTGCTGGAGAGTGTGAGAGAGAGAGAGCGGGCGAGTTTAAGCCGTCTGGCAGAGGCAGGCATCGTCTGGATGCGCAGGCACGCGCAGGCGCAGGCGCGCAAGGGGTGTCGGCGCGCAGGCGCTGGAGGGAGCGTGCGGTACTGTTGTCGCGCGCCGGCTGGTGCAGGAGCATGAGGGAGAGCGCAACGCAGTGCACTGCGCTGCAAGCTGGAATGGGAACGGGCGTATACGGACGCGGGCGCAGGCGCGCGTGACTGGCTAAAGGCGGTAGCGGCGAGGAGAGAGTGCACTGAGAGGCATGAATAGTAGCTACAGTGTCGTGCGGGATGAACAACCGGTTGCGGCCTGTTCTACGTGCGCGGGCACACTGGAAGGCGCTTGAGCGTGCGGAAAGGGGCTGGGACGGTGCTGGCGTGCGCGTGGGTGCTTGCGCGGCTACTGGAGGCCGCTGTTGCTGCTGGAGCTTCAGACCTTGGAGCTCCTGACAATGGCGGCGAGGGTGTTGAGCGGTGGAAACAGAGGGCGAAACCACCACGCCCACCTGCTCATGAAGGAGCTGGGTGGTGGTGGAACTCACAGTGGTGGTCGTGGGACCACTGTGAGCTTGCTCCTGCCCGCAGTGTGTCTCTTCAGTGAGAAGGGAGGCTACGTATGGAAGGGAGAGGGGAGGAAGATGGCCTGGAGGAAGGTGTCTGCGAGTGTGTGTTCCAGGCTCCCCTTGCAAGGAAGATGGCCAGGCTTTTTAAAGAAGCGGGAGCCTGCCACAGCCATGTTGCTGGTGTGCATGACCAGCCATGCTGCAGGGCAGAGGAATGGCGTGAAGAGATGCCAGCCCCATGCCCTGAGCTGCGCGAGGGAGATGATTTCAAAGTCAAAATAAAAAATGAAGAAGGTGAAATTGTGAGGCAGCACTTGAAGAAGATATTATTTACATGGCCAATTATTCGCATTATCCTCCCCTCTCAAATAAATGCATGCAATTGTCTTTTTTTACAAATGCAACTATAGCTACCTAATATGCAATGGCAGTGCTAGGAAATAACACAAGATGGCATATTTGTTGGTGTATTTTTGCTGTGCAATCATATACCCCCATGCGTATCATTTTGTATTGTATTTAGAAATGATCTTAAGCTGAAGATTTTCTTCTGAGGCGACATGGGTGTGTTTATTTGTTGGATATTGTGAGAACCAATTGCAAAGAAGACTACCAGTACTTTAAGTCTTACGTGACATAGACCATCTTTCGACTAACCTGGACTCTTGATATTTAAACCTTAAGTACGATTTCCAGGACTCATAAGGTTTTTGCCGTACTCGAGAGCTCAAGAGATTATGGCTTATGCATAGTGAAGGATCAAGACTGACCGGATGAACATTAAGACTCAAGCCAAGGGTTTCACGAATCTTTAAGTGCAGGTTGGTCCCAGTTTCAGCTCATGTTTTCGGATTGACCCTTAAAAAGATGACGGAAAACTCAACTCCCTTTTTATCTCATTTGTGGCTCAAAGAATATATGGTAGAAATAGGGTATTTGTAACTTGCCCTGAAAAACTTTTTAGGGAGAAGACTTTACAGATTTTTGCGAGATATACTGACTTATTTGCATAGATTTTTTTTTTGAAACACGTGTCAGTATATCTCTTACAACTTTATTTGGAGGAGCACACTTTCTTTTTGGTGGGAGAGTTCCTTTTTGGTGGAAAGAGTTTCTCTTAGACACAAGACTAAAGCCTGGGATAAAAAGTCTACCTGCGCGCACAGGTAAGGACTCCACCTTCCCTAATGAACACAGGGTGGAGTCCCAGGTAAGGACTCCACCTGGGATAAAAAGTCTTTCTTGATATGTGTAGTGTGAACCAAGATTACTTAGGCTCTCGAGTAGAAGCAAACCAACGGATCCTGTACTTGTGTCTCAGGTACAAGAATACGTCCTTAGTTAGGAGAGATTCCGATCTATCTTGTCAATGCTCAAGTGAATTAAGCTGAGCCTGAGTGAATCAACCTTCTATGGCCAGGAAAGTCTTCAAAATAGTGGTTGAATATCCATAAACACTTATTGTATTTTTGTTTTAGCCTTCAGATCATTACTAAACACCCTTTTTTTTATGCTATGTACATATTTATAGATGGAAGGAAGCTGCATGATACCATATAATACCCAGATCCTATGGATGCCTATCCAACCCCCATGCCAAACGATGCTATGCCCTCATATGCATGTAGGGTAGGGTAGAGGAAGGTCCAAAGATGGGGGAACGAGAGCTGAGGTGCAGGGTATATAGAGGGTGGTAAGGTGGGTGGATGGTGGGTGGTGAAGTGAAAAGGTGCGAAGTGAAGTGTATGTGACAGTGGAGGAGTGCTGCTGGGGTGCCTCCCAACGAGCGCTGAATTTAACGTCCCCAGCTAGACTCAGAATGAGGCACAAAATTAGTTACCCTCCAGCAGGGCAACAGTTCTCCAACGGGGGCAGGAAATTTCGACACCTCAGCCTGGCCCTTTGTCTGAGGATGATACGGAGATGTGATGCGATGGTGGACTCCATATTTCCTCAGAAGTGCCCGAAAAGAAGCATGGGTAAAATGGCTTTCTCCATCCGAGATAATGGCTCGAGGGATCCCAAAGTGCGCAAAAATGTGATCTTTGACAAATTGAGTGGATATGACATGGTCAACATGGCATGTGGGAATAGGCTCGATCCATTTTGAAACATAATCAACAGCCACGAGGATGTATTCGAAGCTGTTGGAAGGAGGAAAGGAACCCATGAAATCGATTCCCCAAATGTCAAAAATTTCAGCAGCTAGGATGGGTTGCAAGGGCATCATGTCACGACGTGACATTGACCCTAACGACTGGCACCTAGTGTAATGTTTGGCATAATTGTGTTCATCCTGGTGAAGGGAGGGCCAAAAGAAACTGCACTGCAACACCTTGGCTGCAGTTTTCCTCCCAGAGAAATGGCCTCCGCAGGCCTAATTGTGGCAGAAGGATAGCACACTGGGGAATTCTTTGTCAGGAATACAGCGACGGATGATCTGATCAGCACCTATTCGAAAAAGAAGTGGATTATCCCAGAAATAATACTTTTCTTTTGCAATGAGACGCTCGCGTTAGTTTTTAGGCCAGCCACGTGGAAGGGAACCAGAAGCAAGGTAATTAGCAATGTTAGCATACCAAGGTCCACTTGCCACATTAATTTCCAATAGGTGCTCATCGGGAAAAACCTCGTTAATTGGCAGGGTAAGTCCAATGTGGTCAGGGTCCAATCTAGAGAGATGATCAGCAACAACATTCTAGGCTCTGGCCTTATCGCGGATCTCAATGTCAAATTCTTGGAGCAGAAGGATCCAACGAATCAGTTTAGGCTTGGCATCCTTCTTGTGCATGAGATGGCGAATGGCCACGTGGTCAGTGAAAACAATAACATGTGAGCCCAGAAGGTAAGAGTGGAATTTCTCCAGCCCAAAGACGACCACCAGTAGTTCTTTCTCAGTGGTTGTATAATTACGTTGGGCCTCGTCCAACGTCTTACTGGTGTAGTACACCATGAAGGGGTGTCAATCGCGTCTTTGTCTCAGGATGGCTCCGACTGTAAGGTCGAAAGCGTCACACATGAGTTCAAAGTCGAGGGACCAATCAGGTGGCTGGAGAACAGGGGCCTTGGTGACAGCATCACGCAGCTGCGTGAACGCTCGTATGCAGTCGGGGCCCGTATCAAAGGGTACGTCGGTCAATAGGAGATGAGTTAAAGGTCTAGAAATCTTAGAGAAGTCTTTGATGAATCTCCTATAGAAACCAATGTGTCCTAAGAAGGAGCGGATTTGTTTGACAGAGCCAAGCACAGGTAAATCAGCAATTACATCAAGCTTAGCTCTGTCAACCTCGATACCCCTATCGGAGATGATATGCTCAAAACAATTCCCTCATGTACCATAAAATGACTTTTTTCCCAGGAAAGCACGAGGTTCACATCAATACATCTCCTAAGGATATGAGTCAGGTTGGCAAGACAGTCATCAAAAGAGGGTCCAAAGACCGAAAGGTCATCCATGAAAATCTCAAGAAAGTCACCCACCATGTCATGGAATATCGCCAGCATACATCTCTGGAAAGTTGCTGGCGCATTACAAAGTCCGAACGGCATCCTTCTAAATGCAAAGGTGCCGAAGGGGCAGGTAAAGCTGGTTTTCTCTTGATCCCTGGGGTCAATTGCCACCTGGTTATATCCAGAGAATCCATCCAGGAAACAGAAAAATTTATTTCTCGCTAACCGCTCCAAGATTTGGTCAATGAAAGGTATCTGAAAGTGATCTTTCTTAGTTGTAGCATTCAGTTTCCTATAATCTACACACACTCTCCAAGATGTAGGAGTGCGTGTAGGGATGGATTCGCCCCTGTCATTGACACGGATGGTGAGTCCCGCCTTTTTGGGCACGACGTGAATCGAACTCACCCAGGGGCTTGTAGATTCCCCTACTAGGAGGGGGTGACGTAATAAATTGCGAAAATATAATATAAAACAATCTCATAAAATTCAATCACACAATGTACACAATTATTTTTAGGTGGAAGCCCAAACCGGGTGAAAACCACCACCTAACCCTCTTGAGTTAGGATTTTCCGATCAACCGAGTTGATCAAATCCACTAAACGAATCACTTAAGCGAGGGTGATTCAACCTCAATTACAACCACGCTACAAGTGCGAGGGTAGTGTTCCTCAACCCCTTCTCTTCACGAGAAGGATTTTGTCCCACGAAGGAGACGGGAATTTGCAGAGCGAATACTCAACCAAATAACAAAGTAAAATAACAAATATAGTCCTATAGAGCCAACAAAGATTTAAACCTATTTTCTATAGGAATTAGGTAACTCCCCTTTGCAAGGAGTGCGTCGAATCGATGACGCGGGTGCGTGAGCCACGTGACGGCCCAACGTCGCTCTCGTGAACTACGGTGGGAGAGTGGGTGCGCAAAGGCTTGATACTCTCAAGATGTAGCACTTGAGCTTGGAAAGCAAGAGCTTTTCTTGGATACAAAAGAGTATGAAAGTGTATTACTAGGTGTGTCTTGTGTATCTAGGTGTGTGTTTGTGTGCAAGAGGTTCCTCTCTATTTATAGAGGCCTTAGGAAGGCTTTGGAAAGCTTCCATAGCCGTTGGGAGCAAAGTCCAAGAGAATCAAGCCGAAATCAGGAACAATGATTGTACTGACAGGGTTATCAGACATCTGATCCTGGCATCAGACGTCTGGGAAACCAGTTTAAGACGTCTGAAAATAAGGTCAGGCATCTGATTTTATGCGGGTTTCTTCCTGACTTGAATCAGATCTAAACAAGGTTCTACTGTAAGTTCACCAGATGACATACAAGATGTCTGGCACTATGTCTGGACGTTTGGAAACCTACTTTTTCTGGGGGAATGGATTTCCAAGAGTTGCAACGGCTAAAAAATCTCTGAGAAGAGATTTTGGGTCAGCCGAGGCAAAACGGTCATTTATCAGACGTCTGGAAGGGCTTAAGGACGTCTGATAAGGCTCTAACGGTCATATCCTTCAGTGTTTGTTGAGCCAGCCAACGGTCCACTAATTGGACGTTTGGCAAAATCATCAGATGTCTTCTAAGATGTCTGGACTAAGGTTTGGACGTCTGATTTCATCAAACAGAACTAGCTAAGTCCAGCCTAATTGTTATCAGACGTCTGAATCAACAGTCAGACGTCTTAAAACATATTATCAGACGTCTGATTTTGGAATTAGATGTCTGAAAAAGCTGTTTGAATCCTATATTGGTTTTCTAAGTTCTCCACAGAAAACCTAAGTATCCTAGGGTTGTGCAGGTGTTCCTAGGACTTCTGTTAGGGTACTTTGAGGCTCTTTAACATGAAGTTGTAAGGAATAAAAAGAGCAAGGAAATAAAGACAAAAGTACATGAAAGAAATAAACAGAATTCTATCCTATTCTTCTTGTCCTTTCATCTTCAATCTATCGCTCCTCGCGAATCTCCTCTGTTCTCCATCAAGCTCCTCCAATCCGTCCTGGATGTGAGCTTGAACTCCATCTAATCACGTCTCCATTTGCAATTTGCTTGAAATCTAATACTCCAAGTGCAAATGTTAAGTAACACGTGTTTTGTTATCATCAAAACAAACGATCGCAGTGCTCTAGCACCAACAGGGCTATCACTGATCGGGTAGATTATACCCGCATCTAGCCAATTAATAATTTCCTTTTTAACGACCTCCCACATGTTAGGGTTTAGATGTCGCTGCATCTCGTGGGAAGGTCGAGCCTCCTCCTCCGTATATATACGGTGAGTGCAGTAGGAGGGGCTAATGCCAGTTAAGTCTGATAAGGACCATCCAATGGCTGCCTTGTGTTCCATAAGGACCCTTGTTAGTTTGCACTCTTGCTCCCTGGTCAATTTTGAACTAATGATTACGGGGAGCATTTCATTTGGTCCCAAGAAAACATACTTAAGCATATTAGGCAACTCTTTCAGCTCGGGAGTGGATGGTGAGAGATCTGGCATTCCTTGGAACGAGAGTGTCCCAAGCGGATCAGAAGAAAACAAGTTAGGAGGAAGAAGTTGGTCCTCAGTTTGGCCAAGAAGAGGGGCATCTTGGATAGATGGATCCAAAAAGGAATAGCCCCAGTGAGCGATATGTGGGCTCAAGGTCCCAGTGTGGAGTTGCAATTTCGCCTGATTTGGCGGGAAAGAAAGGGCAGTCTGGTCTTTAAGAGTGTGGACCGACGGTGAGTAGCCCGAATATGACTCAGACCACGAGGTATGGGAAGCAGAGAAAACTTCGTCAGAAGTCTAGTCAGGAGAAGGTACAGGAAAAGGGAGGGATGGGGGAACGTCACAATATGTGTCGATCAGGCAATCGTCAATGTTTAAAGGCAATCCACAGCAGTCAGAATAGGTCCCAATTAGTCCAATATATGTGCTGACGGCCATGTCCTCGTCAGATGTGTCATCCTCGATGCAATCGTAATCAAAGTTCTTGGCTGCCTTGAAGATGTTAAGCTTGAGCTTCTCAGATCCAGTGGCAATCTCAATACAACCCGACTCGCAGTCGATATGGGCGGGGGCTGTGGCCAAGAAAGGTCGACCAAGGATGATTGGACAATCAGAAAGTGAGCTAGGAACTTCCATATCCAAAACAAGAAAGTCAACAGGAAAACAGAGACTGTTGACCCTAACCACCACATCTTCCACCACACCCTTTGGTATTTTGACAGAAAGATCTGCCAACTGTAACGTGACAGGGGTGGGTTTCAAATTTCCTAAGGCAAATTTCTCGAGCATGATGGTTGGTATAAGATTGATGGAAGATCCTAGATCAAGTAGGGCACGGTTAAAATTGCAGCCTTGGATGCTACAAGAAATAAGTGGTGTGCTCGGATATTTCTACTTCGGTGGTAAATTTGACAGTATAGCACAACTCGCATGAGGCAAGAGAACCACCAGATTCTTTGTTTTCTTTGACTGTCGCCTGGGTGTAGTGTAGTCTTTGAAAAATCGGGCGACAGTAGGTATGTTGTCGATAGCCTCTAACAGGGGTACCTTGATTTCAACATCCCTGAATAAATTACGCAGGTTATCAAAGGACTGCGTATCCTTTTCTTGCCTTTTGGCTCCCTCAATAGAGCCTCAGGGAATGGGATCGATTCTGGCACTAGTTTGGGTGTATTGTCCTCTTGCGAATGTGGTGCGCATCCCGAATGAGAGGGCGATGAAAAAGATGTGCCAAGATCAGGTCGAGGCGGATCAACAGTTTGCTTACCACTCCTCGTAGTAATCGCATTGGACGTCGTGGGTCCAGTGGGATCATAAGGCGGAGGAGGGTTCACAATAGGGACATAAGGGTGAGGTGCTGCAACGGGATTAACCTGAAACCCCAGTGGAATGCTCGGTGCTTGCAGAATCTGATGAACCTGCCCCTGAGAAGGTCGTACCTGTGGTTGATAATCACGGGGTACGAAATTTCGCGGGTTGGGAACAGGTTGGGCTGGAAGAGTGCCCTTAGATCGAGTCACCATGCGTAGTTGACTGATCTCAGCATTCTGCTGCGCCAATTGGTGCTGAAGAGAGGTCATGTTCTCTTCATGGCGCTTAGACATTTCTGTCATCATTCGCATCAGTTTATCAAGAGGACTTGATGCATGTTCTGTTTGCGGTATGCAAGGACCCGATGGTTAATTCGCCACAGGATTAGACTGGGTCCTTGGGATGACGAGTGCGGACAGTCGCATTGGCCCACTCGCGGGGTTTTGGCACTGCGGGTTATTGGACCATGTGAAGTTCGGATGATTTCGCCACCCTGGGTTATAAGTAACAGAGAACGGATTGTTCCCCAAGGCGCAAGCGTCTTCTAATCCAGAAGACGAGTCCGCATGTAAATATGCATCCGAGCACACGGAGGCTTGGTCCTCCGTGTCAAAATACTGGCTTGCAGAAGCCAGATCCACACGACTTACCGAATCGCTCGGCGCGACACTCGGTAAGGAAGATCTCACGGGGTTTTTGGGGATAAGCCTGGTGTTGGAAGGATTAGGATTGTGACGAAGTGGTGAGGTGGGGGTGTTTGCCATAGAATGGGCAGGATTGGCCAGAAGCTCGTCCACCTTCTTGTGCACGACGGAGACTTCATCCAATTTTTGTGCGATAAGGTTAAGATCAGTGGATGAATGGGAGGGTCCTGTGTCAACTTCGTGAACATTATGGGGCAGGCTGGTACGATTAAAGGCGACAATGGAGGCATTGTTCATTGAGTTTTCGCTCATGTTTTCAAATAATTCGAATGCTCCATTCTCGTCTTTATTCATGAAATTCCCTCCGCAAGAAGTGTCTGCAATCTACTTCAAAGTCTCATTTAGCTCGTAATAGAAAATCTGGGCTATATGCCACTTAGGCAGACTGTGGTGCGGACACTTTCGGAGGAGGTCATTATACCTCTCCCAAGCCTCATAAAACTGTTCGCCGTTTTGTTGCGTAAAGGAAGTTATAGCACGGCGAAGTGCATTGGTTTTCCTGCTTGGGAAGAATTTCTTGAGAAATGCTATTCGCATCTTTTCCCAAGAATGGATGGTTCTCCCAAGGGTGCGTAATCATTGCGACGCTTTATCTCGCAACAAAAATGGGAGCATTTTCATGAGGACAATTGGTAACCTAATGTTTCTTGGTTTAATGTTTCAGCCAATCGAGTTAGGTCTTCCAAATGGAGAAAACGATCTTCACTTGCAAGACCATGGAAGTGAAAGTTAATCAGGCCAATTATATTGGGTTTCAATTCAAAATCGTCCCCGCCCATGGGGACACGAATTTGTCCTATGGTCTTTATAGCAGCGGGATTTTGATAAGAGCTAAGAGACCTAGGCTCCTCCCGTTTAGGAGGGTTCTGCATTTCCTCTAAGGTTTCCCTAATGGCTTCAATTTGTTCATTATACATTTCCATTTAGACTTAGAGGCAGGTTATGGGGTCCATGGCTCTACCACCTGGTGGGTTTTGAGGGCGGTTTCCTCCCTCAAGATTTGGGGGTGGGCATGCAGCCATGTTTGTGGAGGAGGATGACGATACAGCTTCTTTCCTTCTAGAATTATCAGACAATTCAAACAATTCAGGGTTTTGTGACCTCCTCCTAAACATGCACTACCGCAGAAAGAATTGGGGAGATAAGAAGGGAAAAGGGGATGAGAGAAATGATGCCGCAAAGGTACACTTGATGACAAATCAAGGCAATCAAAGTCCTAACCTCTATAGTGTGCCCTTAGACCTAAAGATCTAAGTTGCCTACTATCACAACTTACGGAAACAAATGCGAGCACCACGGAACCACCGGGCCAGATTGAAAGGCCATTTGCCCCAGTCTTAGACACCCGATAGCACGCGGGAACCCGCACCAGCACGTAGGCGCTACACGTAGGTAGTTAGACCTCCAATCCTTAATAAGGGTCAAGTTGCTACTAGTTTTAATTAGAGGCTTAGGATCAAGTGCTTCAGGAATGTGAAGGGCATTGTTTACGGGTAATGCCCAAGTGCGTTGATTTTAGAAAGTGTGTA